>BSBK01004969.1:977500-1290154 GCA_027943335.1 Chamaecyparis obtusa | reverse complement strand
TATGTATGTATATGTGTATATATATATATGTACATATATATATGTATATAAATGTATATATATATATATGTATATATTATATATATATTGTATATATATTATATATATATTATATCTTACAGAGAGAGAGAGAGAGAGATAAGTTAGCCTAGCAAAACACATCATCTTGAATAACAATCTTGAAATATTCAATAAGGCTTAGCACAATAGAACCATACCCAAAAGATAGGTCACACATAAATATCTTCATACCAAGTTACCACAAGACCCATAAATTGATCACACATAAGGGTAAGCATGTTACATAGCACAATTACCAAAGGATAGAGAACTTTGAATTTACATGAGATATATTTGGAGATGATGGGAATGCCTCAACAAGACCAAGTCTTGATCTTCATTAAATTTAGTACCAACCGAAGGACCACAACAAATACCATATGTTCATAACTAAATGAAAGTGAGCATAGTAGAAAACATTTAATCTTCATTATCCCGCACTAATTATCTTGTATTGATGTCCCAAAAAGAGATACTGTCATATCTAGAAGAAGGATGAAACCCACACAACTCATCCTCATAGCATACTGTATAGGATAGATCAATGTTGTACAACATCTACAGCACAACATTCTAGATTCTAGGTTTTGACATTAATGACAACCATTCCAAATCAACAACTTTCTCAATGATCTCACCATTTGGCATTGATAGAAAAACAACAAAAAATAGAAAACTCCAAAACCTCAAATAATTAAGAAAAATTCCAAGAACTCCCCCTTACTCAAGCAATTCCTCTTTCAAATTTTCTTTTCATTTCTCCCCCTTTTTCCATCAAAGGCAAAGGGCCAAATAAGAATATTCAAGAAATCAAGTAAAAATAGCACTTTTCATAAGAAAAATTTCCATGTACCTTTCTTTCACAATCATAATAGTCCTCTTGCAAGCTTGCACAAAAAAAATCATTATAGAACACAAACTATCTTGTAAAAACCAATTAATCAAATGAACACAACTAGTTTGGAGATGAGAATTATCATTTACAATTCTCTGCATCAGAAAGAAATAACCCTAGAAATATGATCTAACTAGACCCTTAACAATCTCTTTAACCAACCAGAAAGTTCTAACCAAATATTCTTTGTCTCTAAGTAGACAACAAATCATATTGCAACTCACAAACTCTCATTCTTTATTTTCCATCTTTATCTTGAAAGAAACCAAAATACTTTCTAATATCATTCAACTCATATTCTATAGCTTCAATTTTTCTTCTAAAATTATCAACAAGAACAGGCCACTAGAGAAAGTACTTGTAAATGTTAAACATCTCTTTAATGTATTCTTTTATCTCACCAATGTGTTTGGAAAACTTTTGTTTGATATTGATGCATCTTATCTCAATAATAGTCTTGATTTTATGTCTTTTAGATCCTTCGACAACAACCTTTCTTCAACAACTTCTACTAGATCATCCAGTAACAAGTCAGAAATAACAAAATAGCAATACCCATTCTAAGCAGATAATCAACTAAAGCACTTTCAATTCTAGGCCTACTGACCAGAGAGCGGGCATACCACATTTTGCCAACCTTTTTCAAATCACCTTCCTCCAATATAGACTAAAATTCATCTAAATCTAAAGGGTCAGATCCATATGAAGACTCTTTTTTCCTTCTCCCTTCTCCTCTTCAGAGACAGTGATGACTTATTTTACCTTCATGCTAATATTTCTCCTTTTAGGTTCTGAAGGGGAACCACCAACAACAATCTCCAATTCATTCTTACTAGAGAGGAACCCTCCTCAGCATGACTAATGGGTACAAGCTAGACAATATCAAACTAGAGGATAGATCATCTGCAAGGATGAGAAATAATTTTTCTTGCATTTTCTTTATCTTCTATATACTCCAAATACCTATAAACTTGCTTTCTTACATGGATGTTGAACTTCCACTTAACATTTTCTCTTGACAATAATAGATTCAAAAAGTAGAATACTTAATACATAAGAAGATACCCAAACTAGAAGGAATAACCTCAACCAAGGAAATTATGAAGTTCTCAAATAGATTCTCCATTAATAAACCACACAAATCAAACAATTCATTTTCCTTCATGACCTTATGTGCCAAATACACAACAATAATAGATCTAGCACCTTCATGATCTCATAAATATATTTTATAAGAGATATCATATACATCATACCTTATTGCAAAATAGACAATAGTGTTTATCATTAAATCTTGTGGGTCTTTGTTGATAATAGAAAGTTCCTAAACTTCTTTATATTTCACCATTTTCTTCCTAGTGAGGTCACCAATGTTTCACAAACTGGTAATAGCTCCAATGGATTCCTTTGTGACCAAATAGGGAATGTCCAATAATATGTTATCATCCTTAAAGTGACTCAATAAGAACATAATAGACTCTCTGATAACAAACCAAGAGAATTCTCTCCATAGATCCATTCCCAAGTTTCTAATGCATTGGAATTCATCAACATTTAACCCAAGTTCCATTTCCTTCATCTTATGATGATCAAATTCATCTAACTTTACTCTCTTCAGCCTCAACAAAATATTTCCCCTAGATTCATTAACAACCAACATGGATTCCATCATCATGATCGACTTAGCTTCAATCTTCTTTTCTCTTGTATCACTATGTAATACTTTGTTTCCTTCTTTTGCAAATAGTGAGAAATGATTTGAAACTTCCACCTTTTATCCTTAATTACTCATGATGACTTTTGTTTTGAAAAGTGCATCAATGATGCCAACAAAATTACTCTACCTTTCAATCAACCAAATCAAGCCTAATAATATCAATGACACACTATACACAACATATTTAACTTCAGAGAGGAGGAACCAATTGAATATGCATTGCTAAACTCCCCTTGAGCCAATGAAGTACGCTCAATTTTTGGAAGAACTTGCATCAAAATCTGGTGTCATGGATGATCTCCCTTCACCTGTTTTCTTCTTCTTCTATACCATGACCATATTCTTCTTAGATTCATTTGATTTTGTAACCTTATTTTCAATTGCAGACTTTTTTGAAACAAACATATTTGCACGTGTTGGCATAATTTCTAGACTAACTCTATTTGTGACATTTGATATTTTTTTGTCCTGACTTTACCAAGTGAATATTAGATTTTGCATTGATTATCTTTGTGACCATAACCATGACATAAATATAAATTACCATGAAAGATACTATTCATCCCATTCATTCTTAGCCATATTAGACAATTGACTTTTGTAATGACTTTCTTTGTGACCAAACTTGTAACCGTTAAAAGCAGTGAATACTCCATTCCTTCTTTCTTTTACACTCTACAACCTTATCCCCAAAATTTTTGTATATAAAAAATGACCATTAAATGATAAGTACCTTTGAGCATTGGATTTCCTAATTGGAGGTATTTTGTAGATGTTCCAGAGTTTCTAACCTTGCTTGTTATTTCAAACATCATTTCAACTTCAACTTCCTTGTATTTACCCTTTATGTTTTAATATTGAACTCTTACTAGAGAAACCCAGTCCTTCCTTATCCTTGTGAGTTTTCTATAGAAGATAAAATTTGATCCAAAATATATGCTACTTTCGACATAACTCTTTCTTTTGATCTCAACTTCCTGAACTCTTGATCTAGCTTCTCATTTCTTCTATTTTCTGCTTGATGGTATCTTTAAGGTTTTATTCAGTTTTCTTCCCACTCTTCCATCTTCTTTTTGGTGGTATCCTTGAGATTTTCTTTAGTCTTCTTGCATTCATCCATTGTATCTTCAAATCCATACCATTTTATTTTGATTCCTTTAGTTCTTGACTGGACCTCTTTTTGTCTTGCTTTGGATTTCTATATTTTCTCCCTTATCTTGGAGATACAAGTATTTGCCTCCTTAAGGTTTTCTTTCAACTCTTCATTTTCAAATTCTACACTTTCCATATTATCTAACATTGTCTTTGACCCTTCACCAAAGTAATAATCTCCCTTAAGTGGTTAATCTCTATTTGTAAGGGACCAATATTTGATACCAATTATTGAATAATCGAGATAACTAAGAGGGGGTGAATCAATTATCATAAAATAATTTTCCTAACCTTGATCTAGAGAAAAATTAATCAATCAAATAGATATAAATAGATATGAACATAAAATAACATAAACACCATACACCATGAACACCATAATTTACATGAAAACCCTAGATGGGAAAAACCATGGAGAAAGCTATTTCTCAATTATGCAACATCAGTTAAGGTGACACTAGTTAAGGTAATTTTTACAAAAGGTCTCACTACCAAGATTCTCAATGTAGGTAGGCTCACTACCCATAGGCTAACTATCCAAATACAAAAGCAATGATTTCAAAATATTCTTATTGACAAAGCATGAACTGATGAAACTACAACTACATGTGGATGAAGTTAGTCTCAGTTGAGAGAACAATGACTTGTATTCAATAGATCCAATTAGGAATATTTTACCAACCTTCAATGACCTCTCTGTACAACCTTTGTAATAATGATTACTTCTTCTTATCATTTTCCTTTCCACTTGCTTCTCTATGCCTTATCACATTACTTCATAATCCTTTGTACCCTTTTCTTTGTTCGCACACTTTGCTACATTCATTCATATTCAGATCCAAAAATATGTTCTCTCTCCCCCTCTCTCCTCTCTCTTATATTTATATACGTAGTTGTATCTCTATCTCTATCTCTATCTCTCCCTCTCTCTCTACACACACACGGCACGTGCACGAGCACGTGCGCACACACACACACACGCACATACATATGTATATATAATAAAATAAATAATTATCCCTACCAAAACATGTCTTCTTGAATAACAATCTTGAAATATTCAATAAGGCTTAGCATGCTAGTATTAGACCCAAATGGTAGGTCACACATAAATATCTTCATACCACATACCATGGGACCCATAAATAGGTCATAACATAAGATAATCACATTACTTAGAATAATTACTCAAGGATAAAGAACTTTTAATTTACATGAGATGTATTTTAGATTTGATGGGAATGCGACAACCAAGACCAAGTCTTGATCTCTATTAAATTTAGTACAAATCAGAGGACCACAACAAATAATATATGTTCATATACTAAATGAAAGTGACATATCAAAAAATTGTAACATACACCATGAATGTTTGGATAGCAAAGATACCTAGAATAATCTTTGAGCACAACTTAGCAAACATTAATCTTCATTATCTTGCACTAATTGTCTTGCACAGATGTCCCAAAAAGAGATAATACCATTTTTAAAATAAGGATGAAACCCACACAACTCATCATCATAACATATTGTATAGGATAGACCAATGTTGTACATCATCTAGAGCACACTATTCTAGATCCTAGGTTTTGACATCAATAACAACCATTCCAAATCAACTTCTCAACAATTTATATGTTTTTTAATTATACTTTTAAAAGTTCTAGCATACATTCCTTATTGTTGAATATGCACATATTCCTTTCTTTCCAAATATACTAGATTAAAAATGATGGGGAAATCATCCATATATTTCTCCAAAAGGATCATTTTCCTAAAGATGACTAGCTCTTGATGAAACCCAAAAACATGTTATTTCTAATAGTATCCCAATTCAATGATGATGAAAACCTATCCTAACAAGAAGAAGCATAGGGCCATGATAAAAAAAAGTGATTGGTGGATTCCTCATCAACTATACACATAGGACAAACATTTGGTTCCACTAAAGCAAACTTTTTCATCCCATCTCTCATGAGAACTCATTCATAAAATGAAATCCATAAAAGGCACCAACTCTAGGATATGCACCCTTCTACCAGTAGATTTTTATCATCTAATCTTTGTGACTCTCTTGTTTCCTCTACAAATCATAACCCAATTTAATAGAATATTTTCCAATTTTGGATGCACACCAAATTATCTCATCCCCCTTGCCTGTAATTACCAATTTCCTTGTACTGAGAATGCTTTTCAATATTGGTTTTACCTACTCAATAATTTTGAGTATGGAAACTAGTTTCCATGTGTAGTCTAGCATATTATTTTTAAATGTTTTAATATAGTATGCAACTCCTCATTCTCCTTAATTGCCTCCTCAATCCATTCCTTATTCTCAAAGGAGTTTCATATTGCATCCTTGTCATTCCAAGAGTCAAGCCAAAATTTTGCTCATTTTCCATTCTCTATCTTTCAAGAAATGTGTTTAGTTATCAATGGTCTACTTTCCCAAATAAATCTTTGAATTGCATAACCCCCAGAGGAGTTTTCAAGTGTTAATATTTTGATCAAGTCATTGCTATCAAGTATTTCTTTATCATAATTATGCACCATTATCTTTATGGATTTGTGAATTTATTCCATGTTAGTTTGGCCCCAAGTGACATATTTTGTAATTGTATTTGTCTCAAATCGCACCACTATCCTCCTTAGATATATAGACTATCTTCCAATTAATTAGTGGTATTCTCTTATCCTCCTTTGCCCCCTCCTATAAAAACTTCTTCATAAAACCTTCTAAAGTAGAAATTACTCTTTTGGAGAGCTTATAGCATGACATGGCGTACACTAGTATTGTAGACAAAATGAATTTTATCATTACTATTCGATCGACTTGTGAAAGACATGTGTTTTTGCATGCAACAATCTTAGTATTACAATTATTAATAATTTCTTCCTATAATGCAAATTTGTTTTCTCTTGCAAAAAGAGGGATGCCCAAATAATTTATTGGTAGACACATGATTGGAATTCCTAATTTGTTGGTAATATGATTCTGTGTAGACTTCTTTATATTGAAGAAGATTATCACAAACTTATTTTTATTTATCTCTTGC
Source organism: Chamaecyparis obtusa (assembly GCA_027943335.1). Classification (NCBI taxonomy): domain Eukaryota; kingdom Viridiplantae; phylum Streptophyta; class Pinopsida; order Cupressales; family Cupressaceae; genus Chamaecyparis; species Chamaecyparis obtusa. Next base: position 1,283,274 of record BSBK01004969.1, on the reverse strand, counting down.
TCGAAAAGTCTAGTGTACATTGAAAGGGCATTGTTAATGGTGTTTTCCTCATATGTTTCTTCTCCAAACAATAGTGTGTTTCCTACAAATTGGGATTGGATCAATGGATCCAACTCCTTATTAATCTCAATGATTTTCTATATTTTTTGAGTTTGAGTTTTCTAATATACCTTCTTAGAAAATTTTCCATTAATACAAATAAAAAAGGGGAGAGAGGGTCTACCTATCTCAAACCATTGGCGGCTTTAAAGAAATCGAATAGGGAACCATTTTCAAGAATTGAGAAATACATAGAATTAATATATGACTTAATTATGTTAATCCAATTATCTTCAAACCTAGATTTCTTCTGTACGACATATAAAAGTTCCATTGAACCTAATCATACGCTTTGCTTATGTCCAGTTTAAGAATCATTCCCTTCATTTTTTGTGTGTGAATTGAATGGATAATTTTGATTGCCAAAATAATGCTATCTGTAATTTTCGATCCAAGAGTAAATTAAATTTATTCTTCATATATTAGCTTCTCTAGTATTATTTTTAGTCTGTCAACCAATACTTTTGTGATGATTTTGTACATAATGTTACATAAAGATATCAGTTGGTAATCATTCCAAGAAAAACACTCACTCTTTTTAGCAATTAATGAAATTATTGTATTATTAAGTTATTTGACAAATTATTTTCTTTCTAACATCCTTAACTAATTTATGAATGTCATCCCCCATAGAGCCCTAATATTTATGGAACTATTTGGCCAAAAATCTATTTGACCTTAGGGCCTTATCCAGATATAATTGAAACGTGGCATTCTTAACTTCTTCCAGAGTGAATGGTTCGAAGAGATTTTTTTTAATCCTTTGGTATGACCATATTAGGTATTGTCTCTATTGGTCTAATTAAATATTCCTAATTATAATTTACTTAAGCTTACTTAGGATAATGCATTTCATAGTAGTTTGTCATTGAGACACCTAAGAGTTTGCACCTAATTTAAGCACATGGTGTAGGAGAAATTCCACTTTAGGTGTGAGATCCACCTTTAGTGCACATATCACATTACCATCCTCATCATATGACACATAATTCATTGCATGATGGAGGATGATCCACCTTTGGTGGACATGTGATTCCACCTTGTGTAGGTGATAGCTATCCACTCCTTATTATAGTCTCGTATTACCTTGCCTATATAACAAGGACTAATATGTACATTTTTATTATGTCCATTATCAATAATATCATTCTTGCATCTTAATTTAATTATCTTCTCATTATCTTGTGGAGGTTGTCTCCATCTTTCATTTGATCTTGGGGGTGTTGTAGAGTCACCTAAAACTCTAACATGGTATTAGAGCTCTCTATGTTTGAAGACCTCTTCTCAAGAATATCAATCTTGGCTTGATCCAATTGTGGGTGTAGAATAAGGCTATTTGGACATCATCATTGCATAGTAGAGAGGAGAAAATTTAGGATTTTGTATTTTGTGGCTTTCTATTGCAGGTCAACATTAGAGCTCGCTTATAAAAATCAGAGGTTGGAATTATATTAAGGAGGTCAAAAAACCCCTAAATTGAATTTTATTTCATCTAAATTGGACATCAAAGGCCAAATCTAGAGCCATTTAAATTTTGGAAGTGCGACGATGATGATTCAGGAAAAATAATTATGGAGGCGATTTTCAAACAATGATATCTCAGTCATCTAAACTCCTTTTTTTGAGCAATTTTTTTTTGTTAGGGGTAGAATTTTGTGCTCTACACAATGGTTTAGGTGGTTTTTGATATTTGTTCCTGAGTTTTTTTGAAAATTGAAAATCCCATTTTTTGCAACTTCCAAGGCCTCGTTTAGGCTCATATGAACTCCATTTCAGGTGTAATTTTTTTTGAAAGTGCATAATTTTTTCTACATTTTCTAGATCTGGTATCATTTTTAGTGACTATAATTAGAAATTATACTTTCTTGATTTAGCTTAGTTTTACAATTGTAATGCATAGGCCTTAGTTTGGTCTTTTGCATAGTGATCTAAATCTATTATAACCTAATTGTGGGGTGTAATAATTTGTTGATCTCAATTTTTAATGTGAGAAGTGTACCATTCATGTAATCATGGGATATAGAACACATTGTGTTGTAATATATTTGACTAGGTATAATTATGAGTCTTGGGAAAAAGGAATCATCACACATTGTAGATGGCTTAACCTCTCACCTCATCTTTATGGACTCATACCTAAGCCAAAGATAAAGTAGAAGAAATAGTTTGGGAAGATAAAAATGGTCATATTAGAGGAGTCATTGGTATGAGTCTCTTTTCATATTTAGACCATCCATTCTACTCCAAAATCAAGGATATTTATTACCCACACATAGTTTGGACCATTATATGGGAGCATTTTGGAGATCCACATGTTCCTCCAATCCCAAATGATCATGTTGCAGATTGTCTCATTCCACTTTATGATGTAGATAATATTCCCTATGATGATGACACATTAGATGAGATTGACTATAATGCATATATTGGGAGAAAGGATGATCCAACAACTCTTCCTATAGATCCTACTTCTCTAGTTGAGATCACACATTCATCTCTTGTTGGTGATTCCAAAGAGTCATTGCAAGAGATATCTATTTGTCTTCATCATTGGGATTCTTACTTTCCAGATATTGGTGCATTATTTGTGTTAGAGTAAATTATTAATTTTATTAATATTTTACTCCCTTCTTAAGATATCAACTCTTTGCTTTAGTCAACTCATGCACTAGTTATGCATCAGTTTGCTTTAGTTGACTCATGCACTAGTTATGCATCAGTTGTTTTTTGCATGCATTAGTCTTCTTATAGTTTAACTGATTATTACATGCACTTCTACTTTTTAGGTTTTCCTTTTCAATTCCTTTGATCTCCTTTATATGGATGATCCATTGTACACTATTATTCATTTAGTTATTTGAGGATATTTTCTTCTTCATCTTTTGAGTCAAACCCTTGCCCTCTTCTTCTCTTGACTTCTTGTGACAGGTTTTTGTATGCAAGTGATCTTTGGGTTTCTGTGGATTTGTGTTGCTCAAATCCTACATGGTATCAAAGCCTAATCTTCTACAGCTTGTTCGCGTTTGAAGGATTCAAGAGATGAAATTCATCTGTTTCAAATGAGGGGTTTTTTGGGGTTTTTATTGAATCTGGGGGGACCTATTTTTTTGGTCATCTTGGCTTCAAATGGACCTCACGATTGTGTTCAGAGTGTCTAAGAACCCCAAGATCCATATAAAATTTGTCCAATTTGGACAAAGTTGGAATCTGTGAGAAATTTTTTTTGCAATCGACCTTGGCACAGATCTCGAGGTGATCAGTATTTTTTGGCACACCTCTGGCCCAAACGAACCTCACAGTTGCATCCAGAAGGCCTGAGATAGTCAAAAAGCATATTAAACTTGTCAAATTCTGACAAGTTGGCCTCTGAGGCAAATTTTTTTTGCACACCAGGCCGTACGACCTGGCATGCAAATCGAGGCAGTACAACAATATTCAAAAAATAAATTAAAAAATAAATCTAGGGGCGGCCACCCAGGCACCACCCAGTGGCCACCCAAGCACCACCCCATGGCCTCCAAAGAGCCTCTGCCGCCCTCTTCGCGACCTCCTCCGTTAGTGCCCAGCGTGAACCCTCCGCCACTGCAGCGCTCTGCTGGAAACCGCCGCCCACGCTCTGCTGACTGCGCCACCCGCGCCGTGTGGCCCGCGGCCCCTCCTCCACTATGGCAGCCCTGCCACCCTCCGACACCCTCCGCCCAGCCCCTGGTCACATGGGTGACCAGGTGCTCCTTTTTTAGCCCTCCAGGCCCCCTGCTGACATCAGCATGATGTCAGCAGGTATGCAATTTTTAATTTTTAAAAAAATTGCATGGTTTTTTCAGGGCTCTTTTTGAGGGGTAATTGGGCATTTTTTTTGTGATATCTCGGGCATATGGGATCGTAATTGGGTGTGCGATATATTGTCAGAAAGCTGGTTTCGAGCCCGATCCGAATTTACTGGTATAGTTTTGTGATTTTGCAATTTTGATGCTCTTTTTTGCTGTCAAAGTCAGATGTTCTCTGTGATCATGGCATTTTCAGACCTCTTGCATTTTGGGATCCGTTTCTCTTGCATCCGAACTCTATTTCCGGCAAATGAGATATTGCTAGAAATCTCTTTCTGAGATTTTATCAAATATGATAGTTTTATGGGGTTTTGTGTCCTTTTGCTGACGTTACCCATCCTCAGATCCTTGCAGACACCTTCTTTGGGCCCTCCAGTGCAGTTGTTGGTTTTTAGCTCATATCTTGAGCATACGGTGTCAAAATTTGGCAAACGAGATATCATCGAAAAGATGATTCCAAGCTCTTTCCAGATATGGAGGTTATTTTATGTGGTATTATTTTTCTAATGGTGTTTTTCTCTGTCAAAGCCAAATCTTCAAGTTTGCACTTTGAGAGCTCTATCTTGCACATCCGAACTCCATTTTTGGAAAGTGATATATCATTGAAAAGCTTGTTCAAAGAGATTTTCAGTGCTATGAGTCATTTTTCTAGATTCTACTCCAGGTTCATTTTATTTAGATTCTTGCTTTTTTGTAGTCTAGTGGATATCTTGGTTGTTTCAGGTCCTGGGATCTCTTCCCTTTGAGGGATGACTCGTCTTAAGTTGTTCTTTTGGTTTAGACTCCTTTGATCTTCTTCTAAGCATTGTATGCTTCTTTTCTATAGCATTTTTGTTTTTGTAAACACACTAAGATAAAGTGCCTGCTTCTGCATATCTGGGATTTCGAGCACCTTGTGTTTATTTGTACTCGCACTCAGTTATAAAGTGCCATGGGGGGTTATGATGTTTTGCCTTTTGTGCTCATCCACCTTTGTCAAGTGAATGTTTCTTCCATGACATTAGCCCATGCTGTGTGTCTGTGACACCGCCCTTTATCCTGTGCTTGTACTTCTCTTGCACTGTTGGTGTTCCTGATTCTTCTTCTTGTAAATGTTTCTGGCATTGCATTTCAGTGTTCCTGTCACCCCTCTCCCTATTAAACATTATGGGGGGGGTTCACCTGTTGGCTCTTTTACTTCCTTGGTTTGGTTGAGTGATCTACGTATTCAGTTTTTGTTCCTATGTACTAGGCGGATGTAGTGGCTAGGCACCTATGCATTTCGGTGAGATGGTTCATCTACTATATAGACACTTGTTCATTCCTACTTTTGGAGGTCACCTCTTCGATTGATCATCTCTTCAGACTTTGTCTTCTCTACTTGGTCATGCACTATTTCAGTGGGGGCTCCAACAGTTACTTCTGACAGTGTTTACAGCTTCATGCTTTAGAGATGCTTCATGCTCTTTCTTTGTTCCTATTTTCTAGAACATTCTTGGTCTCCTTTTGGAGTAGAGTTTTTCCCATGTGGTTTTCTCTATTTCTCCACTTTTCAAAGACTCTCTTTTGTGCTGGGTACCTCATCAGGCCATGTTGCTGGGACCCATTTCTGCTTTCAACATTGTAGTTTCCTTTGCTTTCTTCTTGCACTGTTTGTAGCTGCATTGTTGCTCATCTTAAGGGGGGGTGTTAGAGTAAATTATTAATTTTATTAATATTTTACTCCCTTCTTAAGATATCAAATCTTTTCTTTAGTCAACTCATGCACTAGTTATGCATCAGTTTGCTTTAGTTGACTCATGCACTGGTTATGCATCAGTTGTTTTTTGCATGCATTAGTCTTCTTATAGTTTAACTGATTATTACATGCACTTCTACTTTTTAGGTTTTCCTTTTCAAGGCCTTTGATCTCCTTTATATGGATGATCCATTGTACACTATTATTCATTCAGTTATTTGAGGATATTTTCTTCTTCATCTTCTGAGTCAAACCCTTGCCCCCTTCTTCTCTTGACTTCTTGTGACAGGTTTTTGTATGCAAGTGATCTTCGGGTTTCTGTGGATTTGTGTTGCTCAAATCCTACAATTTGTATAGTCTCACATTTTAGATTTGGGAGACATACTTGAGGGGGTTTCTCTTCTCTTTGATGATAGTTTCATCATAGTTGGAGATACTTCTTCACATTCTTTTGAGATTGGAATTCTTGATTCTTCTTGTTCACTTGGTTTATCACATTTCATGGTTCATTTTGATGATGTGATAAATTATTTGAGCTTGGACATACCTATTATGTCTTCATACATGCATATTTGGAGACCTTCCTCCTCCTTTCATTTGGATATGGATTGGTTTGTGACATCATTATCATACTTCATTTGGATTCCACTTCCTATTTCCTATCCAGAATGGGAAATATTCCTGCATTTGCATTTGGTCTATCTTCTTCCTAAGGGGAGAAATGGTTTTTTTAGGCATTGGACTATCTTGTACCTTCAAGAACTCACCATAATTTCAAGAGATTTTTCATTATGGGGAGGGGGATATCATGTATCCTACTTTCCTTCATATGGGAGTATAATTACTTGTATGTACATGATGTATGTATTCATTGGGGGGTCTTGAGTCCTCCATCCATCCATGCATCTTGTGTGTTTTCATCTCTCTTTTTGGGGGAGATTTTTTCCCATGAGGTTTTGTCTCTTTCTCTGCTTTATGAGAGACTGCATTTTATGTATTACTTTGCATATTATACATGGGTACCTAATATGGCCTAGTAGATGTGACCCATCTTGTATTGTGATTTTAAGTGCATTCCCCTAAGTTTCACTTAAGGGGAATGTTGGTGTAATTAAATATTCCTAATTAATCTTTAATTAAGTGTATTTAGGATAATGCATTGCATAGTAGTTTGTCATTGAGACACCAAGGAGTTTGCACCTAATTTAAGCACATGGTGTAGGATAAATTCCACTTTAGGTGTGAGATCCACCTTTAGTGCACATATCACATTATCATCCTCATCACATGACACATACTTCATTGCATGATGGAGGATGATCCACTTTTGGTGGACATGTGATTCCACCTTATGTAGGTGATAGCTTATCCACTCCTTATCATAGTCTCTTATTTCCTTGCCTATATAACAAGGCCTATTATGCACATTTTTATCACGTCCATTATCAATAATATCATTCTTGCATCTTAATGCAACCATCTTTCCATTATCTTGTGGAAGTTATCTTTGTCTTTCAGTTGATCTTGGGGGTTTTGTAGAGTCACCTTGTGTAGGTGACTCTACAGCTCTAACAACGTCCAATATTTCACAGTCAATAATTGAAAACTTTGCATTCCCTAACATTTCTTGATTTTTTTACTATAGCCTCACCGATTCCTCTATGATCTTTAATCACAAAGGTTAAGCATGCTTGAATTGGACTAGCACTTTTTTCTCCTCTCCCTATGTTTTCCTTGATGCCCAAAGCACTAACTTGTCAGGTATGCTCATTGGTGAATCAATTTGATGGTATTTGGCTTGGCATTGATCATTTAGTTTGAATTAGTTTGATCAGTTCATTAGTGGCATTTTGATGGCATTTTCATTTTAGTTTGGTGTGGCTGGATCACTTGATTACATGATATTTATCACTAGGTTTCATGGTACTTACATGGATTGATCAATGACATAACAATCAGTTTTGTAGTATGGGATTATTAATAGGGCACTTGATACATGTTTTTGATGCAATTTGATACATTTAGGATGTTTGATTTAGTTTTATACATGAATGAAATATTTTATGATCAGTAACATATTTGGTATGCTGAGGATAACAATCAGATTATAAAATGCATAATGTTCTCTACAGGTTCATCACCATGTTCTTAAAGTTGCATTCAAAGTTAGTCTACATTCTCAAAGATGAATTGCAAAATGGATTATGTATTGATTATTTTGAATGACTTGATGTCATTAGAAAGGGAAATATACTCATGATGGTAGTGGAAAACCTTTGGGCTAACCTTGCCTAGGTGGTTATAATCTTAATGATAAAAGTGTTGTAATGCACAACACTTATCACCAAGTGGTTTTAAGGTTGTGTCATCAATTTCAATTTGATGGGAGTATTAATGTAATGCAAGGCTTGAAAAGACATATCATTAGTATCAACATATACTTTTTAATTATTTTTTATTTCCATGTGCTTTGTAACTCTTTGTTATCGACATGTAAAATTAGTTTACGATGTTCATTGTTTGGCAACTAGAGATTGAACGAGCTAGGGAACATACTTGATTCACCATGATAATTTTTTGACAGGTGTTTGATGGTGGCAAAAACATGGGAATTTCAAAAGCTGAGATAATATTGTGAAGCGTTGTGAAGGAATATTTAAGAGAAGATATGCAGATTCAATTTCTAGACCCATTCTCTAAGTGTCATCCTTTTATGCTCTTTTTGTTATGGTCTTTCTTTTGTCATATTTTCAAGTCAATCCTTGCTTTCAAAACATGATTAGTTTGTTAATATTTTAGTTTCCACTCTATGATAATATTTTTCTTGAATCTTTGATTCAACTATAATAAGTTTGTCATAAATTATTCTTTCGAGGTTATTCTCTTTTGTCTAAATCTGAGCTTACTAGCATGTTGTTTTTACTTGTTATATCTTCTTCATACTAGGGTTTGCATTGTCTCATCTTTACAAGTCTAAGAATCATTACGTGTTTAGTTTTTTTTTTCAAAGTTAGCAACCCTTTCATTCTTTGTTAAATCGTAGTCTAGACTATGTTTTTCTTCATTGCTCAAATTCTTGTGGTTAAGGGTTTTGGTCTTAACCCTAGTTTGATGTATATTCGGTACATTATCTATTATTTTTTATTTATAAAGTTTGTAATGTCGAGGTTCTTGATTTAGGGGGTTCCTATTAATGTTGATACAAATTTAGTATACTCTATTGTTAATGTTGTATTTACTTTGGTGTCAGGTTTATGAGGGTTTAGTTTGTCACCTTGTTTACTCTACTTTTTTTATGAGTAAAATTTGGTTAATAAAGATATTTGGAGACAAATGTGCATATTTCATAAAGGATTATTTGATGAACATGACAATCAATTTTTGAATCAGTCACATGTATAGAGATAGTTTGTGATAACTTGTAAATCCATTTTAAATGATAGGTCTATTTCAGTTTATCAATATGGAACATTATTTAAACATGATATTGAGGACATTATCAGCGTACAGAGAGAGAGATTGTTTTTTTTATGAAAAATTCATTGTTCATTATGCACATTAGTTTCTTAAGAAAAAATATCTGGTTCAGAATACATTTGTCCTAATTTAATGATGTAGTCATGGTGGGAGGATTCCCAAAGGAACAATTCAGACTATGAAACAAGAGTAAGAACAATGGAAATAACACAAGGAAATTGAGAGAAATGCAGAACTGGATCCTTATTATATTATTAGGAATATGTACAATTGACCAACAACATATCAGTTTATAGATTTGATTATAGAACATGTCCTAAAGCAAAAAGGCCAAGCTTCAGACCTACAAGCCTAAATTTAGCCACCAATCCATTTCTCTAAAATTCCATTGACTACTTAGGATGATTGTTACATTGAATTAAATACCATCTAAAAATCCAAAACATATATGTTGGCCCAATTAGATTTAATTGTCGAAACATGGATCAAACATGTTGCACAACCATGTCAACTCCAACATGAGAAATCCTTCGACGATTTCATATCACAACATTCCAACCTAAGGGAATTAATCCATGGTACTAAGAAACATATAATGATGTGCTAATCAGATCCACACTTTATGAAATTACTCCAAGATGAACTAGTGAATCCAACTAGCCATTACAGTTCAAATTTTTTCATGAGGAACTGAAGACTCTAGGAGTGATAACTTTCTAGAAAAAAAGATAATATATCAAAAAATATAGAATAAGGTTCAATAACATGTCCAAAAACTAAATCTAGTTCCACCATAGAAAATAACAACAACATTTTTGGTTGATATGGTATTGCAATGAACTAGGGATGCTCTTGCATAAAACATTTGGGGTTGATTGAAAAGTGATCCTCTCACTTTTATGGGGCTAAAGGAAAACCAAGATGATCTACCTTAGCCTGATAAATCCAAGAAGAATCCTCAAATGGTCTATCCTTCCATTTGACAAGGTATTCTTTGTACTGTTGGTTCCAAGTGTTGCACTTGACTCTTCTATTCAGAATCTTCTCAATCTGGTCTAGTTTCTGTCTTCTGAGGAATTTTTTGCTCCATCTCCAAAATAATAGTTTCACATTACTCTATCTTATGATGATCATGTAGGTTTGCAACATTTAATATAGATTATATACCCATTCATTTGGTAACTCCACTTTATAAGCATTTCCTGAATAAAAATTCCTCAAGATCCTACATGGTTCAAACTTCCTCATCTTTATCTTATTGTATGTGCCTACTAGATATCCCTCCTTCCTTAGATAAACCATCACTTCATCTCCTACTTCAAATTCCTTGTGTCTCCTCTTGTCATCTTCCCTTTCATTATACTTACTGTTCATGTCTTCTAAATGTTGTTTTACCTGTTCATGTCATAACTCCATGTGATCTACAAACTCTTATGCTTGTGCACTCCTTTTTTCTTCATGCCTAATGTCTCTCAACTATGATATAACTTTAGGATTCATTTTGGTAATAATCTCAAATGGTGTTTTTCTTGTGCTCATGTTCACTGAATTATTATAAGAAAATTCTTCTTGTGGAAGAATTAGATCCCAACTTTTGAGTTTATCACCAATTAACCATCTCAAAAACATGCCCAAACTTCTATTCACAACCTTTATTTTCCCCTCAGTCTATGGGTGAAGAGTAGAATTGAACATCAAATCTATCCTCATTGTTTTCCAAAGGGACTTCTAGAATTAACGAACAAACTTTGTATCCCTATCTGAAACTATAATTTTAGGTAATCCTTAATCTTTTAACTTCCTTGGAAAATAAATCTTCTACATGCACTCCATCTATTGTCTTCTTAAAAGGTATAAAATGTGTCATATTTGAAATTCTATCTGTAATACCCCAAAAATGGGCTATAAGTTCATTAACCTCATACATCAACACATTGAACAAAATCGACATCAAAGTCCTAACCAAAGGCACATCTGAACATCATCAAATCCTAATTGATTATCTTAAATTCTGCATCAGGGAATATTCCTAATTTATCCTAATTATCTTTAATTTAATGATTATTTGGCGATAAATCTTATTTATCCTAAAGTTGATTAATTGAATACGATGAATATTTAATTAATTAATTTAATCTTGCCACTTGATTATTAAGTTGAATTTAATTATATTTATTCCTAAGTATTATTATTTAAATTTGACAATAAATCAAAATTCCTATCATTAATTGATTAAATTCTTATTTAATTAATTAAAGCAAGTTGTCATATTTAATAATATTATTTTTTGAATAAAAGTTTGATTAAATGATTGATTAACCCATAAATCAATTGTTTTATTTCCAAAATCAGTTAAGTTGAGAATAAATCACTTTATTTATTTATTAATTCATAATTATCCATGTGCACAATCAAAGAGCAGTTAAACTCCAAATCAGAAAATCAATGCAACGTGTTGACTTTTTGGAACTCAACATCCTTTTGGAGTTCAAAAAAGTTGATCTAAACTCTAATTTGAGTTAAAAAGCTATTTTTGCATGATTTGCATGTTTTTGTGAATTAAATTATCTTTCATGATCAGATAACTCAAAAATCAAGATGAGTTTATCTAAGTGATTTATGGCTTTTTCCATGCACCTCCAAAGCCTTGGATTTCTATAAAAACAAGGCTCAGCTCTTCATAATTCATCTCTCAAATCCACTAATTTTGCATAATCAGGCTGAAGAATTGCTATCTGGAGAATCAAAGCTTATTGCGAATTAAGGCTATTGTGAGATCAATTTGGTTTTTACATTCATTTAGTTTTCATATCATATCATTGTTATACCAATTCATAGCATATCAATTTTTACATATCATAGATTCATATCAAGTTTTTATCATTCTTATTGCATCTAAAATAAAAAAAATATAGATTAATTGCATTCATATTCCATATCCATCTTTTGCATTCAAATCCTTCATTTAGGTGTCGTCTAGGTCACTGATCTCGATTACAATTTGAGAACATCAATCTCGCACCTATTAGAAGGCAGTAAATCGCTTGGTTAGATTAGATTTTAATTATTGCATGATTTTGTTTTTGCTAACCTCTAATGTTTTACTGAAGTGTTGTGTCTACAGATCAGGTACAATTTTCACACACACACTATCCAATACCATAAATATGGAATCATTACCTCTTTGTGTCTTCGGTAACCCAATTACAAAATCCATGCTTATGTCTTCCCAAGGTCTCTCTGGTACTGCCAATGATTTGTACAATTTGGTATTCTAACAACTTCCTTTTTCCACTTGACAAAATCTACAACTTTGAATTTTTTTTCCTAACATCCTTATAAATTTGAGGCCAAAAGTAATTTTCACTTACCAAAGCCATTGTCTTATCAATTTGCCAAAGTGTCTTGCTAATCCTCCACTATGGTTTTCCTTGATCAAATTATCTCTCATGGAACTCCAAGGTATACACATTTGATTTCCTCTGAACAACATTTCATCTTGAATGAAATAATCCACCCACATTCTCCGGTCTACAACAATAGGTTCTTTACAATCTTTCCATGATTCAAAAAAATTAGTGCCTTCCTCATACAATGCCTTTAATTAATCATATCCTAACACTTGAATCCTCATCTTTGTCATTATATTTATATCCTATTGAAGGCATCAAAAACCTTATTTTACTTCCCACCGCTATGCTTCAAAACAAAACAATGACTCTATAAGAATTTAACCCATCTCATGTGTCTCTGATTCAACCTACCTTGACTGTTCAAATAATACAAATCTTGATGATCCATATACAACAAAAATTCAGTAAGAAACAAGTAATGTGTCCACTTCTTCAAGGATTGAACTATGGCATATAACTCCTGATCATACACTAAGTACCTTCTCCTTGTATCATTCAACTTTTCACCGAAATAAGCAATGTCTACCTTCTTTTCTTAATACTGCTCCAATTGTGTTTCCACTAGCATCATAGTCTACCTAAAATACCTTATTGAAATATGTCAAGGCTAACACAGGTTGTTCTATCACCTTTTACTTCAACATCTCAAAACTCTTATCTTCTCTTGATGTCCATTTGAAACCCTTTTGGTCACCTCTCATTATTTCCATCATAGCACTACATACTAAACTACAATTCCTAATGAACTTCTTGTAAAACCTAGCCAATCCATGTAATGATGTTACCTCACCAATACTTTTAGGTGTATGCCATTTAATAATTTCTTTCACCTTCTTAGAATCCATCTTCAATCTTTTAGTGTAAATCATAAATCCCAAGTACACAAGCTCTTCCTTCATGAAACTACACTTCTTAAGGTTTATCATCAATTGTTATTCTATCAATCTATCATTCTTTAATCTCATAAAAGTACTTGGTTTATTGGTCAAACCAAACAACATTACCAACCACTCATACAAACCCTCATTTGTCTTGAATGTAGTCTTTTATTTATCACCTTCTCTAATTCTGATATGATGATACTCGTTCTTTAAATATATCTTTGTGAAATACCTAGCCCCACTCGAGCAATCCATTATGTCATCCATTTGGAGTAAAGAAAATCTATACTTAATTATGATCTTGTTTATATCTCTAGAATTAGTACACATTCTTCATTATCCATCCTTCTGAGGTGCTAACTCTATTGGAATTGCACAAGGACTCAAAATCTCTTGAATCAATCCCTTCTTCAAAAAACATTGTACTTGTCTATTAAGCTCATCTTTCTTTGCTGGTATAATATGGTGTGCTTCTTTATTTGGAAAACTAGCTCTAGGAATTAAATCCATGCAATTATTTTCACTTCTCATAGGAGGTAATCCACAAGATGTTTTCACTTGTTTCAAGTGTGGAGAAGAAGGAGGTCATTCAGAGTAGGTATCCATAAGATGTTTTCACTTGTGGTATCAGAGTAGGTAATCCATAAGATGTTTTCACTTGTTTCAAGCCTGGTAGGAAGTGTCCTTTTTCTCTTTTTTGTTTCCTTTGTTTTGATCCATAAGATGTTTTTCACCTCTTCCATCTCTTCCTCAATTCTTCCACCCCACAACAAAATATGATAGAACTTCACAAACCCTGATCAGAAAACCTACTATGATACCACCTGACATAGTCACAATGAGAGGGTTCCCAAAGGAATAGTTTAGATCGTGCAAAAATAGTAAGAACAATGGAAACAACACAAGGAAATTGAGAGCAATACAAAACTGAATCCTTGTTATATTATCAAAAATATTTACAATTGACTAACAACATGTTGGTTTACAATTTTGGTGCACATACCTAATCACAAAACATATCCTAAAGAAAAAAGGATGAGCTTCAAACCTACAGGCCTAAATTTATCCTTCAATCAAATTCTCTAAACTTCCATTGACTACTTAGGATGATTTTTACATTGAATTAAATACCCTCCAAATGTCTAGAAGATTCATGTCAACCCAATTGGATTTAATTTCCAAAATATGGATCAAACGTATCACACAACCAAGTTGGATCTAACATGTTAAATCCTTCTGTGACTGCATAGCACAATGTGCAGACCTAAGATAAGTTGGCCATAGGACTAAGAAATATAGAACTGGTCATATTGAGGAACACTGAGAGGGGGGATGAATTAGTTTTTGGTTCTTACTTCTTTAAATTAACTGATTACATAACCATAATCCAATTTAAATGAAAATAAAACAATAACATAATAAAGAAAACATCCACAAACTCTTGACATCATGATTTTTATGTGGAAGCCCGGTTAAGGGAAAAACCACAGTGGGGATGGAACCCACAAATATCTCTAAAAAATATAGATAACCTGGTTAAGGGTGAGTTACAAAATGAAAGGCACTCTTCTTGAAGCAAACTACTCAAATACAAAAGAGAGGGATACAACCCTTACAAAGCACACTACTTACAAAAGAGTTTGGACTGGAATCCAAAAGGTTGAACTGAAAATAACATCACATATGCTTGTGCAGTTCTATGTAAGTACATGAGAAACATATCAATTTAGCCTTTGTAATAAGATATATAGCATGTCTTATCTTCACACAATAATCTATAAGCATCACATCATCAAAGTCATCATAATCATACAAACTTGATCTTATATACCTATTACCCAAATATAATGGGACCTTTGTCAACTCCAATCAAAGAGTGTAACGTATATATCCTTGAGAAAAACAATGATCAAATATTCATGCTAACCCATACTAAGTTGCAGGTAACGTGTATAATGCCAGATCAACCAAAATAAACAATCAAATTAATTGGATCATTGATCCAATAGGATCATTGACCGATCCAACAACTGTCTAACTTTGTTTCTCACACTTCTTTGACAACCCAATACTCAGATAATCAAAACAAATCCAAAGAATAACATCAGTTTCTATGATAATAGGGTATCACAAAATGTACTCCAACCAACCTATCATCAAGTTCATTACTCATAATTCAACCAAACATACCCATACCAATCATGCTGGTGAGCCTATATATTGTTGCCTGTATATCCATACTTAGCCGATTATCATCCTAACCTTTGGTATACATGAAATATGTTGGGAGCTCATAAGAAATAAATATAGTTGCCATAAATGACAACATACCATTAAGGTGAAATAGTTTCTCTTTCCCAACAATCTCCCCCTTTGACATTAATGTCAACACTTGGAGAAAAATGACTAAGTGTCCCAAAAACAAATTCCAAATTGTAACATTGTTCTCCTAACCAAAAGTATATGCTTCTCTTGAGATAATAGACTCATTTTTATCACCTTATCTCTCCCACTTTGAAATCAATGGAAAAGGTAAGGATCAACACCAAATTTAAACTACCAAAATTCTATAACATATTCCTATATACAGAGATATGAAAATTTACTTACAACATTTTAAAAATATCAGAGAAATTGCTCTTAAGAGCTGCAAAATAAACATTCTAAATCTTCTTTAGACTCTTAAAAATTTGACTCTTCTCGCACCCTACATATGCTAACTTTTATACTTCTCCAACATCAGGTGCATCTAGAAATTTAGAAGTTGTTATAGCTTCCTTTATTCCTCTTGTTAGAATATCAAGCTTAGGAACTATCTAATTCATCAGTTCACTGATTCTTCCTTTCATCATTTCCTTCTCGGTGATAAGAGACTTAATCTTATCAATTAGTTGTGTCACTTATGTTGCATATGAAAAAGCTAAATCCTTCAAAGGATCATATGCATGTGATATTTCTATTAATTTAGCTTCACTTTCTTTAACTATCTTATCAATATCTACAACACATTTTATATAATCAATGCAAGACTTATATACTCTGTTGCCTTCTACCAAAGACTTTCAAGATTTGAATGGCAATGGCCAAAGATGCCTTGTCCCTCACAATAATCAAATTCAATTGATTGAACCTTTTCCCATTAAATTCATTCTTCACCTATATCATAGATGATTCCTTAATAGACTAGAAGTGCGAGTCAACTGCATCCAAAAGACTTTCTGACTAACCCAACATAGAATCATTTAGATCCACCACATATTCTAGCATAATTTTACTTAATACATTTTCTGCCCTAGTTAATAGTCTATTCCCTTTTTCATTTGATTTCATTATGCACTCTCTTTCCTTGGCATGATCAACCAAGAAAAGTGCCAATAACTAATCTTCTTTAAGTGAATCCAACTCAGTTGGTCCTTTCAATTTCATATTAGTGGACTCATTTTCTAATAAAGAAGGTACTACTTTCATAGTGTCTCTTATCTCATTAGATTTTTCTACTTTCCCTTCTTCATTTTCTCAAAAGTATGCTCAATTTTCACCTCCTCGATCTTCTCAAGGATTTCCTCATACATAGGATTTTGTTCATTTCTAACCTCATCTTCCTTCTGATCATCCATATGAATAGTTTCTATCTCTAGTTGTTCTTGATCAAGATCACTAGATTTGACATCAGAAGTTTCTTCTTTTTCTCCCATGACCTCCTTATACTCATCCTCCATCATTGTAGCCTTATAGTTCATCACATTTGGTATGTCTTCATCATCATCCTGACCTACAAAGAGTGATATAGGTACCCCATTGATAAAGAGATCAGGTTCTTTAATGATGGAGTAGAAACCTATATGCATTGTTGGTTCTCGAGTTTCCTTTTTCTACTCCTTTGGTATAAGACCCTTAGACCGAGTCCCAAAAATTATCTTAGATATTAGTTCCTCTATCTCCTTAACAATTTCATTAATGTTTTCACTCATAATCTTGTTTATCCTTATTTTTTACAAGAGTTGTCTTTTTGCTTACTCAAGGATTCTCTTATGATCTTCAATTGTAATAACTAGACATAGTTTGTTCAATACTCCTTCCCTTATATTATTTTCCCCCTCTAATTCAATTAATATTCTCTCCTCAATATTTTCACATAGATCATCAAGGATTTCCCCTTTGATATCCACAAGTTCTCTCTTAAACTTTTTTATATAATTAACTATTTCTTCCTCTAATTTCCTCTTTTCCTCTTCATTATACTTGTGATAGTATTTTTTTATTCTAACAAAGATGCCATACTTAACCAATTCATTTAAAACTTCAGAAAAAGGTGGCTTACCAATGGAAATTTCCTTAGGCACTTTATTGATCATAACTTTAGCTACTTTAGCTACTTTAGCCCCTTTAGATCTCAATTTATTCTTTGAATCATCTGACTTAGTAGATTCATCTCTGTCTTCCTCCTTTTCTCTCTTCCTGCTAGACTTGGCTTCCTTCTGAGTTGATTCTGAAACCTTCTTTGGTTTGGCTACCTTTGGTGGAGTGAATTTATGTGTAGATGGTTTGGGTGTCACTTTCTTCTTCATAATCTCTTCCTCTGATGTCTTCATCATAATTCTAGTGAATTTTCTCTTGAATGGAATGTAAGGAGGGGGTCCTATATCATCCTCAATATTAATAGGATTATCTCATTTTGCCTTCTTCTCTTCTTTGTAATTATTCCTTTCTTCTTACATCTGTGCCTTGGTAAAACTAAGACTTTCTCCTACTAGTTCAAATTCTCTTCTGACTTTTCTTTTCATGGCCAGTTTTTCTACTACAAGATGTAGTTCAAGCCTCTTCTCTTAATATGTTTCAAACCTCTTTTCATTATAATCAACATGTTTCTCCAAAAGATCTTGTACATAACACTTCACAATTATAGGATTAACTTCATAACCCATCAAAATGATCCAATGAGTTCTTGTTTCTATTACTTCCATCTCACATTCATCAATCTTGAACATGAAGCAAATGGTATCCTCATACTTGTCAATTAACTGTCTCAGAATCCTCCATCTCATTTGCATTTTTTCTTGAAATTTCTTTAAATATCCCTAAAGTTAATTTAATTCTAGATGTCTGATCAAGCTCGAGATAGTAGCTTATGATTTGCCTTAAAATATGTATGTCCTTTCTCTATGTCGGATTAAATCAAACCCTAGAAAGTGGTTCATAAAGTAGAAGAAAATATATTTTTATCAAAAAACCATACTTGAAAATTTACTTCTTATCCTTTTTAATCTTCTCAAGATTCTGCATAAGTTGATCTCTCAAGGCTTCATACATATCAAACTTAGTTCCCTCTTTCACCATTCGATATGCTATGTGGATGATTGTGATAGAAATGGATTTTTCTTTGCTTGAATGATAGATCTTGTAGCCAAACACCATAGATGAAAATTTTACATCTGTTTGTCTGATGTCATTAACAATAATTTCTCTTTTATTTGACTTTGATCTAGTTAGGTCTGTTACTAGGTTTTGTCATGTAGATTTCAATGATGGGGTTTCTCCTTTAGAACATAGTTCAATAATAGCCTCCAAGACTCCCTTAGTAATTTTATAAGGTTTATCTATCAAAATAAACTAATCATGAATCCTGCTTAAAATAATTTGTGCCCACTCTAGTTCATCAAATGTGATAAAATCCATAACCTATGAAATATTCATAGTTTCCAATGATTTGAATTTTGTCTTTAATTTCCCTCATTCACACAAAGATTCATATGCCTTATGAATTCCAGTCTCTCCTAGGTCTTCAAAATGACAATTAATGTATGCCCTAATATCCTTGACATGAAGAACACCATATGTAACCTTTAAAAATACACCCTTTGGATCATCCTCCATTGATTTGTAGGGGTCTATCCTAAACATCCATTATAATCAAAGTATCCATGATATCAAAAAGAATTTAAAAGTCTTAGAAATGATAAATACCTTTTCATCACCAGTAGGGTTTGTAAATTTGATATTTGAAAGAAATTCAAGACTTTATCTCAATTATCCCTCAATCTCTTTGAATACTCAATCACAAGATAAAAAGATGCAAAATGACATCTTATAAACCCTTTTTATTTCTTTGTACTCTCTAGAAATCAGTTCACAATAAATGCAGTCAAATCCTAGCTCATAAAGCTACTTAAGATCAATAAATTATATTTTACTCATGATCCCCAAAATCATGATGAAATTTACAAAGATACCAATAAGATCTAGATCTAATTCTGCAACTGTCTTAGACGATCAATTCCTTTGATCCTTCTGAAACATGGGTTACATAAGATTTTTCATTAAGAGATCCCCTTTAGGTCAAAGACTTAATTAGTTAGCGGAGGGATTTTCTAGCCCAAAAACTGGTGTGATTTGTCATAGAATCAATCTTCTCTTTTGTCATCCAAGTTTTCTTCATTTCCTTCTTAACTTCTTCAATATCAATAATTTTATTTCCTTTATCATCTCTAGCATTATTTATCTCTAGCTTGTCTCCAACTTCTCTTTGTCTCTCAATTTGCTCATCAAGCTTTGTCGAATTGTATTTGAAATTTTCTTTGAATTCATTAGTTGCTGCAAGTTATCTCCTTATAACTTCATTGACCCTTCTAAGATATTGTTTATTGTATCTAGATTCTTCAAGATCAAGCTGCAATTATCTAATATCACAATGACATTCCTCATATTTTTCTTTCAGGTTTACTCAATATTTTTCCTTGTTTGGACTTCCTTAGTCATCTTCATCACCATGGCTTCCTTTGTATGGTTCAGATTATCTATCTCCTTAGCAAGCTGTTCATATTCATTTGATTTATCTTTCAAGGGTTGTGAAGTATTAACACCACTCATTAGCTACAATTGATCAATAAGTTCTTTCTATTAGAGTAATAAAGTGTTTTCTTATTAATTGAATCATATTGATTTAATTATTAAGTCACTTATTACCTCTTTTGACTTAAGCTAAAATTTAGGCATATAATAATTAATTGCTTTATTAATTATTATTGTGCAACCTAGGGTTTTACCTTTTTAGGTTTTCTAATCTCCTTTTATAAGGATTGATCTCATAACACTTTGTAACCTTTTTCTGACAATTCATTATTTGATTTGCAACTTTTGTTTTTGCACATCAAAGATTTCTCTTCTCTCGTGGATCCATATGTTCAGGTCTCCATAATGGTTTGCTTCTCTCTCTTTCTGTGACAGGTGTTTTCATGTAGGTGTTCTTGGGAGCTGTGGGTTGTTTTTCATTAATTCCAATATGGTATTAGAGCTTCAGATCTGCTTGCCCCTGTCCTCTTCCTAAGAGATTTAGTTGTGTTTGTCAGATCTGCATTTTCAGAGGGTTTCTTGTCAAATCTAGGGGGACCTATTTTTCTGGTCATCTTGGCTTCAAACGGACCTCATGATTGTGTTCACAGTGTCCAAGAACCCCAAGATCCAAATAATTTTTTTCCAATTTGGACAAAGTTGGAATTTGTGGCAATTCTTTTTTGCAATCGGCCCCTGCACAGATCCTAAGGCGATCACTATTTTTGGAGCACTTCTGGCCCAAACGGACCTCACGGTTGCCCCTGGAAGGTTTGAGATACCCAAAATCCATATAAAACTTGTCAATTTTGGAAAAGTTAGCCTCTGAGGCAATTTTCTTTTGTGTACCAAGGCCGTACGACCCTAGCACACACTTCGAGGTAGTGGAAGTATGGATTTTGGAATTTTTAAAAAAAAAACATGTAGCGCCACCGAGAAACCACCTAGGAGCCATTGCGCAACTACCCGGGCTCCACCTAGGTGCCACTCGCTGACTGCACGGTCCTCGACATGACTGCCGGCGGTAGCCGCCAGTCACGTTGTCACTGCGGTTAGCTAACTGCTAGTCACTCAGTCTGCGTAACTACCCATGCCAAGCCCCCAAATGCAGAGCCCTCAGTCACATCGGCGACCAGCCCCCTAGCCCCTATGCTGGACTTTGAGCCCTCTGGTCACCCACGTGACTAGGGGCCTATTTTATTAAGCCCCAAGCATTTTTGAGCCATGACAGCTAATTAGCTGTCAAATTTAGGCTTGAAATTTGCTGATGTCACTAGGGGTTGCACTTTTTTGAGTCTTTTGGAGGTACCTGTGGGTTTTTGTCCATAACTTGGGAATCTGGGATCGAAATCAGGTGTGCAATATACCATCAGAAAGCTAGTTCCAAGCCTGATCCATTTTTACTAGTATGGTTTTAGGATTTTTCCATTTTGATGCCATTTTTTTACTATCAAAGTTAGATATTCTCTGTGATCTTAGCGTTTCAGACCTCTTGCATTTCGAGATGCATTTCTCTTGCATCCGGGCTCCGTTTTTGACAAATGAGATATTGTTGGAAAGCTATTTTTGAGATTTTATCAGATCTGATGGTTTCAGGTGTGATTTTGTCATTTTTATGATGTCACCCATCCTCAGATCCTTCTAGACACCTTCTTTAGGCCCTCCAGTGCAACTGTTGTTTTTTAGCTCATATCTTGAGCATATGGTGTTGAAATTAGAAAAAAAGATATCATTGGAAAGCTAATTCCAAGCTCTTTCCATATCTGTAGGTTTTATTTTCTATTTTTAATTTTTTGATGGTGTTTTTCACTGTCAAAGCCAGATCTTCAATTCTACACTTCAGGAGCTCTATCTTGCGCATCCGGACTCCGTTTTAAAAAAATGATATATCATTGGAAAGCTTGTTCAGAGAGATTTCTAGTGCTATGATTCATTTTTCTAGATTTTGCTCCAGGTTCATTTTATTTAGATTCTTGAATTTTTGTAGTCTAGTGGATATCTTGGATGTTACAGGTCCTCAGATCTCTTCCCTTTGAGGGATGGCTCGTATTAGGCTATTATTTTGTTTTAGCATCCTTCTCTCTTATTTGAGCAGTGTATACTTCACTTTTGTAGCATTCTTTGATGCACACGCACTGAGATAAAGTGCCATTCTATTGCATGTATGGAATCTTGCACATGTTCGTGCTCTTTGTATTCACGCTCCATTATAAAGTGCCTTGGGGGGTTTGATGTTTGCCTTTGATTTCCATCTTCTTTTATCATGTCAGTGTTCCTCCAATGATATTAGCCTCATGTATCTCTATATGCGTTTGTACTCTCTCTACACATTTGATGTTTTAGATTCTTCTTCATCATGCAGTTCATATTGGATGATCTTTTCAGTGTACTTGTCATTACTCCCTTGTTAGCAGTATGGGAGGGTTTCTACTATTGGTTCTACTATTTCCTTGGTTCGATAGTGTGAGCTATGTATTCAGTATTTGATTCTATGTACTAGGTGGTTGTAGTGGCTAGGTACCTATGCATTCCGGTGAGATGGATCATTTACCATATGGAAAATATTTTCTTTCTTGTTTTTGGATGCACACTTCTAGCTTTGATTGATCAACTCTTCAGTCTTTTGGTGTTTATGCCATCTGTATCTTTGAGTTCCTTTATTTGCCTTTGTTTGCCTCTTGATTCAAGTAGTGTTATTTGAGGGCACTCATGCAGATTATAGTCTTCTCTACCTGGTCATATTTCTGTGGAGGATCTTCAGATCATCAATATATTCTTGACAGAGTTTATAGTTTCATGCTTCAGTGATGTTGTACATGTTCATCTTTGTTCCTATTTTCTAGAACATTCCTAGTTTTGGAGGCTTCTTCAGTCCTTCAGACTAGTCTTGGTCTCTTTTTGGAGTAGAGTTTTTCTCATGTGATTTTCTCTATTTCTTCACTTTATAGAGACTCTCTTTTGTACTTGGGTACCTAATCAGGCCTTTTGTTGCCAAGGCCCATTTTCTCTCAGTAGTTCTTTCTAGGTTTTTAGCTTCTCCCAAAGTTTATCTTAAGTGGGGGTGTTAGAGTAATAAAGTGTTTTCTTATTAATTGAATCATATTGATTTAGTTATTAAGTCACTTATTACCTCTTTTGACTTAAGCTAAACTTTAGGCATATAATAATTAATTTCTTTATTAATTATAATTATGCAACCTAGGGTTTTACCTTTTTAGGTTTTCTGATATCCTTTTATAAGGATTGATCTCATAACACTTTGTAACCTTTTTCTGACAATTCATTATTTGATTTGCAACTTCTTTTTTTTGCACATCAAGGATTTCTCCTCTCTCATGGATCCATACATTCAAGTCTCCATAGCTGTTTGCTTCTCTCTCTTTCTATGATAGGTATTTGCGTGCAGGTGTTCTTGGGAGCTGTGGGTTGTTTTTCATCAACTCCAATACTTTCCTCATCTTTAGTGTTGTTCAATTATTCCTTCATGCTTTCTATAAAGCTCTCAACTTCTTTGCATTTTTTTTAGTTCAATTTTCTCAACATTTTCTTTGTCAACATCTTCAAGGGCTTAGGAGCTACTTCTGAACACTGCTAGAAATTTCTAATTCACCCATTAGGACCTTCCACAAGCTGTCAGACTTCTTCTAAAGCACTAGGCTCTAATACCAATTATTGGTATTAATGAACATTGAGAGGGGAGAGGGGGAGGGTGAACCAGTGTTTGATTCTTACTTATTTCAATTAATTGATTGCATAACCATAATCTAATTTCAATGAAAATAAAATAAGAACATAATAAAGAAAGCATCAACAAAATCATGAAACCATGATTTTTGCATGGAAACCTAGTTATGGGAAAAACCACTATGGGGATGGAACCCACAAATATCTCTACAGAAATATAAATAACTCGGTTAAGGGTGAGTGACAAAATGAAAGACACTCTTCCTAGAGCACAGTACTCAAATAAAAAAGAGATGGATACAACCCTTATAAAGCACACTGCTTACAAAAGAGTTTAGACTACAATCCAAAAGGTTGAACTCAAAATAGCATCACATATGCATGTGTAGTTACATGTAAGTACATCATAAACATATCAATTTAGCCTCTACAATTAGATATATAACATGTATGAGCTTCACACAATAACCTCTAACAATCACATAATCAAATTCATCATAATCAATACACAAACTTGATCTTATATACTTATTAATAAAATATAATAGGACCACTATCAAATCCAATAATCAAAGAGTGTAACATGTATATACTTGAGAAAAATGTCGATTATATATTCATTCTAACCCATACTAAGTTTTAGATAATGTGTATCATGTTATATCAACCAAAATAAATAATCAAACCGATCAGATCATCGATCTAATAGGATCGCTAATCAATCCAACTGTTGTCTACCTCTATTTCTCATACTTCTCTGCCAACCTGATACTTAGATCATCAAAACACATCCAAAACATAGCATCAACTTATGTGATCATATAATATCATAGTATATACTTCAAACAACCTACCATCAAGTTTTATACTCATAATTCAATCAAACATATCCATACCAATCATGTTGTCAAACCCGTGTACTCTTGCGTGTATATCCATACTTATCCAATTATATCCTAACCTTTGGTATACACAAAATATGTTGGGAGATAATAAGAAATAAGTATATTTTCCATCAATAAAAACATACCATTAAGTTGAAACAATGTCTCTTGTCCAAAACAAGAATGATGTATTGGTTAGATCCACACTTCATGGAATTTCCTGAGATGAATCGGTGAATCCAACTAACCGTTATAGTTCAAATTTGTTCCTAAATAAATGAAGATTTCATGAGAAATAACTTTCCAAAAACTAAGATAATCTATTAGAAACTTTATAATAAGGTTCAAGAACATGTCCACAAACTAAATCTAGTTCCACAATAGAAAAGAATAACAAAAAATGTGAATTCGATATTTTTGGTTTATGTAGGATTGCGATGAACTGAGGATGTTATTGCATCATTTAATATGATACATTGTTTAGTACAAAGTCTCACATGTATCTAATAATATATTGTATTGAATTATGATGACTATTCTTGTCATCCATCCCGACTCTATATAAATCATATTTTGTAAAGTAAGAAAAGCCAACGAGGTATTGAAAAGACTATTAGTGAGATAACATTGTTAGTGAGACATATGTATAGCCAGTGGGACATTGTAAAAGGATATTTCACATAATCCAGTGAGGTAATTCGAGTTGTTTTATTCTCTAGAGGGTTTCCACTCAGGACAAACATTGTGTTATATTCTTTGTATGTGTCTTACTTGTCTTGTTATCCATTTTATTTCCATTCCATAACACTTCAAGTTTTTTTAAGTAAAATTTGACATTAGATTTGTTATACCACTTATTCAACCCCTAGTGGTATTGTACTCCAACAATACTCATGGGATGGGTGACCTCTCAGGAAGTCCATGTGCTTTACCTATACGAGCATCACCTAGATGCAAAGAGTGCAAAGTTTTCTATTTATTCTCATGAGAGATGGGTTCGTGTGAACCACTACTCATGAAACATGGGTTAATGAGTTTGACTAAAAAAGCTACATAGTTAAATCTTGATAGAAATATCACAATTCATCTTTTCTATTTGTAACTCTTCTTGTTTTAACCAATGCATGAAAAAATCTTGTGTTAGAATCTCCTTCCTTGATCCATTTTTCTCTTGATTTATCTTTCCATTATATTTCCTCTCTTGCTAAAAGATTTGTCAGTTTTTCTTTTAACTATTTTTCTTTCAAAGAGTCCTCTTTGTAGATACCATGTGCTATGATTTTTCTATTAATATTTGCTAATTCTTCTTCAATTTCCTCCTCCACAAAAATATTTTTAAATACATCGTTATTCCAAATTATTAATTTATCATTTACAAAATATAATATTTTAGTAAAACAAAAACTTATCGTACTGTTAAAGATATCGCATTCCTTCCACCAATTTTGTAGATTCTTGATTAGTGTATATTCCTCCCACCACCTTTTTTTGAATTTAAAGTAGCTTGCACTGAGCCTAGGAATTTTTCCAATAGTTAATTGCACAAGATAATGGTTCAAAATAGAAATTGAATTACTGTACAAGAATAATTCTCATCCTCTTGAAACTAGTATTGTCAAAGGAAGAAATGATCGAGCCTCTCAAAAATATCTACATCCTCTTGAAACCAATATCATCCTAGAAAGAAATGATCGAGCCTCTCTAAAATGTTTTTAAATTACATTCTTTGATGTGTCCATGTATAGGTACCATTTTTGGGTACACAATCAATTGCCTTAATATCATTCATAAATTTCTTGAAATCAGTCATTACCTTAGCAACTTTGTTCAGGCCTCCACTTTTTTCATTGGGATATAATATTGCATTGAATTTCCCCACTAGAATATTTTTTTCATTTCTTGCATCATTGTTTTTTTTTTCAAGCTTCTCCCGAATAGTCACCTTGTCCTTTGTGCATGTTGTTCTGTAAATGTTGAATAAATGAAAGTTCAAATCTAAAACTTTTTATTATACTTCATATTATTCTTATTTTGTATCCAAACCTATTGTACCAAATTTTTAGGTCTTTACATTCCAAATTATTCCAATTCCTCCAACTTGTTCTTTAGCCTCCACAAAAAAATCCATCCCAACCATAGCAATAATTGAGAAATCTCCTAACTTCTTAAAATCCATTCTTTGTCTCTTAGAGCAATATTATATCCCCTTTAATATTTTCTAATTGGAACTTGATTAAGCATCTTTTGTCAGGGGCCTAAAGGCCCCTAACATTCTACATGGTGATATTCATTTCTCCCTTGCTTAATTTTGGGAGATTTGTCACACTAATTAAACCTTTTTCTATTAATTTTGCTTATTTATTTATTGGTCTCTTCCCTTTTTGTTAGAAACCAAAAGTCAAGAGGTATATTGGATGAGGTTTCTAGGTTCTAGAATATCCAATTCACTTGCTTAAAATTGTTGTTCAAATCCCAGTCATCCTCAGGTTGGATATCCTTTACATCTTCTATCTAGTTTTCCTCCACTATGGATTTTTATGTCACTTGGTTAGCGAGTTTGTCACCATGCGTGACATGCCAATAGATCTCCTTCTGGTGATGATGGGAATAATCTCCTTCTAGTGACTACTATTCTTCTCTTTTGTGTGAGTTCCCTCTTTATTCATGTTTTTTAATGTTTGTAGCTTCAGTCAGATTATTCTAACCTAAGTATTTGATATATCTCCTTCTTTAGATAAAATTAGAATTATACGTTATATACATTATCATTATATATTTGATGATATTATTAAGATTCATTATATAATTATCATTACTTGATAACTATGATGCTTATAATTGATAACTACGATAGTTATAATTGATAACTATGATAGTTATAATTGATAACTATGATAGTTTTGGGTCCATGTAAAACCTGCTTTTACCTTAATCAAAAACTATCATAGTTATCATTATTGATAACTAACATGAGTACAAGTAATATCATTGATATAGTTGATATTGTTATCAACTTTAATTGTTAATAAAGTTGATAACAATATCAACTTATCATTATATCAAAAGTCAATTATGGTATCAACCAAATCATAAGTTGATATTGTAATCAACTTTATTATAAGTTACTAACTATATCAACTTAACGAAAATAATTGAGTTGATAATAGTATCGATTATGGTATCGATCAAAGCATGATATTGCTTTATGTCGCTTATGGTATCGACTATGTATCTGAATTATTATATTGATTCTTCATTATAATTGATAATGATATCACATTGATTATCATTATTAATAATGATATTCATACTTAATCGATCATCAAATATTCATATCGACTTCATTATCATTATCAACAAATATGATATTATCATATGTCTTAACAAGAATGAAGATCGATATAGATCAACTTGTATAATGATCAAAGTTGACACTAACAAGTCAATTATAGAGATCTTCAACTTTGATAAACATATCAAGTCAATAATGTGAGTTGATGAGGTGATAAAATTTGGTAATTAGAATGTCTCATGAAGATATATCACTCTTCGTGAGAGACTTAGTCTCACAAAGAGGTATATATATATATATATATATATATATATATATATATATATATATATATATATATATATATATATATATATATATATATATATATATATATATATATATATATATATATAAAGTCCTCTATACACATTAGTTAATAAGAAGATTATTTATATTATATTGATATTGATATATATCAAATAAGTGATTTGATATAATATCAATTTGGAGATCAATATATATAAATATAATATTCTAAGGAGAAATTATTAAGATATACTTATATCTATCTAAGATTAGATAACATTCTATTGTGAATTTATCTAATATATACATGAAATTTTAAAAGATCTACATACCCTAAATATGATCAAACAACAACATGGTATCAGAGCTAGTCTTAGGAAGATCCGATCAGATTTCAAATCAAGAGGAAAATCAAACTCCCATTTGTATTAATTCTATATGAGACTAAACTGACAAACGAAGTCAGATTTGGAGATCGTCTTAAAGGAGCATCAAATTTTGTTTCATGGAAGTTTAGAATTATGCTCACTCTTAGAGAACATGAATTGGACACATTTGTAGAAAATGAAAAAGAGATGTCTAAAGATGAAGGAGATAAATGCCAATGGATAAAGAATAATAATAAGGCCATGAAACTATTGGTAGATGCTATTAAAGACCATACAATACCCATTATTTCCAAATTGGACACTGCATACAAAATGTTATCAACATTAGAAAATATGCATGAGATTAATAACTGATGCAGGGGAATTCTAGGGTACTTAATGAATATGCATGGGAGGTGTATGTTTGGCTGGTGTTGCTCAGTTGCAGCCTTGACCACTGGTCTCGGTCATTGAAGGAAGCTCGGTCACTGAAGGAACTCGGTAATCTCTGATGCTCGGTGAAAGTGTTACTTGATGATGTCTGTGGTGCTCGTTCAACACTAGTGCTCGACAATGCCTGACGTGCTCGATAGTTCTGGTTTACCGACTGGAGTTCTGTGTGATTTGTTGGGCCAACTTGGTGCATTTATTGTTGGTAGCTGTTGTTACAGGCTGACATGTTAGATTAAATGTTTGTAAGGCTATTTTGATGCTAACTTGTATTGCATTTAATTTTTTGGGGGGAGTTAGTGATTTCATCCAGCTGACTTGTGGTTGATGATTAGTATTTATAGGATGTTTGGGGTAGATTTTTAGAGAGGAGCATGGGGAGATCGATAGAATTTCATGACTTGGAAGACTTAGTGAATTAGATCTGAGGTTCTGAAAGCTGGAGTTGGCAAAGTTGTGGAAAAGATCTTGCATGATCTTGCAGATCAGATTGTTATCTGATAGTTTGTAGCTACAGAGCTAGTGGTTTTCACACTTGGAGATAAGGAGATTGCTTGGAGGCTTGCGAGCTCAAGTGTAGATCTGCCTTAGGGTTTCCATCAAATTCTAATTATCTTCAGAGCTGAACTAGCTAAGATTGTATTGGATCTGTTTGGATCTCATAGACTTGTTTTTGATTGTAATTGGCCCTAACTCAGAAGGCCTTATAGCCAGGCATGTTAATAAAAATAAGAAGTTAAACAATTGTTTTTTGTTGTGTTGTTGAGAATTTTGCTATGTTGTTTTGAAGCTGCAAGGTTTGGACTATCCTTAATTGGATTCACCATCCTTGACTGCATCAGGCCCCTGCATCAGACACCCCAGGTTCGAAAAGATGTTCATATGTGAGAAGCTCATTCTATTGAGCACTCTATGGCTCTCTAATTAGGGATGCTAATGAGAAGCTCTCAGAAAGCTTCCATTAGTGACAGTCCTGATATGAGAAAATATGATGAATAAAGCTAAAACATTTAATTCCAAAAGAAATTAGTCTAATTAGCTCCTAGATTTTCCTTTCTAGCTTAAAATTGCAAGAGATTTGATGCTATTCAAATAATTGTGGATGATTATTGAGTGAATTATGCCTTGATTTTATAGATTTTGGCAAGGGTAGGGGGTAGAGTTGATTTGATCATGGTTGGGTTAGGGTTAGGTCCATGGTTCCACCTTTGGAGAACATTTAAATATTTTGTCCTCAAAGCTTGGGACAAGAGGACAAAATGGGTGGACAAGATTCTTTCTCCTTATGGGTGATGGAGATTCGATGTGAGCTTGATCTATGTGAGCTTGGTTCTCAAATCCTATTGGTTGACACATTTTTCTCCCATTTGTTGGTTGAGGGAAAATAGGATTTATTTAATTGAATTTAATTAATATGTTTAGCCATGTGTACCCCTTGAATGGGTTGATTTGATTTAAATGAACTATGAAATTAATTAGATTAATTGCACAACTTATTGATTTATTAGGATTTATTTGATTTTATGGCTTTTGATTTTCAATTAAAATTGGTTTATGGCTTAATTACAATTTAGCTTTGATTTTAGCTTGATTTGATTTTATTACATTGATTTTGTCTTGATTGCTCACTTGAATTAATCTTGTCCATTTTTAGGTGATTACAAATACCCCTCTTTGAATCAATGCTTGAAGCGTATTGGTTCAAAGAATGTCTTGATCGTTTCTGATGTGAAGTCCTGATTAAATTTGATGTCCGATTCGATGTTTGATAGAAGATGTAGATTCTGATGATGGGATTGATGCAATTTCAATTGATTTGAAGTCCATGATGGTCGATTTGATGATAGGCTGCCTATTATGATGTCTGATTTGATGTTTGATGCCCCTTTCGATTGATAAACAATTTTTTTTTGATAAAAGATTAAGCTTTGATTTTATGGTTGTGCCCCTGATTTATTGATTATGATGCCAATCTTGATTATCCGAGTGTATGCCCCCTTAGAAATGAAATGAAATTTGAGTTTGATAAAAGATTTTGCATTTTTGATCAATTCACGTTGAATTAGGTCCATTAATAATGAATTTCAATTTTATTTTTGATAATGTTTTCCTGATGATGTGACGACAAATGCCCCTGATTTGGCTGAATGGGTGAAAATTTTGGGTCCCTAGTCATTTTCTGCTAAACATCGCCCTTTTAGGTCAAAATGGGCTATATATAGGGGTAAAAGGTCTTTTTACTATTCATTTTTACCTCCCCTTTTGACTTTTTACTTTGACCCTCTTTTGACATTTTCGATGATGGTGATCCCTATTCATGAGCATAGGTTTGAGTGAGGATGCCAGTATATGCGTCCACCTGGCTATGGACCTCCGGTATGTACTTCGACAACTTGCTCTGTCAATTTTCTGCATTTAATTTGAAAAAAATGGATTTTTCTAGGAAAAACCTTATTTTTTTCTTTTTTCAAAGTAAATAGCGCGTACAATAGTTTTAGCAGTGTGTACAATATTTCTCAAGCACATGCATGGTTTTCCACAATGTGTACGCTAGTTTTAATAATGCGTGCAAGCGTATGAACTAGGGAATATTTCACAATCACCCTTTTCTGTAGTGTGTACAAATTTGATTGCACTTTTAATTATTTTAGCAGTGTGTATAGGGGTTTCCTATAGCACATACTAAGTTTTGTAGCTCGTACACATTTTAGTAGCACATTTAATAAGTTCTGTAGCACTTTCACCATTTTAAACTGCGCTTTTGCATTTCAGTGCTTTTAAGCATTTAAATAGTGCATGTACCCTTTTTGGTCAAATGTACAAACTTTTGAGTCAGTTTTCTGATCCGTCTAGTGTTGTCAATCAATCGATTGTCTTAGGTATCAAGTCTGGTTGATAGCGAGTCATATGATGTCAGTTCAAGTCATGTCATATTGAATGTTTGATTGTCAATCTTGATTTAGATGATGGATGATGATAAATTTTCTATCTTCTCTGAATAGAATTGAGAAAATTGATTGTGGTTTGATTAGGTTTGATTCTTTATTTGACTTTAGATGATCTAATATGTACTGAATTTTATTTTTGATGTGTTTAACTTTCTTTTTGTAGGCCGAGCTTAAATCACTTGGTGTATGTGGTTTGTACCCATTGTCATTTAGCATGATTGATGACTTGAGCGGTCCTAAGAACTGAGTCATTGGCAGATGTAGTTTGTCATTTCATCTTTCTCTCCCTTGATTCTATGTGAATCGAGGTGTATTGACAACTATGGCAGAGCGATGACACTCTAACCATAACACTTTCCATTTGTTGATGGGGAGATGACCATCACTCCCGAGGATGTGTATTGGCTACTATGCATCCCTACTCATGGGGAGCTAATTTACGAAGACCAGGCGTATAATGGGACAACATGCAGGTGAGTATTTGTTGATTTGACCATTGGAGATGATTCTATTCAATGGGTGTAGTTCCCATCTTTTCCTGTTCTTCTTGCAGTCTTAGGTGCACTTTTTGGTGGATTACTTGTACCTGATCAGTGAGGTCATGGTTTTTCCATCACTTAGGGCCGTATCATGGAGGATATGATCACTCAGCCATGCAAATTTGAGTGGGGATCTTGCATGCTTGCTCAACTATATAATGAGCTACCGGGGTGGTCCTTTTACAGTTGTAAACATGGGAGCACATCCCTATCACTTGACCCATCTCAATTCATCACCGTAATCTAGGCTAGCCCTTCTCTTGGATGTATGAGGGCATGGTGGTGCAGACCCATTTGGGCAAGTTGGACTATTGGAGGTGCATCATCGATGATATTGATCAGGTCATTTGGTGAACATACATTGGTTGCAAGGCATGGCCAAAGGATGCGGTCGAGTTACCATATATGTGCATGCCTCGATGGATGATAGGGCACATGCCCTTGATCATAGAGTGGTTCTACTTCTTGAGAGTTTTATGAAAGTATGGATGGATACAGGGTATACCACATGGATTGGAATTATACACCTAAGTACAGGTAGAGATGTCCCTATGGGGCCCATAGATTGATTATCAAACTACTCAAGAGGAGTTACTGTAGCTGCCCCACATTGCATGGGATATGAGGGACCATATTGTGGATGCCGGGATGACATATGACTATGCTCTGTGGTTCACTCTGAACCTATTTTCGAGGTTTACTGATCTAGTAGAGAGAGTATTGGGGATTGAGGAGGAGTTTGATGATGATGGTGGGGATGGTAATGGTGGTGGGGGTCAGAGATGAGGTCGTCGAGGATAATGGGGTCGACGGGGTGAGAGAGGAGGCAGGGCTAGTATACCTGTCATAACTGGTGCACCTATTCCTCCTAGAGGTAGAGTATAGATGAGGGGTGGTTGGGTGAGAGTCAGAGGTGGATGATACAGATGCATCAGGTTGGTGTGGATAGATTGGCCAGATGGGGCCAACATAGAGTTAGGGTATTCAGGCAGGTGGGTGCATAGGTTGTGGCTGATGTGGATGCCCAGGCTGCATAGATTTTGTTAGATTAGGCATAGGGTCCTCCAACACCTCCACAGGCTCCTTCTTCTTCTATGCCATATACTTTGTTCTTCCATCTTCTTCTATGGATCTCCCACAAGATCCACCTGCTCAGGCTCCTCCATAGGCTCTACCCACACAGGTACCAGTACAGGCTCCTCCTGCACTAGCATTGGCCTCAGATGTTCAATCTTTATAGCCAGAGATGTTAGAGATGAGACAAAAGGTGATCCAACTCAGTTTGATGATGCAAACCTTTATGGCTGCTATGAGTTAGCATGGATTACAAGCTAGCTTGAGTAGGGCTCCAGATGCTGATCATGGTCCTGATGGTGCCGGTGCTTCTGGCAGTTGACAGATGATATATTTATTCTTTGATTTACATTATGATGATTCATTTTTTATCTTGAGACATTGGACTCACATTATTATTTTATCAGTTGATGCTACTTATGCTTTGATACTTGTTATACTTTTTATGGACTTTGATTTCCAGATTCTGATGATTTTTTGATGATACTATTGACTCTGATACTCAGTTGATAGATTTAATTTATATGATTTCATCATGTGTTGGACTTTATTTTCCAGGCGCTTGATATGATATGCTAATCTACATGATTCTATCTCTACATGCTTTGTTTTTATGCTTTTCAATTGCAATTTATGATATGAATGCACATGTCTAAATATGCTTAAATGAATTTCTTACTTATGACATAGTATAGATGGATGTATGGGATAGCTGATTTAATATTTATGATATATAATTTTATTGATATTAATGATTAATGCTATGTGATGATGCTTTATGGATGTAATTCATTTGATGGTATGGATGGATGTAATGGATTTAGAGGATATAAATGTGATGAAAAATATGATGAATGTAGTTATATAATGTATGAAGTTGGATGATTAATGATTAATGATGTAAATGATATAATGATGATCTTATATGTAAATGCAATGATTTATTATATATGGATGAAATGATTATGTATATGTAAATGCAATGACCTAATACACTTATAAGTTAGAATATAATTCAATGTTTTAAATGTATGAAACTTGATGAGAGTACCTAGATGAACAATGCAATGTACTAATGAGATGATTTTGAAAATGCAATGTTGTAGAATGAATGCAATCCAATCTTAGTAATGGTTAAAAATGAATTAATGCAATTAAATGATGAGGATTAATCAATGGATGAAAACTAATTCAATGAAATTAATGCAATGATTTTAAGAGTGCAACCTAATGCAATTTAACTTAAATGAAACAATGAAAGATAATGAATGGAAGAAACTAGATGTATGCAAACTAATGTAAATGCAATGTTTTAAAATGATCTTAATGGAATGCAATGAATAATGAAATGTGATGACCTAATGGTAATGATTATGAATGATTTTAAAGATGAATGCAAAATAATGCAAATGAATTTAATGGATATGACCTATAATGATAATTAAAGATTTGTTTGTAATAAATGCAATGAATGTGGCTAAATGAATGAAAACTAAAATGAATGCAAACTAATGAAATGTAATTTAAATGAGCTTAGGTTAATGTCCTAAATGGATACAATATTACCATGAATTAAATGAATCTAACAAATGCAATTAATCTAATGCAAGGCACCTTTTGTTTTTGAGTTGATTTTGATTTCCAACACACTCTATCACATATAGTTTTTGATGCGCGTTTTGATTTTGATTTGATTTTTGATTTACTCCACCCCCTTTCTATTTTTCTCTTTTCTAATTTCTATTTTCAAACTAAGATAGGAAAATCACTTAAATGCATTTAATCTAGGATGGATGCAACTAGCTGTCACTATTCACAAATTAGGAGCTTATATTTATCATTGAGCAATTTTGGAATCCTAAAATTAGTACAACCATCACTAGTTCAACTATGATGATATGAATACTTCTTTCCTTCTACATGGTGCTTTCCCATTCTTGGTACAACTATCATTTATTGAAACCAATTATGAGATTATGAATATCGAGTTCGTTAGATTCTACGTTGCAAGTGGATTTTGGTATTATGATATTTAACATCAAAATATCCAAGGTATCCTGTTGCGTAAAAAAACAAAGATCTCAATTTCTCCCTATGTACATATCCTCAATGATTCTTTTATGACCACATCCTTAGAAAAATAATACATACTTCAAAACTTTGACATTAAGACACTCATTCAGAAGTTAATAAAATATTGTGCTTCCATCATAGCTTGTCTAGTTTAAAAACTTTCATCGATTCGCTAGAAAGACATGATTTCATCAATCACGTCAACACTAAGAAAAATTTTGAATCATTTTTCAAATCCATATTTCAATTATAGTTCCATCTATTTCATATTTTTAATCCTGATAAAGATAAGTGTCTTTGTGAAATCTGGATCAAAATTGTGCATTTGGTTCAATTGATGTCTGGATTAGGATTAAAAGTGATTGAGTGAGTGTTTCAATTGTGTTTTGATGAATTGATTTAGTGTTAGGTTGATGTTTTATTTGATGAATCCTTCCTCCTTTAGACTATATTTTTCCCCCAGTTTGATGTGATTGTGTTTGTGGGACTTGGGACAATTTGCTGATTGGATTGGTGACGAAACCTTTAGGTACTTGCAAATGCATATGTGGGGTTTTATTATGAAATATATACAGCCGGTGAATGCAATATTTACAAGGATGACCACTAGGCATGAGACTGACTTGGAATTTCAATGGCACCTATTTACCAGGTTTTTGCCGATTGAATGGATTTGCTCTTTTTTTTTTTTCCACCTTTTTTCTTTTTTTGCTACTAAGGTGCCTATTTGCTAGGTTTTCACTGAGGTAATTTTCTTTTTTTCTTTTTGTTTCCATATAGTCAAGGCACCTATTTGATAGGTTTTCACCAAGACAACATCCTTTTGAGGATCATTTCTGAATGTTTTTGGCTTTCTTCAGCTCAAATTTCCACTATTTTTTTTAATCTTTTTTGCATTTTTAATTTATTTTCTCTTTTCTATTTTTAAATGTTTTTGAATTTTTCAGGATCTCTTTTGACTATATACAATATATAGGATTCTCTCTCTCCTCTAATTTTTTGATACTCTTTTTCTTTATACCCTTTCAATTGCTTTATGTGTAGAACCTTTTCAGGTGTATACTATTGATTGGTTCTTGCAACTCTTGTCCTTCACAATCAACTAGTTTGTAAGTGCCAGTGCCAAAAGATGAAGTGATCATAAAAGGTCCTAACCAGTTCGCTTCCCATTTCCCTTTCTTCTCCCTTTCTACTTGATTCTTGGGATTTTCTCGCAAAACTAGGTCATCTATTTGGAATGCCCTCAGTTTAATATGCTTGTTATAGTTTCTAGTTGTTCAATTCTGATACACTTTTAATTGGTCAAAAGCTTGTTGTTGTCTTTCATCTAGCAGCTCTAGTTCATGTAACCTAGAAACCCTATAGTCTTCTTCACTTAATAACCCATGTAATGAAACTCTTAAAGACAAAATTTCTACCTCCAAAGGTAAAATTGCTTCTGCTCCATAGACTAGGGAAAATGGTGTAGCTCCTGTTGGCATCCTAATGCTCATTCTATAAGCCCATAGAGTAGGGTTTATCTGAATGTGCCAATCTCCACCTTAATTATCCACAATTATCTTCAATATTTTTAGGATGTTCTTGTTTGTAGCTTCTGCTTGCCCATTACCTTGTGGGTAATATATCGAAGATTAGTGATGTACCATATGAAATTTTGTACATAGTTATTTCAAATCCTTGTTTCTGAAATATTTTTCATTATCCGTTATGATGGCATGAGGAACACCATATCTACAAATTATGTGATTTAATATGAATAAGGATATCTGCATTTCTGTGGCAGTGGATAAAGGTACAACTTCCACCCATTTGGTAAAATAATCTATTGTAGTAATGATGAATTTATGACCATTTGAAGATGGTGAATAAATCATACCTATCAAATCCAAACCCCATTGATAAAAGGGCCAAGGTGTTATCATAGGATGAAGCTCTTGTGCTAGTATGTGGATTAAGTTCCCATGGTATTGACATTTATGGCATGTTTTGGAAAAGTGACACACATTTTTCTCCATAGAAGGCCAAAAATATCCTATCCTAACCATTTGAATGTGACCCACAAATCTCCCTGTGGATTTCTTGCAAGGCTAAAGTTGATTTCTCTTTCTCTAGACACCTTAGAAGCATTTCATCTAGACTCTTGTGATACAACGTGTTAGATATTAGGGTATAGCAAGAAGTTTGGTGTATAAATCTTTTCTTTTGATTTTTGGTTTGGTCTAAGGGTAAGATTTCATCTTGTAAGTAGGTGTAAATGGCTCCATACCAAGGTGAGTCATGTAATGTTAGTAAAAAATGGTATGAGGATGAGAATGGTCAAATGCAGGTTGCTCAACTTCTTCCACCAAGAATTCATATCTATCACTTTGATTTGGTATTTGAAGAAGTGAGGCCAAAGTAGCC
The DNA here is from genome assembly GCA_027943335.1 of Chamaecyparis obtusa. Taxonomy (NCBI): domain Eukaryota; kingdom Viridiplantae; phylum Streptophyta; class Pinopsida; order Cupressales; family Cupressaceae; genus Chamaecyparis; species Chamaecyparis obtusa. The sequence continues at coordinate 1,245,029 of BSBK01004969.1, read as the reverse complement.
ATTGCATCTGCTGCTTTATTCTTATCCTTTGGTACTTGCTCAAATGTGTTTAGAGTGAAATATTTCTTTAGATTCTAAATCATGTTCTTGTATGGTATCAACTTATCATCTTTAGTTTGATACTCGTCATTAATTTGATTAATAACGAGTTGGGAATCTCCATAGATTTGTAGCTCTGTTACTTTCCATTCTAATGCCAACTTTATGCCAATGACCAGTGCTTCATACTCAGCTATGCTATTTGTGCATGGGAATAGCAATTTGTATGATTTCAGAATTGTGGACCCTTGAGGAGTAATCAAAAGTATCCTTGCTCCTGACCCAGGTTGTGTATAAGAACCATCAAAATACAATTTCCATGTCTTTGCTTCAGCATTGATGATTTTAGAATCTGGAAATTCTACTAGGATTGGATGTTCATCTCGTAAAGGTGACTCTGCTAATTGATCACCTATTACTTGGCCTTTGATAGATTTTCAGTCCACATATTCTATGTCAAGTTCACTTAGAACCATGACCCATTTGGCCAATCTCCCATTCAATGCTATTTTGCTGAGAAGCTATTTTAAGGGATCGATATTTTAATGAGTCGAATCTTATGGGATAACATAAAATGGTGTAGTTTCTGGGAAGAAAAAACTACAACCAAACATTCTCTTTCAATGAAGGTGTAGTTCAACTCATACTTCACCAATGTTCTGCTTATGTAGTAAATGGCCTTTTCCTTTCTAGCTTCATGCTCTTGAGCCAAGAGTGCCCCTAATGCATATTCTATCATTGAGATATATAAAATTAAGGGCTTGCCTCTTATTGGTGGCATTAATGTTGGAGGATTCATTAGGTATTTCTTCAATAAAGTGAATGCTTCTTCACATTTCTCATCCCATTTGAACACTATGTCCTTGTGAAGGAGTTGCGTGAAATTGTGGCACTTTTCTGCTAATTGAGAGATGAACCTTTTGATGGATTGAATCCTACCTTGAAGGGATCTCATTTGACTAATATTTCAAGGTACCCCCATTTCCATGATTTCCTTTACTTTGGCTGAGTCTACCTCTATTCCTTTGGTAGAAACTATGTATCCTAATAGTTTTCCTGATTGTACACCGAATGCACATTTGTTTGGATTTAGCTTGACTTTGAATTGCTCCAATCTAGTAAAAATCCTTTATAAAATGGGTAGATGTTCCTCCCTTGAGTGGGATTTAGCGAGTATATCATCTACATAGTCCTCCATGAACTTGTGCATCATGTCATGAAATATGGTCGTCATGGCTCTTTGATAGGTCGCTCTAGCATTCTTGAGACCAAAGGGCATAACATTCAAGTAGAATGTTCTCCACGCACATGTAAATGCCATTTTGTCTTGATCTTCTAGTGCTATCTTTATTTGATTATAACCACTAAACCCATCCATACGTGAGAACATTGAATGTCCTGCTGTTAGATCTATGATGACGTCTATGCTCAATAGAGTAAAATCATCTTTAGGACATGCAAGATTAAGATCTCTAAAGTCCGTGCAAATTCTGATAGATTTGTCTACTTTGGAAATTGACACAATGTTTGAAATCCACTCGACATAGTCAATGGCTCTTATAAACCCTACTTTGAATAATTTTTCCAACTCCACTTTTACAAGCAAAGCTATGTGTGGATGCATCTTTCTTAGTTTCTACTTAACTGGTCTTACTCTTTCTCTGATATTTAAATGATGCATGATTAAATTTGGATCTAATCTAGACATATCATCATATGACCATGCAAAATTGATTTGTTTTTCTTTGAAAAAATTGATGAAATCCTTTCTTTCCTCACTAGATGGGGACATTACTAGGTGTATGATTCTTGGTTCTGATTTTGATATGATGTTAACTTTTTCTGTTGGTTCAATTAAGATAGGTGATCTTTCCTCGTAGTGCTTGGGAAAAGTATCCAACCTTTCTTCCTTGGGTGCCTCTATTGGGTTTTCACCTTCATAAATGTTCTTTATTTCTTTTTCTTTTTGATTTAATGTTTCCACAATGTGGTTTTCAACATTAAATTCTTTCCATTTTTTTTAATTTTTTAATTTTTTTTCACTTTTTTCCAAACTGAAAGGTTGAATAGTCCCCTTTGTCACTTTTTCCTGATATTCCATGGTAGAAGAAGGCTCAACCACATTAAGGTATTGGGACACCAAGTTATCATTCAAGAATGTAGGGAGGATGGTAGATTCAATGGAATCCCATTCAATTAGTTCGGGATAGATAAGGGTCAAGGGATCGATGCTTTGGTTTGGTTCAATAGAGTTTAATGACATGACCTCATTTGAAGGTTTGAACATTGTATCACTCAAATCTATGATATGTTCTTTTTCTAGATGCTCTAGAGAACTAGGGTGAAAATCTTCCTCACTAGAATCCTCTTGGGTCTCTAAGGGGTAAAAATCTCTTGGATTAAATCTAGGGTTAGATTCCCCTATAGTAGGTCTTCATGTTGGAACATAAGGCTCTCCTACCTATTGATTTCCTTCAATTTCTTGACTTGGCACATTATCTAAGAACTCTTGGGTAGAACTTGAAGCTTGATTCTGATTTGATCCTGAGGCTTTTTCTTTTCCCTTGCTAAAAGTATAAGTATGGATGACATCAACCTCTTTATCTTGACATGACTCACTTGACAATGATTCCCATTCCCAATTGTTCAAATATTCATCACTTTGGGAACCTAGTTGCAAGATTTGGTCATAAACCAAGGGATACTTCTTTTGAGTGTACCCTTGTTCTAAGTACCCCAATCCAGTCTTTTCTTTACTATCTCTCAATGACATTTCAATAGGTTCTATTAGTTCTTCATTTCTTGTACCTAAATTCCCTTGTCATTTATACCCCATCTTTTGCATTATTTGAAATCCTTTTCCATATTGATGAGTAGGAATGCTTATGTTTTGAATGCGCTTTTCATGAGTACTTGAATCTTCATCCTTATATAGCCAATTTAAGATTTCATTATCTTCTTCATCCGTAGATGAAGAAGTGCTTGCTCTTACAAAATGATCATTATACTTATGAGGTAGACTAGATGGTCTTCCATGTGATTTTTGAGATAAGGGTAGATCCATCATGGATAAGGAGTATTCACCTACACCCTTTTGTTTGATTTGACATTGCTTTTCAAAATTCTTCATCATGTGGTCCATTTTTTTGATAATGGGCATCTTTGGTGTAAATTTGAATGGATCTTGCTTGGTATTATTTTTGTTTCTCAGGAGCACTTTCCTCACTAGCCTTCTCTTTTCCTTTTGTCGATGTAGTTAGGTTAGTAGGACTTTGATTATTTTCAACAATAATTTATTTTTCTTCCTTTTCTTTTCCCTTCAAAGATGGAAAATCTTTTGAACTTTTCCCTTGTTTTATTCTTTGGGACATAGACCCTTCTGCATTATGTGGGACTAAGGAGTCATAAATAGGCTTTATGTTATTACAATATTGGAAAGGGTTTGAATCCTTGCTTACCATGAATTATTGTCTCAAGTAGGGAAATTTGAGGCATTGATGGTAGGTTGAAGGTATGACCTGCATTTCATGGATCCATGGCCTTCCTAATATTATATTGTAAGTTAATTTTAGGTCAAGGAATTGGAAACTGGTCTCCTTTTGCATTGGACCAACTCAGATGGGAAGTACTATGACACCTTTGGATGCTCTTTCTTCATCATCGTAAGCTTTTATGGTTATATTTTTCTTAGGGTCAATAGGTTCCTCCAAAAATCCTAGGGCCTTAACCAAGTTCAAGGTACAAATATTCAGGCTGACTCCCCCATCAATGAGGACTCTTTTAACTCTATGCTTGTGGATTAGGACCTCTATATGCAAGGGAAAATTTTGCGGGTGGTTTAAAGACATATCATCTTGTTCTGAAAAGGATAGACAATGGGGTGCGACAAGATGACCTACCATGTTTTGGAATTTATCCGCATCTAGATTTAAAGGCACATTGGTTTCCACTAAGGCTTTTTCTAGAATCTCCTTATGAGTTGGTAAGAAAATTCTTGGGGCACTTCATGGTAAGGTAATATTTGATGAATCCTTTTGAGGATGAAGATGAGGTTTGATTTGGTAAGACAATTCTTGGGGCACCTCATGGTAAGGTAATCTTTGATGCTTGCCCCCTAGTTACAACACTAGATGTTGCTTCTTTTAGCTTTTATTTTACCACTATCACATTTATGGTGTTTTCATCACTACTTAGAGTATTGATGGTGTTATCATAAGTATGAGAAAATTTAACTTTCTCATTACCTCTTTTGTTGTTAGGTGATGGGACAAGCTAGGATAGACTAGCTAGTCTATGCTCTGAACCTTGTCTAAGGCCTCCAGTGTACTCTGACACCTATGGATGATCTATAGGGTATCTGATGTATTCAAGAACCCCCTGATCTACCCAGCTATCCCACCAAGTTAATCAAGTCCAACTATCACCATGTCATTCCTTGCTTCTTGTCGCTAACCCACATTATGGCTCAAAAAGGGTGTTTTTGATTCCTTACTTGCTCCACATTCAAATAGAGAGTTCTATTGGATTTTAAGGACTTTTTATGGCTGTTTTCACCTATCCATGGCATTGAGAAGGTTTGGGAAACACCTGATTTGATAGTTCCTTTGGAAACTAAGGCTACTAGACTAGGCTTAACTAGCCCTCCACCCGGTTTAAATTGCAATTTGATACCCTTTGATGAGAGTTTAAAAATCTCTGGTCTGAAAAAAATATTATTAGATTGACCCCATCTAATAGATTTTTAGGGTCTTAGGTGCCCAAGAGACCGTTCCATGACTGTACCAAAATAGAAGGTTTCTAGGACTGTTTTGGTTTCCTGAACTGGCAGTGCAAAGACCAGGTGAGTCAGCAACCTTCCACAACTCCTCCAACTCCCTCCTTCATAGTATAAGACCTTATAACACCCCTCTACAACTTGTTAAGAGGATAGGTCATGAAACCCTATCCTACTCTCTTGGCACGCCTTTCTTTACTAACTGCTCCTAGCTGGGCTTTGCTCTAGCTCGCCTAGGGCCTCCTCAAACTGCAGCTTATCCAATTGCTCCAGGGCCCTACTTGCATTATGTTATAGGTATGGGTCTATACTTTATGATTCCAGAGTTTCATGGCTTGGCCATGGTGGAAACTAAAAATACAGGCCCATTTACATAGCTCACTCCAAACTGGCAGCAAGCTGGTCACAGAAAAATATATACAAAACCAGCACATTAAAAGCTTAAAGAAACTATTCTAATGCATAAAAAAGAAGAGCTAACACTAGTAAAAAATTAACACATAGAAAATCCAAGATGTTTTCAGTATTTACAGCAAAACAAAGCTAAAACCAACAATTTCATGCTCCAAACTGTGTTTTTTCCTTCACGGCTTACTGTAGCCGTACAAACTGATGTCCAACCTTGGGATTAGGGTTTTCCAAATATTAAATATACTTTTTACCAAGTGTGTGTGTAGGGTTTAGGGCTTATAGCCTTTTATTCATATAAGACTTGCAACTTTTAGTTGCTACAGGAACTCTGGCTTCCTCTTGTAGGAACTCTAGTTTTTTTCATACAAAACACTTCTAAAGCACACTTGTGCTTAAAAACAAACACCAGCCTAGGATTATCAACCCCAATCCACACACTCCAAGTGCATTGCATTCCTTGGATAGCATGCAGACAATCAGACTAGAAAGATTAGAAACTGAGCTTCTAGGACTTAGTCTATGCCTAGACACAACAAAAACAAATGAGCCAAACACCTTGTGGCCCTTATTTAATTACATACTTTAGACCAAATGTAAGACACACCAAAATTTGAAGGTGAGGGCCCTCATAGAGGTGCTCCTGCACCATTAGGATTGGTATTTGATGATTCCCCCTTTTCATGATTTAAGAAAGGGTTTTTGTAAGCTGTATGGTCTTCGTTATTTTGAGGCCCTTCCACTTTTATTGTTCTATCATCAATTAGGTCTTGACAAGATGTTTTAGTTTCATGCACTCATTCATTTTATGTCCTTTTTTGCAATGGTATTCACAATGATGAGAATCATTCCACCAATTGGGTTTAACTTGGGGTTCATAAGGCCTTGATTTGGGTAAGGTAATGATTTTTATTAGCCACCAAAGTCCTTAATGCATTTTCCAAAGGTTCACCTAAAAAGGTGAATTTTCTTTTCTGATAAGTGGAAAAGAATGGTTTAGGTTTATTGACATTGGAATTATTAAAGGGATTGTTGTTGTTGTTGGCATTGTTGTTGTTATTATTAGGGTTTTTGTTATTATAAGGAGCTTTGGTTGTTTGATTGACATTATACGTTGGATTCGACCCGCTCGATAAGTTAAAGGGAGTAGCCTTTAAGTTGTTCATTTCCACAACTCCATCATTCACAAGATTTTTATTATTATTTTTCAACCATAGTCTCAGTTTGTCATTGTGATTGTTGACTCATTTATTATTGTTATAATTAGATAAGTTATGGTTGTTATTAGTGTTGGTATAGGGTTTATTATCTTTGAATAACTTGATTTCCCCTCTCTTAACCAACACCTCTTCAATTTTTATCCCATTTTTGATAATCTATTCAAAGGTAGGGGGACATTGAAGTTGGAGCCTATAATTCATCTCCACATTTAGGTTATTCATAAATATCTCCATTTTTTCCTTTTCAGGTATGCTTCATGGATATCTTGTGAAGACTATTCTCCACCTTTGAAGAAACCCTAGGAAAGATTCACCATCTCATTTTTTAGTGTTGCATAGGTTAAGCATGGTGATCTCGTGCTCAATGTTGTAGGAATAGTGAGTCACAAATTTAGAGGCTAATTCCGTGAATGTCTTTATCCCTTGCGGAAGTTTTGAGAACCATTCCATGGCTTGGCCTCCTAAAATTCTTGGAAAAAGTCTCATTAGATAAGTTGTGTCATGCATGAATTCGATACTTAGAGCACAAAAATCTCTAAGGTGGTCTTGTGGGTCTAATTTACCCGTATATTTGTCATATTTTGGGAAGACCACATTTATCAGAAAATGTGCCATAACCAAGCTTTTATCAAAATGAAATGGGCATAAGGCCTCAATAGAAAATGGATTAGGTTCGGCTACCTTCTTCATTAGGTTGATTTGTGCTTGGAACATTTTTAGTTGTTTATTCATCACACCTATTGGATTATCATCTTCCTTATCTTTCTTAAGTTGATCAACGTCATAGTCATGTGGAAGTTTCACCCCTTCTTGGGATAAATTTAGGAAATATCTTTCCCTATCTCTTTATATTAATTTGTCCATAACTTCAAGAAATTTGATGTCTTGAGCCACCCTATTGGCTTTATCTTTGAGTGTTTCTTTAGGCTCTTGATTGGCATGATTACTATTTTCATTATTTCCTCCATGTATGTAATTGTGAAATGCAGAGTTTCTATCCATTGGGTCAATTCTCTTTTCAAAAAGATTTGGGAGACTATCCCGTTGGTTGTGATTTATGAAAGAGTTTTGAGATTCAAATTTGGGGACCTCTTTTGCAATGCAAGTGTTGTCTTCTTGTAAAGATAGTTTGATTCTATGAGATCATGTAGAAATCAACATTCAACAAAGGTTTGATTTAGAATTGTTTTCCCCAAACTTGGTAATTGTTTATTTTTATGAAGAGATTAAAAATATAAGATGAATTTTCAAAATGGATATATCTTACTTGTTGTACATATTTTTCAAACAAATAAATCACAAATACACTTGTTCTTTTTAACCCTCTACACAAAAAGTGTTTGAATTTGTAAGGACATTATCATGGGTTTTTCATGAAAAGCACTTCAAGCAATCTACCTACTTCACAAGTTGGTTCATAAACATGGATCTATAAGGTAGGATTTTCTAGTTTAACAAGGTCTTAAATCAAGATTCCGTTCAAAATGGACATTAAGTTTTCATCCCCCCAAATTAGGAGGCTTCCCACCACCGGTATATCAGAGTTTTGCGTAATCCTGAAGGACTACTTGAGGAAGTTCGAAAGCTTAATATGCTTTTGTCATACACCCCATTAAGGATGCATGAATTTTATTTTATAGTGGGTTAGATTTTTGCGGCAAAGGAAAATGTATCCCACTTTGGGCTATCCCTCTCATCGACCTCGTTAAGGAAAATCTCAGGAGGTGAGTCCACTAAAGATCTAGCATGTTCATATTGAAAGCAATAAAAATAGAATCAAGAGATAGGTTTTGGGAGTTTGATTCACCAAAAGGTGAAGAGAATATCCCTATCTATTCTTGCTTCCCAAACACTATTAACAATGTTCAATTTACAAAACCCACTAACTAATGGGAATTGAGTATTTCTACTCTTTTCCACAAACACGGGGTTGTTTGATTTAGTGCTTGATTTTATCCTTTAAGCTATTTACTTACTAGATTTGAACAAAAATCACAAGGCCATAATTTAAAGAAAAATTGACCAAGTTTAGGCTTACCTTCAATTGAAGCTAGCAAAGGGTAGGGGCATTTTTTATGATTTTTCCATGATTTAAGCTCACCTAGCTACGATCATTCCTTCCTTTTTGCCTCTCCTCCAACAAGTTAGTCAACACAAACAAGAAAAATGAAGGAAAACAAGAATAAAATTGAAATCTAACCTTATTTATCAAATTTGAATCAAATTGATTAAGGCAAGTAAATCTAATTTAATAAACCAAATTTAGATTTGTAGGCTTCTACAATCTTTAAATACTTTTCATATACCTCAGTTTCTTGCTGTGAGTTCTCCAAAACCATCTTGATATTTTCTATGTTCTCCTCTTTGATCTTTTTAGCCAATGCTTTTCCTTCACTATTGAATTTGGTCTCTACCTTTTTGACTTTTTTATGACCAGTCATCCTGTAGACACAGACAAATCATTTTCCAAATGTTAGATTCTGGAAATTTGCAATTTAATTAAATGCACAATAGAATCTATTAAATGCGATATTTAAATGATTGAAAGCACTGTTAAAAATTTTAAATGCACTGTAGGAAAAACTTAAAAGTGCAGAAACAAAAATTAAATGCGCTGATTTAATAAGCAAAGGTGTTAAGAGAAATCCTCAAATGCACTGGAGAACAGATTGAACACTCTCCAGAGTTAGGACACATGCGCTGAAAGAATTTAGACAAGAATATAGAAGTATTAAACATGCTGAAAGTCTGTGCAAAGATGCACAACTTTTCCGTAGAAGCAATGTTTCAGACCTTGTATGCACTGCAAAAATAGGTGTACGCACTGCAAAAAGTGGCAAAAATGCTGAAAAACCTGTAAAATAGAGAACAATAGAAAGATATACTAGAAAAAATCAATTTCTCTGAATTTAAAAATTAGTGTGGCCTATTGCCCCACGGTGGGTGCCATTTTTGTGTACTTGGATTAGTACCTTCATAGGGTTAGTATCATCAATAACTCAAAATAACAACTAAATTACCACAAATAGCAATCTAATTAAGAAAAATTAAAGATGATTGAGCACTCTATGGATCTCTAATTAGGGATTCTAATGAGAAGCTCTCAACAAGCTTCCATTAGTGACAATCCTAATATGAGAAAATATGATGAACAAAGCTAAAATAATTAATTCCAAAAGAAATTAGTCTAATTAGCTCCTAGATTTGCCTTTCTAGCTTAAAATTGCAAGAGGTTTGATGCTATTCAAATAATTGTGGATGATTATTGAGTGAATTATGCCTTGATTTTATAGATTTTGGCAAGGGTAGAGGGTAGAGTTGATTTAATCATGGTTGGGTTAGGCTTAGGTCCATGGTTCCACCTTTGGAGACCATTTAAATATTTTGTCCTCAAAGCTTGGGACAAGAGGACAAAATGGGTGAACAAGATTCTTTCTCCTTATGGGTAGTGGAGATTCGATGTGAGCTTGATCTATGTGAGGTTGGTTCCCAAATCCTATTGGTTGATGCATTTTTCTCTCATTTGGTGGTTGAGGGAAAATAGGATTTATTTAATTGAATTTAATTAATATGTTTAGCTATGTGTACCCCTTGAATGGGTTGATTTGATTTAAATGAACTATGAAATTAATTAGATTAATTACACAATTTATTGATTTATCAAGATTTATTTGATTTAAATTGATTTTATGGCTTTTGCATTTTAATTAAAATTGTATTATGGCTTAATTGCAATTTAGCTTGATTTGATTTTATTGCATTGATTTTGCCTTGATTGCTCACTTGAATTAATCTTGTCCATTTTTAGGTGATTACAATAACACCTATGCTAACAAATTTGCACACATTAAAGACAACAACAATTGACTCAAAAAATGCAGATCCTACTTTATACCGATAGATAATTGGATCCTTGATCTATTTGGTTAACACAAGACCATACATTTTCTATTATGTAAATACCTTAAGTCAGTTCACATGTGAATCAAAGAAGATACATCTATTTGTAATTAAACATATTCTGAGGTATCCTCAAGGAATAATTAAGTGTGGTCTCAAGTACACCTATGTTGACGTGAACCTTCATGGATACACTAATTCAGATCGGTCTAGTTGTGTAATAGGAAAGAAAGAGTACATCTGAGTGCTGCTTTAGTTTAGGATCATCTATGATCTCATGGATCAATAGGAAATAATTCTCAATGGAAAAAAGTTCTACAAAAGCCATATATATTGCAACATCCATGAGAGAAAAAGAAGCAGTACGGCTTCATAAACTTTTAGTGGGATTATTTTGTGAACCTATGAATCCTACCATTATTCATTATGAAAATAAGAGTTGTATAAAACTCCCAATGAACCCAGTATTCCATGACATATTGAAACACATTAAGATTCCATACTACTATGTCAAAGATCTGGTAGGTAGAAATGTGACTCGATTGGAACATGTAAGTACAAATGAACAAGCTGCAAACATTCTCACCATACCATCAGCCAAGGAAAAGGTTGCTCATTTCCATTAGAAACATGGTACAATTGAAATATAATTATTAAATTTAAGATATATTCATTTATACTTATATTAAGATGTTTAATGTGTAAACTCTACTTGTCATGCGTGTGACTCCATGACTTTATGGACCCTAGGATATTCATTGAAAGGTGATGACTTTTCAAAGGATAAACAACTATATAAATCCAATATTATGATGGATATCATATGACTTGACATCCATTGACATATCATGATGATGAATAGAAAATTATGTTAGATATCACGAGACTTGATATCTATGGATAAGCCATAATATTTAAAACTATCATGGTGGATAATATGTGTGAATAATATCTGTATACCATGACTTGATAACATTATGATAGACATCATGTGAAATGATGCTAGTCATATATCATATAGATATCCATATGGAAGTGTTGATGAACATCACGTGTCTTGATATTTGAGAATCCATGATATCTCCTGATATCACAATGAGGTGATATTTCTCTTTTAGATCTAATTAAGGATATAATTAATCTTCCCTAGATAAGAGGGAGTGTTAATGTTTGTAGCTTCAATCAGATTATTCTAACCTAAGTATTTGATATATCTCCTTCTTTAGATAAAATGAGAATTATACATTATATACAGTATCATTATAAATTTGATGATCTTATTAAGATTCATTCTATAGTTATCATTACTTGATAACTATGATAGTTATAATTGATAACTATCATAGCTATCATTATTGATAACTAATATGAGTAAAAGTAATATCAATGATATAGTTGATATTTCTATCAAATTTAATTGTTAATAAATTTGATAACAATATCAACTTATCATTATTATCAAAAGTCAATTATGGTATCAACCAAGTTATAAGTTGATATTGTTATCAATTTTATTGTAAGGAATGATTAGACCCCCTTAAAGTGGTAAAAAATAGCAATAAAAAGGTAGAGGATCATAATAGAGAAAAAGAGAGTAAAGATAACTATATAATTCATTCCCCTACATTTAGGGGGGAAAGCACGGGATCCCAGGAAGTGGAAGCTAATATTTCTATCTTTGTCTAAAGGGTGGAAGATTCTTTCAAGGATCTTGTAGATTCATGCTCCCATTTGAATTTTATGGATGCTCAAGAATGGAATATTTTGGATGGAAAAACTCACAACAAAACACTAGATATCAATGAAAATAAATATCCCTTTTCACCATTAGAGGGAAAAAGACCAAATGAAGAAAAGGAAGAAGATCTGTGGATCCCAACAAATGGAAAAAAGAAAAATAGAAATTTTGTGAAGAGGAAAATCTCAATCAGGGAGGATCTTAGTCTAATTCCTCAAAAAAAAATGATACCCAAAGTCAAGAGATATTGGATCCCAACAGAAAGCTGATGTTGGATCCCCAAAAGGATATCCCAAAGGTAGAAAGACAATGAGAACTGCAAGGGAGCAGGAATCGAAACAAAATATTGTGGATGGTCACCAGATGACTATCCCAAAGGTATGTTCCCCAAACCGTAAATGAAGATCATCTTTTGGAACTTCATAGGACTTAATAGTCCTTATAAATAGGACATGTTGAGACAATTGATTAGAGATTGTAAGCTGGATATCTATTGGCAAAATGGCCAATGCTCCCCTCAGGATTTGCGACATGGTTTAACAACCTCATGTCTCTTATATAAGTCTAATGGTTGTATCGGGCATTAATAGGTCAATATTTTGGTGCAATGAAAACCACTACTTGTAACAAGTGGTATCAGAGCTTGGTCACATGTTCGAATCCCCTCGGGTAACATTAAGGGGGAGATTGTTGGAAAAATGGTTAGTTCTCCCCTTAGGATTCATAACATGGTTTAACAGCCTCCCGTGTCTTCTATAACTCTAATGGTTATATTAGGCATTATCATGTCAATATTTTGGTTTAATGACAACCACTACTTGTAACAATATGATGTAGACCAAGGCAAGGAGGATCCAATTAAGGAAAGTTTAGCCTTGCAGCTTTAGAATTACACAGTGGAAAACTCAACACAACAAGATGTTTTAACTCAATTTTCATTAACATGCCCAACTGTAAGGCCTTCTGGGTTAGGGCCAATTACAAACAAAAGTAATTCTACAAGATCAACAAGATCCAATACAATTCTAGCTAGTTTAGATCTAAAAACTATCAGCAATTGATGAAAGCCCTAAGGCAGATCTAAAATTGAGCTCACAAGCCTCCAAGAAATCTCCTTGTTTCCAAGCCTCAACCACTAGCTCTACTACAAACAAACTATCAGAAATCAATCTGATCTGCAAGATCCCACAGGAACTTTTCCACAACTTCGCCACTCAAATCTGCTATTAGAATCTCCTATTTGATCATCAAGATCTGCTACCTCTAAGTCATACCTCAACAACTACCCAAAAAATCTTATAAATACTAATTATCAGCCACAAGTCAGCTGGATGAAACCATTAACTACCCCAATAAATATTAAATTCAATACAAGTCAGATCTCAAATAGCCTTACAATAATTAAATTCAACATGTCATCCTGTAACAACAACTACCAACAATAAATGCACCAAGTCGGCCCAACAAATCACATAGAGCTCCAGTTGGTAAACTAGAACTACCAAGTAACAGTGAAATAATCGAGCATGCCAAGCATCGCCAAGTACCAGTGTTGATCAAGCATCGCAGGCATTGTCGAGTAACACTTTCATCAAGTGCTAGAGATTACTGAGATCTCTTGAATGACCAAACTTCCTTCAATGATCGAGACCGTTGGTCAAGGCTGCAACTGAGTAACATCGTCCAAATAACACACCTCCATGCAGATCCACTGAGTACCCTAGAATGCCCTTGCATCAGACACCCTAGGTTTGGAAAGATGTTCATATGTGGGGAGAACATCTTCCAGGATTCAACACATAAACCTCAAACTAGTTCTTCACATACAAGTCTTCCATCTTCTCACTTCACATACTCTTCCACTTCAGCTTCCTCTGTCTCTTCAAGTCTTTCCTTGACAACACATAGGCCTGTCCTTCACACTGATCAACCATTCCTTTAGGATCTACCAACTCAACTTGGCTACCAATACTTAGGCTTCTCCTACTGAGCGTTGTATCCAACAAAGACATCAGGGAAAACTTCCTGTCATCCTTCTCAACAGTAAACACATTATTTACATAGTCATACAAAGCTCTACAATCATATTGCCAAGGTCTACCAAGCAATATATCACAACTATTCATCTTCACAATATCACACAACACAAGATCCTTATACTGGCCAATCTGAACATCAATAAAGCATTATTCTCTTACTTCTAGAGCATGAACATCTTGTAACCAACCAATCCTATAAGGACAAGGATGCTTCATTCTATTCAACCCAAGTTTCTAAACCATATCCTTAGCACAAAGGTTATCAGTACTACCACTATCAATAATAACATCACAGAGTTTACCTCCAGACTTGCATCGGGTCCTAAACAAGTTACTCCTCTGACAAGGTTCCTCCTTTGTACTGAGCAATGTTCACCGAAGCAACAAGTTATCATATTTAGGTTCATTCTCATTCACCACAACACTTTGTTGATCACCAGGCTTCTTCTATGTATACTCAAAAGAATGGTGTCCTTCTTCTCCATAGTTATAAAAAGTACCCTTAAAGATAACTCTACTTGTCTTCTTTTTCGATTCCATAGGTTTCTATTCATCTTCTACATCAGTTGGTTTATCCTTCACCAAGTGATCAATCTTTTCCTTCCCTCCGGAGTTACTATGTTGTTTCCTTTTCAACTTATCTTCTGCCTTCAGAGCATACTGATAAGCATCTTCAATAGAATCAATCTTCAACATACCAAGCTCATCCTGAATATTGAATCTCAAACCATTCACATACCGAGCTACCTTTTCTTTACCAAGCTCTCAGTGTCCAAACCAAATAGTAAGTTTTTAGAACTCCTTGATATAATCTTCAATAGACAAATCCTTCTGCTTCAGATTCTACAATTTCTTAAACAAGTCAAGCTCATAGTCAGCAGGTATGAACTTAGCTTTCAATTTTTTCACCATCAACCTCCACCGATTGATCTTCATTTCACCTTCATCTTCTCTATCCCTTTGTAGTTCTTTCCACCAAAGAGTAGCATGTCCTTTCAGCTTAGTCTGTGCTAATCTCACCCGAAGAGGATCTTCAATTTATTTCAGCTCAAAGAAATCTTCAAGTTCACCAATCCAATCAATCAAATTCTTGGGCTTCAAAGTACCAGAGAAAGTAAAAACTTCCATTTGGTAACTACTTCTTAACCGAGCTCTAGATCTAGGCAACCGAGCAGTTCTATCTTCACCAGATCTAGCCCTCCAGTCATCACCACTAGATCCAGTAGGTTCAAAGTCTTCAACAACTTCTTCACAACCATCTTCAGTACCAACATTCCAAGGTACACCAGTAACAACTCTCATGATCTTGGTGACCATGTCATTCTTCATCAACTCCATCTCAGATCTAAAATTTGATTTCACCTTCTTTGTAATCCTAGATTCCATAGTATCATAGAGATCTGCAATCACTCTCTGGCCCAATCTTCTTGGAGGCATCCTTAAAGATAAGAGAAACCCTCTGCAACAAACCCTACACTGACCACCTTATGGAAATCTCCAAGTTGTATGCAAGTTAGATCTCAACCTGCCACCTTGCACAAACAACTAGGGAAAGATCCACAAGTTCAGTGCTCCGAATCTGCAACTAAGATCATATGATCTCTTCACCAACAAGATAAACCTTGCAAGATCAACCTTTCTTGGTCAACCTTTGCTCCACAAGATCAACTCTGCTCTGATACCACCTGATGTAGACCAAGGCAGGGAGGATCCAATTAAGGACATTCTAGCCTTGCAGCTTCAGAATTACACAATGGAAAAATCAACACAACAAGATGTTTTAACTCAATTTTCATTAACATGCCTGACTGTAAGGCCTTTTGGGTTAGGGCCAATTACAAACAGAAGTAATTCTACAAGATCAATAAGATCCAATACAATTCTAGCTAGTTCAGCTTTGAAAACTATCAGCAACTGATGAAAACCCTAAGGTAGATCTAAACTTGAGCTCACAAGCCTCCAAGCAATCTCCTTGTTTCCAAGCCTCAATCACTAGCTCTGCTACAAACAAACTATCAGAAATCAATCCAATCTGCAAGATCCCACAGGAACTTTTCCACAACTTTGCCACTCAAATCTACTATTAGAATCTCCTATCTGATCATCCAGATCTGCTACCTCTAAGTCATGCCTCAACAACTACCCCAAACATCCTATACATACTAATCATCAGCCACAAGTCGGATGGATGAAACCATTAACTCCCCTAATAAATATTAAATGCAATACAAGTCAGATCTCAAATATCCTTACAATAATTGAATTCAACATGTCAGCTTGTAACAACAGCTACCAACAATAAATGCACCAAGTCGGCCCAATAAATCACACAAAACTCTAGTTGGTAAACTAGAACTACCGAGAAACAGTGAAATAACCAAGCATGCCAAGCATCTTTGAGCACCAGTGTTGACCGAGCACCACAGGCATCACTGAGTAACACTTTCACCGAGCACCAGAGATCAGTGAGTTCTCTTCAGTAATTGAGCTTCCTTCAATGACCGAGATCGTCGGTCAAGGCTGAAATTGAGTAACACCAGCCAAATAACACACCTCCATGTAGATCCACTGAGTACCTTAGAATGCCCTTGCATCATAATATCTTGTTTATTCAATAGACTAAAATTCTTAGAGATAAAGTGGAAAAGATTAAGCCCATCCATAATGGGGGAAGCTTGGGATGTAGCTCTGAGAGGGCCTCAGGTGGAGTTGTGATTTTTTCAAACAAAGATTCTATCCATTTCTCCCTTATTCTTGTAGAGAATAATATTATTGTTGTTAAGGTTACTTACATTAGAGACAATTTTTCCTGGATTCTTGTTAATATCTATGCTCCCAATACTAGAACTGGAAGACATAAGTTTTGGAAAAGATTACAAGATATAAGAAAGAATTTCCAAAATGAGAGCTGGATGGTGATGGGAGATTTCAATACCCCACTAAAAGATATTGAGAAAATAGGAGGTAATTCTTCTCAGCTGGATAGTAGAATGGACCTTATGGATTATATTGACAAAGAATCTCTTCCGGATGTGGAATTAGAAGGTATATCCTACACTTGGTCTAATAAAAGAACTGGATCTGAGCTTATTCAGGTGAAGCTAGATAGAGCCCTTATATCTCTAGATTGGATCTTAAGGTACTCTTGTTCTCTCTCTTCATTGATTAGAATTGGGTCTGATCATTTGCCTATTTCCTTTACTACTAATCCCTTTAGTGGTAAAATAAACTACCCTTTCCATTTTGAAAGAATTTGGATGGCTCACCCTAACCTGACTAAGAATATTGATGAATGGTGGAAAATCGAAGTGGAAGGGTTAGCTATGTTTAGAGTTTCTAAGAAATTGAGCTACATTAAAATGAAGGTTAAAATTTGGAACAAGGATAGCTTCGGAGATATATTCTTAACTAAAATTTTTGTTCAGCGTGACCTTAAAAATATCCTGGATCAAATTTAAAATGAGGGTCTTTCTGATGATCTCAAAAATCATGAAAATGATTTTTGCTGCTGGAATATTATAATATAATATCAAAGGAGGAAACCTTTTGGAGGCAGAGATCAATAACCTCTTAAATCAGGAGATAAGAATACTTGATTCTTCCATATGAAGACTTTAAAGCATAAAGCTGTGAATTGAATATCATGTTTACATACCAACAAGGGGAAGTTGGAAAAGGAGGAAGATATCAAAAAATCAATGCTAATTTTTTTGCTAATCTTCTCAGTCAGTGAACAACCCCATTATAGGTAATAATAATCATGCCCAAAGCTTCTCCTAGGAATAGTCTATTCAAACTAGGTATTATTTCCCTATCATGGAGTGCATTTAAATTGTCAACCCAGGGACATATACTTGAAATGGGACAACATGGTTTGTGCACTAAGCCTCTTATAAAGTCATTTTACTTAAGCTGCAAGAAGGAAAATACATGGAAAGAACTATGCTATTGCTGCAGGAAAGTAAAACACACACCTCAATAAATGAAATTTATGTTGAAAACCATAAGTTACAACTTCAATCTATTCTATCATTCCAAAGCATTTACTATGACTATCTCTGCAAGTACTGTAGGAACATACACATGTATAATAATACAAGAGAAATAGTGAGTTCTACTTCAAATATTGAAAATGTTTAAACTAATTTCTCTACTCTACTCTAATCCACCTCCCAAGTGGGCCCCCTTGGTTAGTTTCTATTAGTTATGAAAACATAATATAGCTCAAAATTACTCCTTATATGTTCAGAAAACTAATTACATCATAACAGAATAGTGCATAGAACTAAAGAGTAAATTTCTTCCAATATAACAGTAATACAATCATCTGTCTAACTAGATTTCAACAATCATATCCCTATATATAGAGGATTGACATTTGAACATAAAGATAAGGTTTGACTGATTCATCCATAAAGAAAGGAGAATGTGACAGTCCACAACAGAAGATCATAAAGACTAAACAACCATTTCAACAAAATATTAACTGTAGAGGAGATTTAGCATAGTCGTGCCCCTATATTCCCTGAGACATTCATTCCTTCAATCCTTTAGGAATATTCCATAGTTATCATAATGATTCTTCTCATCATGGCCGAAACTTCACCACTTCCTCGTCAATGCCATCGATTCATTCTCCAACCGTTCCTTTTATCTTGGCAGATTAGTAGTGCACGCATGTATATTCAAGTATTCAACTAGTCAATCTAATCCAAATGTTAGGACATACATTAAAAAAATTATATGAAATACTACAACATATATAATATTTAGCAAGGTATGTCAACTATTATCTACCCATAAGTTTTTTAGTTTGACTGTACTTATAATATGTATGCAAATTCAAGTACCTAAAAGTCACAACAAGTGGTTTAGAAGTGTCTTAGAACAGAGCATAGAAACAACATAAAAAAAAGACAAATTCTAGCCTCATCATTTGCCCCCTAACAAGTATAATGCATGTCCTCAAGCATTACACTTCTTGGAAACTCCTCTGAACTCTCTAACCTCAGTTTTGCCTCGCCACTTGCTCTTGAAGGTATAGTATAACCCTCTGGTTCTTTCCTAATAGTCCATTCATTAATCTTCCTACAACTGGTCCAAATTTGTAGTGTTAATGTCATACAATGATCATAGGAGCATCAGTGGCTAGAAGGTTAAAGGACACCAGAGCTCACACCTGATTTGTCTTCCCAACTGCATGTACTTTGGTGCTCTATTTACTATTGCCTCTAAGTTGATAGGACTATGTGGTTCAAAATTTTTGAAAACCTCAGGCAATCTATTCCATCTACTTCTAACTCCAACTAGGGCTCTCTGAAATGTGAAATAAGGAAATCCTTGGTATTCTTTATAGACTTTATCTCTGATAGAAAAAATCTTGTCCCTAGTTTCTGGTTTTTTCTTCCCATAGGTAAGTGTAAACCAATCTCTTAGTAGAACATCAGGCTTACTAGATTCAGCCCTCAAAGGTAAATGCTTTGACTTTTCTTGATCCCTATAATTGTCTAGTTGTCTATCATAATTGGCTTCAATGTGCATCCACAACATTAGGGCTTTTAGATGCATGTCTCCTATATAAAGTAAGGGATTCTAATTAGTCTCATTTGGAATGATGAAATTATGAAGATACATCTCACAAAGAAAGTTCTGCTGCCAAATAGGAAGTGTCTGATATAAACCATAAAATTTTTCAGCTGTTCTAAACTTAGAGTCTTTATCTTGGATAGTCATGATTAATTGGA
The DNA here is from genome assembly GCA_027943335.1 of Chamaecyparis obtusa. Taxonomy (NCBI): domain Eukaryota; kingdom Viridiplantae; phylum Streptophyta; class Pinopsida; order Cupressales; family Cupressaceae; genus Chamaecyparis; species Chamaecyparis obtusa. Next base: position 1,225,167 of record BSBK01004969.1, on the reverse strand, counting down.
ACAAGATAAATTTCTCTTTCAAGAAAATGGAATATACCCTCGAGGGAGGCCTACAAGCTATGACTTGGTTAGCCAATTTTAAGGCATGATCCATCTTTTGTTTTTGTTTCTCTATTTTCTCTTTCAGGTCCTCAATTTCTTCTTTATGATCATCAATATCCTTTTGTATCTTTTTCCTTTCCTCTCTCCACAAAGTGTTCTTAAAGATAAACTGAGTGTACAGAATGAAGATAATAGATTGAAAAGTAGGTGGGCCAAACTCATCTAGTCGAGTCTTCTATCTTTTCTCTATAATATGGGCTTACTATAGATAATCAATATACTAGGTTCTCTTGAAAGGTACTATATCATTCTGAGTACAATAATGGATTGATAATTGAGGCAAATGAGGCTCTTCATGATGGCTTTCTTGAACTGTTTGTGTTCTTTCTTTAGGATCAATTTTTTGTATGGGAGGTTCATTACCAAATGAATCATTTAAATTATGAGGAGGATCTAAAATATTTGGTTGAATTGGAGAATCATCTGAAACATAATGTATATGTGGCTTTGTAGTAGACTTTTCTGATGGAACGACTTGACTATCTGGGGAAACCTGGGGAATTTTCCCCCTCATCCTAGAACTTCTTCTCAAAGGAGTTTCTGTTACCTCCATAATTTTTTTGACAATTTTCTTTGGTCTCTTTGGAGTAGGAGTAGTTTCTGTAGGAGCCGATTTCCTTTTCCTACTTTTTGAAACTGTAGGGTTTTGGGGTTCTATTTTAGGAACTGGAGTTCCTTCACCAATCTTTCATTTTCCTTTCCTCTAGGAGGACGTCGATACGTTGCCCTCTAGAATAGGAGAAGGTTATTTTTCTTTAGGATTCTCAGATTCTCTTTCTTGGGGAGTAACAACTAGCTTAGATGGCATTTCACTCTGAAGAAATAGTTGTTCATCCAGTTCATCTTGGGGTTATAAGGTTTTGACTTGAACAAATTCATCCCATGCCAAAGGAGACACATCTCTAAGAGATATTTCAACTAGTAGTTTGACTAGGGCATGATGCGAAACATAATTTGTTTTACCCTTTTGAGTTTCTTTAACACTAATGCTTAGCATGTTATATAGAAAATTTAGAATATTTATTGGAATTTTATGGTTGATATAGCTAAGCAATTTAAAATGGTGCGCATGGAAATGGAAAAATATTCCTTCATAGGTGAGGTACCTTATAATGTGCAATGCCAACTTATTGAATGGAGCAGGAAGTGAATTGTGCTTGCAACATGTTTGTTTACTTCCAACGAAGGGTCAGAAGGAAGAGTGAATTGATCTTGCGCTGACCCGACATCATGTTCATTGGGGTAATGCTCTCCAATTGCTGGCAACTCCATCACTTATGCAATGCATTCCTCCATTTCCAAAACTGTCAAACCCCATACATTTTATTCCCCTTCCTCAAATGTGTTCATAAATTTAGTAGCCACCTCCTCATCAAATTCTGTGAACTTCAAGAAATATCCAAGCCATCTGCAAGTATGAAATCTTATGGGAAAACATCTACTAGTATCCTTTGATTTAGCCATAAGAAGATCCCATTTCTCTATTTACTAGTGCTAAAATATCATATTTGTCAAAGAAATGAAGTCAAAAAATAAACTTGAGATACAAAAAACAAAAACTAAAGATGTAGAAAATTAAAAAATACAAGAGAAACTAGATTTTGCGACATTGATAATGGATTAGAAAAATAAGGTCTACATAGAATAAGCACATTTGAATGAAATGTTGGAGATTTCTTTTTTGAATCATTAGAACTTCTACTTTTAAATCACTATTCATCAACTCAACTTTGCAATGCAACTATTGATTACTTCTTAACTTGCCTTGCAAAACATGAAATAGAAGCAATTGACTCTTTCAACCATGAACTGCATCTCCAAACTCTATATGAGTTACATAAAGTACAAGACCTTCAAATATATTTACAAAGAATGCAATTATCTACAAAACCAACAACAACTAACAAAAAAATTGGGCTTTGGGAAGATATATTTGTATTAATTGGCTATCTAAGTGGTTAAATACAGAAGTATGTGTTTGGTCATTATCAATAGAAAAAAATACTTGCATTTCAAAAAATCATTATACTCAATCCTTTTCCATGATGCTAATCCACTTTGTGGATATTTTAAACCACTTTTATGATTAGAAATGTAATTTCTAGAAAACCACCAATGAGCAACACTATGATAACTAAAAAAATCTATAAGGAATAATTGTAAGGTGCGAAGTGAAAGATGTACAAAGAAGAAAAAATAGAAAATGCCAAGACAAGTCAAATACAAACAAAAATTGAATAAGAAAACAATTTGTATCAACATACATCACTTTGGAAGCTTAAAAAAATGATTAGAAGCCATAAACAACATGAATCAATGCAACCAACAATATGCATTTGTAATGTCAAAATACTACTTATAGGCAATAAAAAACATTAACTAATGTAATGATAAAAAAATATAAAAATCAAATAATATTAATACCATACAAAATTGTAAATACATTCAATTTTCAATTTAAAAAAGGAAAAAAAAAATATTGGCACCAATTGAAGTGTTTGAAAGAACATGTCAGGACACACCAAAACACGTGTAATTTGTCAACTATTATATTTCAAGAACGAAATTATAATATTAAGAAATGAACAAAAATAAATCTATTACAATCTAGTGAAATCTACTGATGGTATATTAACAAATTCCATTTTTTGAATATGCATTAATACATTGAAGAAACCCATTCTTTCAAAGTATGCTACACCACATAATATCTAAACCAACAAATCATTGCAATATGTAGAAAAGTTAACAAAATTAGAAGAGCGAATCATTTCACTAAGAATTGCATTTTCCCAAATTTGGGAACTAGGATGCAAAAGATCTCAAATGGTACCAACTAGTTTGGTTATTAATGTTCTAGTTAATACAAACATTATGCAAAAAATCTTTGACACTATCAATTAGTAATATGACAATAATTGTTGTCTCCCTCAAAAGATGATTCGAATATAAAATTGCATTCCAAAAGAGCATGGTTCGAACAAATGTGATCATGCAAGCTCTTGAACAATACATTATAAAAAATACATGATATATTGTTAAACAAAAAATTGGAAACAAGCTCTCCAAAGAAATAATAAAATTGAAGAGAACAATGAACTTAGAACAAGTGAAATTGATTCAAATAGTGACATAGATTAAGGACCATGTAAAACTTTGATACATGGATTCACTAAACCTAGATCAATATACATTAAATGGAAGACAAACTGATATTTCACCCACACAAGACCATTTTCCTATTGAAATATTTAAAGACAAATATGCAAAACAAATGAATTTCCCCATGCTATTCCTTGGTAGTCCACATGATAATGGAATTGTAAACAACTTTAGCTACCAAAAAATTGCACAATGGGATTCGTCACATTCACAAAGGCTTTTGCACATCACACAACCAACCTATTTTTCAAAACAATCAAGATACACATACAACACATATTGTCTACAATGTGGATAGGAATTTGAAAAGGCCAACTAAAAGGAAGAAAAATATAAGCAAATGATGTCAAACTTAATCCAAATTTGGAAAAATTACTGAAATCAAATATTGGCAATGTTGACTTAAAAAGAATAAGAATATCTCTAGACTATAGAAAACAACTAAAAAAAATATATTTGCAATGATACAACAACTAGGACCACAAATTTTTTTCCTCACTTTCACTAGTGTTGAACATAATTGGAATGTTCTCACAAACACTCTTGAAGAACTAAATAAAACTCACCATTAAAAATCATAACAAATTTTTAATAGCAAAAATGAAAATAATAAATACCAACTCATCATAAAAGATCCAAAAACTTGTGCACATTACTACAAACATTAGATAAATGTATTAACAAAAAATAATATTTATAGATCACTTTTTCTTTGGCCTATTTATTAGTAACTGAATTTCAAACTCAAGGAAATGAACATTGATCATTTCCTCATATGGGCTAAAGATTAACCAATCTATGGAAAACAAAGAAATATAAGCACAATAAAATTCATAGACAAGTACATGACATGTCAAGTTGAAGATTTAGAACCAAACATATCCATATTACACAAACATCATCATACAAAGCAATGTAAGAGATAAAAAACAATAACCTATAGATACAATTTTCCATTCCCACCAATCTAAAAAACTACAATACTTGAACCATTAGTAGAAAAGAAGGAAACTACAATTTCAATCACCAATTATATATTCTTTCCAAACAACAAAAAGAAAGCTATGATATTTCATTAAGATTTAAAAAGTTTGTAAATAAAATTGACATGACTGAAGATGACTATGTAATTGCTTTAATGTATTTTCTATGTATGCTATTCCTATCAATCAAATGGAAAATTGTAAAATTTAGAAGCATTATTTAACTACGTTAGAAAATATGTTTTCCATAGAAATTTAGCAAGAGTTATTTAATCATGGAGAACTACAAGGAGTTGAATTTTGATCATTAAAAAGAAAGTTGTAAGAGAGTTGTAAATGGTAGGCAAATAATGGTGTAATGAATCATGTAAAAAGATATAAGAAATGGAAATCCATGACACGAAGAGAAAGTGGCAAAGTTTAGACTACGTAGAGTGGTTATCAAATAGCTTACTTACATTAAAAAAATCATGTTATAGTTTTTGTTGGTGTTTTTTCTTCCAACCTCCTTTCCTAGGTGGGAACTTGAGACCAGGTTGTGGTACTAAGAACTTGGAACACAAAATCAACAACCGTCAGCAAAAAAGAGACAAGAGAAAGCCAACATGACAAGGTACACAGACCTTCTTCACTTTGAGCTCCACATCACTCAGGTGGGTATACCTCATCTACATATACCTAACTTCCTTGTGATAATCAATGGCCTGCAAATATATAACTGTGGAATAGCTTTCAAACCCTTTAGGTAACATGGACCTTAGTGTTTTTATCAAATCTTATGTAATATCCCACTTGCATAGAGTGAGTTTGAAACCTAGAAATACCTCTAAATACTCCTATCAACATGAAAGGGAAAATGTTTTCATTTATGTTTTGGGTGGAATGGATTTCTGAAATACCCCAAATCTCTCATAGACCACTACCTTATCCAGTGGGCAATAGAGTCAAATAAATCACTACAACAGAAACCTATGAATAGAAAAGAAAACACATTCCAATATGTCTAATGCCTTACATCAAACATTTACCATTGATCAAATTCTACTTTAGAATCCACTTGTGTATTCAGATATGCAATCACCTATTTAAATAATTTAACCCTCCCCTTGGGAGAGACCTAGAAATAGACAATACATTGATCAACATTCACTGAAAGACAAGTTTGAGATACCCTTGATATCCCAACTCATACACATCTGAAGACAAATCCTAAATCTCAATTATTCCCTTGAAATAACTCTATTGCAAACATACAACAGAAGAGACCAAAATACCCTTGATGCTTTAACTCATTTGATTTAGGAAGCAAAATGGAGTCAACTTGATTATAGTATGAAAATATTGAAAATCCATCCATAAGATAAACTATTACAAATCTTGTTCTTCTTTGAAAATAGAAAAGAATCAAGAACACTCTATATGAAGAAAAGAGGGCAGTATTTACAGAAGGAACCACTCTTGGGACCAACCCAGAGAATTTGGAACCAGATCCCCTTTTTCCTAGTCTTGGAAACCCTTTTATAGGGTTGCAACAAGCTATAGAATATGGGAAAAGTTAGGGCAAAAATAGGTCTTACAACTACCTCAACTACCAGACACAAAAAGAAATGAAAGAAGATAGAAAAACCTGAAAACTAGGGAGGATCAGATCAAATCCGATTTACAATATCTAGGTTTCATCATCAAAGGCCAACTATAGGTACAAATTTAAAAGATTTCTTGTTGTAGGTAACAAATTTAATGCCAAAACCTCTCAGCAAATCTCACATGTACTAGGGCATGGAAAAAACTGACAATTACCATACTCTAGCTGCCCTTCTCAAAATAAATAGCCCTCAACATTAAACTTGTCATGGCACTTTAGGAAAACAAATCAGACCACGATGGCTACCTAATATATTGTTCATCAATTTTCACCTGTAACCATCCTTGGACCAAAATTAGATCTAATTTGTCTTGTCAATTCTGGCCCACTAAATTAATTCTATCAAAAACCCCTAGTAGAGTTTCAAAAACTTAAAATATAACATATATCTCCCATATTTGAAACACAACCGTTGATCTCTATCATTCCCAACACATTGTGTGGCTCACGAAAATCAAATAAAACCTTTATTTGACTTTAAAAAACCTTGTTTTCCACATCATTATCTTTCGATGACCAATTAGGGGCGAGAAAATCAGCAACATCTGGTAACCAGACCCACCTTCTCATTGGATTTTCTCATCGGATGATTGGTGCAAAATCACGATCACTATCAACTGGACACTTTCTCCCTAAGGCTTCATGAACACCATTAGATATTTCTACTCTGTAATCTTTAACCATGATAAATCCCTAACTCCATCATTTGGAGATCATGTGATTGAAGGCTTCTCAGGAATTCTGAACACTTTGTCTAACCTAAGTCTGATCATGAGATTGGATGACTAAGGAAAATCTCTCAATCGCAAGATATTTTCTTTAACCACAGTTTCATTATGAGATTCAGCGACCACAACATCTCTTGGTCTCTAGGCATTAACATTAACTCATGTTTGATTCAGAGATCCAACGACTGAAACAATTCTCATAATCTCTAAAGGTTTGTCTTAACTATGGTTTGATAATGAGAATCAATGACCAACACATATCTTGTGATCGCTGGATACTTTATTTAACTTAGGTCCCATTATGAGATTCAACAACAACCCTTGATCTTGTCCACCATCAACAATTGTCATTTAATTTCGTAGAATCTTTCACTTAGCCCAACTTTTATATTGAGATTTAGTAGAAGTTGTCGATCTTTACCATGATCTATGGTTGTCTCTCAATCACTAAATGTTTCATGACTTAGCCATGACATTACAAGACCTGGAGATAACCACCTTTCTTAATCGCTTGCCAGATCGCTAAAGGTTAAGACATCACCACTAGACATTGGGAGACTTAGAGAAAGCCCACTTCACTGAATCACCACATGCTAGACACTTAACCGCCAACATCACGAGATCAGGAGATAACCATTTCCTATCAAGTCTTAACCTTGTCACGCAATCTCCAAACTTTAAAGACTTAACATAAAACATTATGAGAACAAGAGATAGACTTGTCGCGTGATATCAGAATGAAAAGACTTAAGTGTCAGACATTGGGAGATTGAGAGAACAAAGAAAAAGATGAGCACATGTATAAAAGGGACTTAAGTGGCTGGAAAAGGTAATGAGGAAATAGAAAAGGGATGGGGTTTAATAGATTTAGACAAATTTTTATTGAAACCCTAGCATGGATAAACCCTATTTCCTCATAGACTTTGACAATTTCAATGAATTTTGTAGGATAAGACCATTTTCAACAGATTTTTTGCATGACAGGAAAATGGGTTAACAATGGCTCTGTTTGGGGATGATGGGTAACTTGTGCCCATGCAAGAACTTAAAATCTTTGGAAGAAGCAGACCTCCCACTGGACAAAAACTTATAGGGAAGCTTTTCAAAAACTGGAAGAACCAGGAACACGAAGAACATAAAAGAAACACACAACTAAAAGGGAAAATATTTACAAAATTTATAGGACTTAAAAATTTATTTGGTGGCCTCGGGCCACTAAAGAAATAAAAAACCAAAACCTTCCTTTATCAAAAATTTGGTTTTCATTCACATATGTGACCAGCCACATAAAAATATCATGAAAAACCTACTGCCAACATATATGAACATTCATGGGCTGAAGAATTAAACTTTATTTGTCACTGCCCATATTCTTCCAATCACAACCACCATCATACTCATATTCCAAATAGTATGGAACATCTGTTACCTCTTCTTTTTGAGGATTGAAAGTGCAAGATCTATGTAGTAATGCATAAAAATTTAAGTTGCAATGATCAATATGCATTACTACAAACTCACCTGGTTGGGAAGGAACTGGATCCTCAGATTTATCTTCATGAGATGCTTCATCCACTGAGTAACTTGGTTCCTCAATGATATATTCACAAACTGGATCATGAACCAAGTGAAATCTTTCTTCACAAATATTGTGACACAAGGACAACTGATCTGCATGATCATTTTCATCAAAAAACTCATTGTCCCTATCATTGAAGACATTTTCCTCAACAGTGTCACAATCACTATCATATTCAATAGAAGGAAAAGAAAATGAGCAAGAAACTTGTTCATCACTAGAATCTTCATGACAAGATAAGACATTGTCACGGTCTTCATTCTCTTCTTCTGCAAACTCACTACATGAGGGGAACTCTTGCAAACATGGATCATTATCAGCATCACTTTGAACACCCACTTCATTATCAGTGTCAAAGCATATATCAATGGGGTATTGTGAAGCAGAGTCCATATTAGGGGCATACCTTTGAAAATCCACAGCCAGGAGTACTGAGATTTTATCACTACTTAATGGACATTGGACTTCATGTTCAATTTCTTTGGCCTTTTTCTTGATGCTGCAAGTATCTTCCTTGTTTGGAATAGAGACTGAAATCTCTTGCCTCAAATCATTTTGTGCAAAGCAATCACTGCAGGAACTTTCATCTGCATCATAATCATATTCTTGCTGTTTACACAAATATTTCTCATACTGAGGCAAAAAGATTGCCCTCTTATGTTGATAAGAAGAAAAATCTACAGACATAATGGAAACATCATCAACCATAGATTCATCTTCAACATCATCATATTCATTGACCTCATTGTCAACATCATAATCAATATCACACGTGGCAACTGACATGGAATCAAAAAATACTTTAGAAGATGGCGTAAGATCTAAAAGAAAATTCATCTCAGGCTCACCAACACACATATCCCCACTGGCCTCATCATCATCAATAGGAGGGAGAACCACTGTTTGCAATCCTTTTCCTTGCAAATTCCTGTATAGAGCATATTTCTCTGTCTCCTCCTTTATGAGAGAAACAACCTCATTAAGAAAATCCTCATAATTAATCTTAGATAAATCAATACCTTGGTACTGATCATCATTTTCCATTTCACCTTCAAGATTAACTGGCCGATGACAAGAATCAACATATAAAAGATCCCTTGGGATCTCACGCTTCAATTCATTCTCCAAATATTCTGCCATCCTAAAAGCCCGAGGGATTGACTTAGGTTCTCTATCCTTTATCAGGGATCCTACATGTCCATTTATTGCATCTAAATAGAACACAACACAACTCATCATTTTAGGCCTACATCTTCTTGGGATACCATCAAATGCTTCTAAAAATCCGAGATTAAAAGAAGAAACATCTTCATTTTCTTCATGTCTAGTATTCAAGAATTTTTTGGCTACCACCATTGGGTCAAGTCCATCATCAAAATATTTTAAGAATGTTGCACACAATTCATCCCAAGAAGAAATTGAACATGGAGGTAGGAATATGAAACCATTCCCTTGTATCCTCTGTAAGAGTTTGCACAAATAATCTCATAGCAACATCTTCATGTTCAACCTCAAACCTATCTAGGGGACAACTGACATCATCCAAATATTTTTTGGCCGTGACTAATTCATCGCCATTAAAAACTGGCATGTATTCCCTAATCTCAGCAAGGATAACATTAGGAAAACCTTCAATGTTATTAAAAAAAAGGCCTATAGTTTTCCATAAAGAAAAATACTACAAGAAATTTTGTGGGTTACATAGGATATGAAATAAATTTCATTCCCTCACTTTGTGGTTAAATCACTTGATAGGGAACCAATGTTTTACAACTGATTTTCATGAAAAATTTTACATATGAAAATCAAAATACCTGGAAGTATTGTAGTTGAAACTTAGCCCGTTGATTGGAAACAAGGCAAATCTAGAACCTCCTTTGTAGCTCCATCAGGTTCTTTTCTCATAGATTCACCACCTCCTTGTAGAGGAAAATTTTCAAACAACAGGAGCTATTTGCAAATCACTTTTAATTCTAGGTTCACATCCAACCAAAAAAGCCACACAAACTTTCTTATATTTACTACAATAAAACACACCTTCCAAGATACCTCTCAAAGATCTGACAAATTTTAAATTCTTCCTCTTGACTCTAACCCTCAAATGGATTTTGGGATGATTCAACAAAGAAAGGAAACTACCATCTTAAACTTATTGGCTTTTATTTTTCCCCAATAGAGTCACCAATTTTGTTGGTGACTCGGATGGGCCAAATCAATCTGGATAGTAAAATATTGATAGTATGTGATACAAATAGAGATTCTCAATAGATTTATTTCTTTGTTATGTTATCCCCAATAGAGTCACCAATTTTTTTGTGTTTTTTATTGCAACCTCCTTTCCTAGGTGGGAACTTGAGACCAAGTTGTGGGAATGAAACTTGGAACACAAACTCAACAACCATCAGCAGAAAAGAGACAAGAGAAAGCCAACATGACAAGGTACAAAGACCTTCTTCACTTTGAGCTCCACATCCCTCAGGAGGGTATACCTCATCTACATATACCTAACTTCCTTGTGATAAAAAATGGCATGCAGATATATAACTATGGAATAGCTTTCAAACCCTTTAGGTAACATGTACCTCAGTGTTCTACAAGGGATTCTTCGATGCAAGCATCACCTGAGGATCCCACAACCCATGGGCCAAGATTCTCACCTACCTTCAAATTCAAAAGACCTCCTGCTCCCTCTCCCACTCCTTTCGCTCCTACTTCTGGTACGAAGATGTTTTCAATGGAATAGCCAAATCCTTTGGCACCCTTCTCTCAATTGACCCGATTACGGTGGAAAGGCGACGTCTCAACTATGCTAGGATCTACATAGGGGTGGAAGAAGGTCAAGAAATGCCATAAACCATAGAGTTTCATTCCAAAATAGGAAGACATGTGCAGAAACTGGACTATGAAGCGTCCCCTTCGCCTGCTTCCATTGTAAGAAAGCAGGACACTTTTCTAAATCATGTCATGTGTTCCAAAGTTTGGAGAAAGAAAGGAAAGCTAGAAATGTGCAAAGAAAGAATAACTCTGGAAAAAGCACGAGCCAGGAATAGGTAGACCCAACAAGGGAGAATAACCCAAAACCCTAGAAGGGCTCTGAGGCCAACACCCATAGAGTGTGGAAGAAAAAGGACCAAGCATAGGTCATCCCTGAAACCCATGAAGCTAGGGCTGAAAAGGAAAAAATAGATGAAGGGGAGATGACAAGCCAATAGAAAGAAAATCTAGAAAATAAGGGGGAGTCTCTTCCCTTGGAAGGCATAGGTTTGGAAGTCAACATCCAGCAAGAAATCTTAGAAGAGACCAAGGAAGATGACTTGGCTGAGGAGGTGACTCCTGCCCTAGAATGAACCTCATCTCCTTTGCCTCGAACTCCCTTGAATCCCCTTTGGAAGAAGGTTTCTCCAGTTTGAAGCAGAACATGTAGAGAGACATCCCCTCTCAAGAATTCGATCCTTGTCTTGAGAAACTGGCCTCAAGGCAGGTCTCACAAATGGAAGAACTGATGGATTCAGCTTCCCCAAGGCAGCTCACTAAAATGGAAGAGATCTTTGTGAAATACAAAGAAGCTAAGGAGGGAAACTAGACTACGGTTTAGAAGAAGAAGAAATCTAATAGAAAAGATCCCTCTCCGATCAACCCTACAACAACTAGAAGTAGAAATAAATCAGACGTCAGGGCCAAATCAAAAAATCCAGGGAGAAAGAGAGCAAGTTAGATTAGGCAAGAAGAAGCCAACATGAATATAGCGGATGGGACCCAGAAAACCATCAAGGCAGTCTGTACCTCCAATAAGAAATGAAAGTCATATCCTAGAAAATTCATAGGCTAAATAGCTCACACAAGCAGGATGTAATAAGAAATATGATAAGGGACCACAAACCTGACATTATGTTAATCCAAGAAACCAAGATGAAGAAGGACAAGCTAGAAGGAATCAGATTTAGAAAAGTCATGGAAACCAAAGCCACCAATTTTGATGGATCTTCTGGAGGCCTGATGATTATGTGGAACTCTTTTCATCTCAAGGCTGAAGTCATCCATGAAGAAGGTAACCTCCTCCTTATGAACTTTACTAAAATTAAAGATAATGGTAGCTGGTTCATTTTGAATATTTATGCTCCTAATTCCAAAAAAAGCAGAAGGTCCTACTAGGATAAGGTCAAATATACTCTGGCTTCCTCTAACCTGTCAAAGGGAATAATAATGGGGGACTTCAACACTCCCCTCATAGAATGAAAAAAATAAGGTGAGATCTCCCCAGACCTGGAAAGAAGGAAAGACTTAATGGATTTCATTAATGATCAGACCCTTGATCTGGATCTCCAAGGAGTTGATTTCACCTGGTCCAACAAGAGATTAGGTAGGGAGTGTATCCAAGTATGGTTGGATCATGCTTTGATCACTGTGGACTAAATGCATCACTATTCTCTAAACCTCTCTGCCTTGGTCAGAGCCAACTCTGATCACTCCCCCATCTCCCTTTCTCTTGATCATATAGCCAAGGAAATGAGTTTTCCTTTCAGATTTGAAAAGATGTGGGTCTCTCACCCTAACTTGAAAAAAAATTTAAAGAATGGTGGAATATAGAAGTTCGGGGCACCGCTATGTTCAGGGTGGCAAAAAAGAAAAGGAATATCAAATTTAATCTCAAACAGTGGAACAAGGAAGAATTTGGCCATATCTTCACTGCCAAAGACAAGACACTCACAAGCCTAAATCTCATTCAAGAAGAAATCCAAAAAGAGGGATATGATGAGAATAGATTGATGAAGGAGAAATATATCCTAATAGAGTACCATAATATTATAGGGTAGGAGGAGACTTTCTAGAAGCAAAGATCAAGGTCCATTTGGCTAAGGGAAGGAGACCAAAACACTCAGTTCTTCCATCTCTCCAGTATGAGACACATAGTGGCTAATAGAATTAGCAGAATTAAGAAGGGAGACTAGATCTTGTAGGAGGAAAAGGACATAGAAGAAGAAGTCATTGCCTAATTCTCATCCCTCCTCTCAAAAGACCAAGATATGTCCAAGGAGGATTAGGATATCCTCCTTAACAACATTTCAAAAATTATCACTGAAGGCCAAAATAAATCTTTTTTCTCTATCTCGGACATGGCTGAAGTCAAGAAAGCCCTGAACTCTCTTCCAAGAGACAAAACCCCTGGTCCTGATGGCTTTCCAATGTTCTTTTCTCATCTTTTCTGGGATGTGAAAGATGATGTGGTCAAAGTGGTGTAGGAATTCTTTGGCTCAAAAAACCTCCTCAAAGAGCTTAATGCCACCTTTTTGGTGCTCATCCCTACGTCCACTGGGGTGGATTTGATGGAGCTCTTTAGAACCATTAGTCTTTGTAACTTCTTCAAGATCATCTCCAAGGTTATCACCTCAAGGATTTTTAAAGCCCTCCCCTCCCTGATTGCGCAACAGTAATTTGGCTTTGTGCCCAGAAGATAGATTTTGGACTCCATCATGATGGTGCATGAAGTGATTCACTCTTTAGAAGCAGGAAAAAGGGAAGGTTTTCTCCAAAAACTTGACCTCTCTAAGGCTTATGACCAAGTCAACTAGCAGTTCCTTCTTAGAGTTCTAGATGCCTTTGGTTTCAATTCTCACACCTGCAAGATCCTTCAACAAACAATATCTACTCCTCTAGTGATTTTGGTCAATGGCTCATAGTCAAATTTTTTCAAACCCACCAGGGGTCTAAGACAAGGGGATCCCCTATCCCCAATTCTTTTTATCATCCTAGCAGAATGCCTTGGTAGGCTCATTTCTACCTCAAGGAGTGTTGGGGCTCTGAAAGACATTAAACCTTCTTTTGGGACCTATGTCTTCTCTCACTAGTAGTTCATGGATGATGTCATTCTTGGAGGCAAGGCCTCAATTGGAGAAGCCAAAGTGGTGAAGGATCTTCTCAAATCCTACACCAGAGTGACATGCCAATCCATTAATTGGAATAAAAGCTCAATCTTCTTCATCAACACTCTCGAGGGAGATAGAGGAGAATAGAAAACATCATGGGCTGTAGTATCAATTCTCTACCTTCCAATTATTTGGGCCCACCTTTAGGCGTTAAACCTCCAAAAGCCTTCTGGAACAAATTAATTGATAGATTCAACATGAAGCTTGCATGTTGGAAAGGGGTTTCCCTCAGCCAGGAAGGAAAGATTCAATTGGGCAAATCTACTTTGTAAAACATCTTAACCTACGCTTTAAGCCTCTTTTTAATTCTTGCAAAAGTTGCGGAGGCCATGGAAAGTATTCAGAGAAGATTCCTATCGTCAGGAATTGAAGACCATAAGAGACTCCCTCTAATAGCCTGGGACAAAGTCTATCACCCAAAGAAAGCTAGTGGCCTCAGGATAAGGAGAATCATACTATTCAATAAAGCTCTTCAAGCTAAATAGATATGGTGAATCTTTAATAGCATAGGGGAATGACGTGATACTATTGAAGAAAAATACCTCACAAACAACTCAATAAAGCTCTTCTTTGAAAAGATTGACTCACTGAAAGGCTCTTTTATATGGAATGGCTTTCTCAATGTGAAGGATTTGGCTAAATCCAAGGTAAAATGGAAGATTGGGGATGGCCAGTCCATAAACTTCTGGACTGGCTTAAGATGGGTTGACTGAGAGATTGTGTGTCTCTCAATATCTAGAGGGAAGAATGTACCCATATCTATGGCTCTCAAGTTAGCAACTACAAAATGGATGATAAATGGGTAGATCTCTCCTAGGTGTCTTAAGACCAGATTCCCCTAATGATAGCCCTCAATGCAGTCTCTTTATCCTCTGCCTAGGATGAGCTCATTTGGAAAGGCTCTCTGAATGGAAACTACATAGTGGCCTTTGCCTACTCCTCTTAGCTATCTCAGACTCAGGAAGCTAAACCATTTTGGGCTAAAGCATCGATCCCTAGCCTTACCCCCAAAATCAATGTCTTCTTTTGGCTTTTTCTTCAGAATCACATTCTGAGGGTTGATAATCTCATCAAGAGAGACTTCCAAATCCCCAAAAGGTGTGTGCTCTATAGATGCCAAGTGGAATTAGTGGGCCACTTGTTTATTCACTACTCTTTTGTAAGTAACATCTGGAATCTCCTCCTTTCTATTCTGGATCTTTCTTGGTGCTTTCCCCTGTCTTTCCAAGAACTCTTTTCTCAATGGGCTTTCTTCTTGTATAATTCTAAATTGTATTTATTTTTCTCCTAGATTCTTCCACACTTCTGCTAGGGAGTTTGGAAAGAATGCAACAATCACATATTCTTTGATAGCTCAACTCCTCCCAAAATTATCTTTGAAAAGATCCACTTTTCTATGAAAGAAAACTTTTATTTCTATGGTGGCTCTAACCATTTTGTAGGAAAGGTCCAGGACGCTGTCTAGGAGAAAAGATAGAACTGTACCTAGAGCTATCCCCTAGAAGGTTGGTTCAAAGAAATCTTTGACGGTGTGGCCAAAGGGAACCTTGGCATGGCGGGAAGTGGAGGAGTAATCAGGAACTATTTTGGTTTTGGCTCCGTTGCTATCATCTTACCTCTCAGATCTCAAACTAACCACTTTACTGAAGTAAGCACAACCCTCCAAGTCACCAAACTTGCCCATGATATAGGGATCAAAAAACTCTGGCTCAAAGGAGATTCCATGAATATCATTAACTGCTTAAAATTCAACCATTCCCCTTCATGGACTATATCCAACATGATCAAAGAAATGTAGGCCCTCCTTAACTCTTTTGAAGTGGTTCACATATCCCACACGTATTGGAAAGCCAACTATGTTGCTGATTGGTTTGCCAACATGGCAGTTAAAAAGGAAGTAATGATGAGGTGGCATCATGACATAGATTTCCCTTTTGACGTGAAGAATTTAGTTGATAGGGACAGACTCCAAGGAACTGAGGGAATCATAAATGATAATTATGAAAAGTAATAGGGATTTTTGGAAGTGCCATTCCATAAATGGTAAGTACTGGAGGGACAGAAAGGCTAATTACTACGCATCCCTTTCGCATGCTTTTTGGGTATTCATTCCCAAGAACTACATACTTTCCCAAAGGTAAAAAAGAAGAAAGCTCAAAACGACTGCTGCTAGAAAAAAACACAACAATAGCTTTCAGTCTCACTAGAGAATCGCCCAAATCCATATCGATGCAATGGTAGGGAAAAGACACAGAAGGGAGCCTGTGAATGACAGTGCAAAATGGAAGAGACACACAAAGGTTTGGAACAATTTGCATAAAGGGGAAATAAAAACCTTCATTGAAAGGTTACATGGCTATAAGAAGGCGGTCACAAACATCTTCGTGAACAGATAGAATGAAGGAAGCATGGAGATTGAGGGAAAGAACTTTACTATCATAGAGGAGGTCATATTGAAAGTCATTGACATCCCTATAGTTGGCAAAAAATTCTATAGGGATTGCAAAATCTTAGACAATGCCGTCAATGACTTCGTGAGAGATGATGAAGAGAAGAAAGCTATTGTCAAAATGGGAACTTACTACCAACCTGAGGGTATCAAAATGTTGTGGAAGTTTTTTCTAAAGGCCTTGATCTCCTATATCACTTTGGACACAAGGTTCGACAGAATCAAGACCTACCACTTTGTGTTGTTGAACCATCTCAAGCATGGTATGAAGGTTTCCATCTCGTTCTACTTGTATTCTTCAATTAATGAAAATATTAATGGTTTTAGGGAGAATAATATAGTTAACCCTTCTTTGCACGAGGGTTTGTTACTATTAATATATGAATTCTTCAAAGCCCAAACCTTGGAAAAGGAGATAGTGGAGAAAAATGAAAGAAGTGATGCTTCTGGGTCGAATTACATCCCCTTGGACCAAGATTATAGTGTTGGAACACAATTTGAGGATAACAAGGAAAAAGAGGTCAAAAAGGAAATGCAAGGGTCCTCCTCAAAGAAGAGACCTACGAGCTCGGTCAAAAAAGAAAAAGCTCCCAAAAAGTGAGCCAGGAAGGATATTTCCTTAGAAGAGGAATATAATGACAAAGTGGAAGAAATGAATACAGATGATGAGGAGGGTAATTCTAAAGGTGAGGTCAGGAAGAAAATAGAATAGACCACAGGGGAAAAATACATTACCAAGGGGGAAAGCTCAGGCCATCTTTCTATTGATCTTACCATCAGAGAAGACAATACCCTCCCTCCCCCTTCAGGAGACAATTAAAATACTCATAACCCTAACATTGAGGAGCCCAATGATGACCAGGGAAATCCTTCTACCCAGTCCCCCAATACTCAAGACCTCTTTGAAGAAAAGAACAAGTCTAGAGGGGAGTATCAAAGTGAAGACTCTAGCAAGGGGAAAAAAGTGTGGAGGAACTTCAACATGAACACAGTGCAGATGGGGATTATCAGGGAAGCTGTGAACCCCAAATTCCTCAAGGATATCGATGGCAAAATCTAGGAGAACCTGATTGACCCCGCACTGGTCGTCCTTAAGGACAAGGCCAAGGAAATGGAGATGGATCTCCTAAACAATGCTAAGAATAGCATGCTGGACCAGTTCAAGTCTTTTAAATGGCTCTTCCATGAACTTGAAGATCTCAAGGAAAAATTCTAGTGTATTGCAAACAATAAGGAACACAAATCCACAGAGGATATGTGATACTTGGACTCAAGGATTAATCTTCTAGAAGGTAAAATGAAAAGCCTTGAGGAAACCCTAAAAGGAATAGCAGAGAAAAATTTCAATATACTCAAAGCCTCCAATGAGCATATCAAATTTCTCATAGACAAAATGGAAGAGAAGATGGACAACAAGGATGAGTAGAAGACTAAAGAGGAAAAAAAGGAGAAGCCCAATGAAGGTTTAGGTAAGAGAACTAGAGCTAGATCAAATAGAAACATGGATGAAGAAGGCTCCAATGACATTTAGAAGATCAAAGAGGCAGTAGAGAAGATTAAGCTTCTTGAAAGAAACACTGCCGTGATGCTCAGGAACCTTGCCTGATCCTGCTCCTTGGTGCCTTTTTTACTATCCCTTTTTTGTTCTATTTTGATAGTACCTACTCTGTGGTAGTATGACTCTCAGCCTGCTAGTGGCCTATCTCTTCATTTTCTTATTTTTTGTTATGTTTTGAACTCTTTATCGCTACATTTTAAGCTATTGTGGGTTTTAGGATCCTTGTAAAACCTATTTTACTTAATAAAAAACATGTACCTTAGTGTTTTAATCAAATCTTATGCAATATCCCACTTACAAAGAGTGAGTTTGAAAACTAGAAATACCTCTAAATTCTCCTATCAACATGAAAGGGAAAATGTTTTCATTTATGTTGTGGGTGGAATGGATCTCTGAAATACCCCAAATCTCTCATAGACCAGTGCATTATCCAGTGGGCAATAGAGTCAAATAAATCACTGCAATAGAAAGCTATGAATAGAGAAGACAACACAGTCCAATATGTCTAATCCCTTACATCAAACATATACCATTGATTAAATTCTAATTAAGAATCTACCTGTATATTCAGATATGCAATCACCCATTTAAAGAATTTAACCCTCACCTTGGGAGAGACCCAAAAATAGATAATACATTGATCAACATCCACTGAAAGACAAGTTTGAGATACCCTTGATATCCCAACTCATACACATCTGAAGACAAATCCTAAATATCAGTTATTCCGTTGAAATAACTCTATTGCAAACATATAATAGAAGAGACCAAAACATCCTTGTGTAATACCTCAAAAATGGGCTATAAGTTCATTAATCTCTTATATCAACAATTCGAATGAAATCGACATCAAAGTCCTAATCTAAGGCACATCTAAACATCATCGAATCATAATTGATTATCTTAAATTCTGCATCGGGGAATATTCCTGGCAATATTCCTAATTATCTTAATTATCTTTAATTTAATGATTATTTGGTGATAAATCACATTTATCCTAAGTTTGATTAATTGAATATTTTCATATTTAATTAATTAGATTTAATATCTTGCCACTTAATTGTGTAATTAAATTTAATTCTATCTATTATTAATTGTATTATTTAATTTTGACAATAAATCTAATATCTTATGAATAATTGATTAAATTCTTATTTAATTAATTAAAGCAAGTTGTCATTATTTAATAATATAGTTTTTAATAAAAGTTTGATTAAATGATTGATTAACCCATAAATCAATTATTTATTTTCAAAAATCAGTTAAGTTGAGCATAAATCACTTTATTTATTTATTAAATCATAATTATCCATGTGCACATTCAAAGACCAGTTAAACTCAAATTGGAAAATCAATGCAAGTTGTTAGCTTTTTGAAACTCAACATCTTTTTGAGTTTTAAAGTTAATCTAAACTTCTAATTCGAGTTGAACTGTGCTTTTGCATGATTTTTGTGACTTAATTATCTTTATTTAAAAATAACTCAAAAATCAAGCTGAGTTATTTGAGTGATTTATGGCTTTCTTTCATGCACCTCCAAAGCCCTGGATTTCTATAAATTAAGGCTTCAGCTCATCTCAAATCATCTCATAATTTTGCAAGCTTACTTTGCCAAAGTCGTCTATGAATTGCACAATCACGTTGGAGAATTGAAATTGGAAGAATCAAAGCTTATTGCGAATCAAGGCTATTGTGAGATCAATTTATTTTTTTTACATTCATTTAGATTTATTTTCATATCATTGTTAGATCATTTAGCATATCATAGATCAATTTTCATATTAGCACATATTCATATCATTTTTCATCTTATTGCATAGAAAATACCCAAAAAAATAGATTAATTGCATTCATATTTCATATCAGTTTGGCATTCAAATCCTTCATCTAGGTGTCGTCTAGGTCACTGATCTCGATAACAATTTGAGAACATTAATCTCGCACCTACTAGAAGGCAGTAAATCACTTGGTTAAATTAGATTTCAATTTTGCATGATTTTGATTATAGCTAACCTCTAATGTTTTACTGAAGTGTTGTGTCTATAGATCAGGTACAAAATTCACACACACATTTCTGGCCCCCACCGTGGGGCAACCCACCTTTACATGCTAGGTTTGATTTTTTTGGGAAGCTAAAGCCCTAAAGTTTCAAAGATTTAATTTTATCTCTCAAACAGCTTGGAGTTTTGCTCTGAAATTTTTTTGCAAGTTGGACATATATCAGAGAAGCTATAGTAAAAAATTTAGAATTTTTTGAGATGTTTTGAATTTCTAATAATTTTTTCTTGAAATTGGAAAAAATTAATATTTGACGCAAATCAAAATATTTTTTGAAAATTTTTATATTTTCGGAAAGATCTTTAAATTATAAGGGGGTCCATTCTTTGTATTTTAAATTTGGATGTAATATAATAGCTCAAATAGTCAATTTATAAAAACTGGTCTATTTTGATAAAATGAGTCTCTAGGGCACAAATGAATAGATTTTTCTAAAATTTTTACATTTTTGGAAAGCTCTATATTTTTTAGCAAGGGTCTTTGTTTTGAATTTCTATTTTTGTGGCCAAAATCATAAAAGAAAAATCAGATCTTGTTGACTAGGTCAAATGCAACAAAAAAAATTAAGTTTTGTGATGGGTATGCACTTATTTTTTTTACATGGTTCAATGAATCGTATGAGTTGTCACTTGGGTTAATTTCTAGTTATTATTGCTGATAATAATTGATTTTTAGAGCTAACCCTATGGTTTTCATAAGTTGAATATATTTTGCATATCTTGTTTGCTTGTTTGCTTGTTGGAGAGTTCGTCACTTGCTTGCATGGAAAAGCTCAACAAAAATTGCTAAAAATCAGGTAAAATCTACTAAGCGCATTGCAAGGATCCCAATTATTCTCATTCATCTAATAAAATTTTGATTTGGACTTAAAATAAATCTCTTATGTGTCTGGCTTGTGTGCATCTTTTCATGCTTTTGTCTATTTCTACACACTTGCATAATTGATACTAGGTTGTGACACCTTAGGTATTTATTTAGTAGTCTTAGATACTTGTGATTGATCTAGATTGCTATCTTGGGTTATTGGACTCGCTAAATCCATCAGCCCCTCATTCCACCCCGTGGTTGCAATCTCAGTGCCATAAAGGGGAGGGGTCTACAGGAGAGAAGCGTTAATTGTTCCACCAGGCAACCTTTTTGTGCTTTTTAGAACTCACTTGTTTTCTAAGTTGGGGACTCATTTTCAGCTTGTGTGAGGTGTTAAGTGTTCCACCTTGTGGACTCATCTCATATTCGCTTTAAGCGTTAAGTGTTCCTCTTTCTGCTTTTTTGGGTACTTTTGGTAGATTTGCTTTTGGAAACATACATATGTGCTCACATAGTAATTAGGCCCTATGAACACTATTCATGATTCTTGAGAGATTGGATTCCCAATGAAATCCTTCTTGATGATAGAATCCTTGTAGGTAGGGAGGATACTTAGTGCGTTTCACATCCAACTCGGTTAGTGCATCTTCTCTTATTGATCGATACATTCTCTCTTAGGAGAGGTTGATAGATCACGTGGGGTTGACATCATGAGCTTTGGTGAATCAAAATTGGTTAGTGCACCTTCTCTTATTGATTGATACATTCTCTCCCTGGAGAGGTTGATAGATCATGTGGAGTTGACATCATAGACCTTGGTGAAGCAAAACTTTGTCTTAGCGTGTCGGATTAATCTACTTGCTTTGTTTGGGTTAAAAGTGAAGAGGCATCAAAACCTTGGATCTGGAGCCAAGTCCCATTGTGGTATACTATTGTGAGTCACCTTTAGAGAGGGTTAACCGTAGCGGACAATCCCTTCATAGGGTAAACTATGTTGACAAAACCTCAAGCGGTAATAGCCATTTTTGCCGTGGTAGTGACAGCCGCTATATAAATGTCCTTGTGGAAGAAATCTCCATGGGTATGGTTCATTTTTGGGTTGTCAGATCTCCCTAGCAGCTCCTGAAGATTAAGTTCTCGGACTATGTCAAAACCTTGGTGTGTTGGGATTGGAGTTCACCCCTTTGGATCATAAAAGTTGTAGAGTCGAACCATTACTAAAAATCCTAGCAAGGCCAAATTTTCATTTTATAGGGTATATGTGCGTTATTGCAAAATATTTTTGGAACATACACAATTAGCACTTCTGAGGATTAGAACGAATAAGTCACTTGATTGTTCATGTGCAAGGTTTCTTTTGCCCTTGTTCATTATTTTTAGACATGCTTGAAATTACTAGCTTGTTGTTTTGCATGCTTGTTTATCTATCTGGTTATTGAAAGTGAACAAATCTATTACAATCCTCAAATTTGGACATTGAAATTTGTAAATAATTCAAATCTAAAAACTCAAAATTTGCAAAATCTGAAGTAAAATCCTTTCTGGAGTCAAAAGTCATCTCAGGAGGTCAGAAAGTCATATGAGTTTCCATCAAGTGTCATTTCATTACAACCCATCTATCGTATGATTGAGTACCCAATGTCATACGAGTTTCCATGCCAGTAAATTCTCAAAGTCAAAATCTTGCAACTGTCGTATGAGATTTTCAACTGTCATTTCATTGCTATCCAACTGTCGTATGAGATTTTCAACTGTCATTTCACAGTATACCCACTGTCGTACGAGTCTGCAGAGTGTCGTTTGGCAAAATTTTGAAGAGTTGTCACTAAATTGTCAGAATTGCCAGATATTTAGGTTTTTCAGCCTATTTCTAGAATCTATCAAACAAATCACTGTGTCAAGAATAGAGCAATAGCTATTGAGAATCAGTACACATGTCTCAAAGAATCAGTACACAAGAGGAAGAAGATCTAATCACCGCTATGATGAAGCAGCTGCAAGCTATGCAAGTCCAGCTTGACAAACTTGAGAAAGAAAAGGAACCTTAAGAGTTCTCCATGGAAACTCTATGCTCTTTTCCATTTGATAAAGACTTGTACATGTCACCATGCCCTTAGACAAAATGTGAGCAACGTGACAACCCTTATGATACCTCTTCCATGGAGAGTGACACATCCAGCTTTGGAGACTATGATGACTATGACGACAGACAATGTAATGATACCTATGACACCTCTGTTCCTAAGAGTCCTCCTCGTCGTGTGTTCCTACTTACTACAAATGGGCCATCACATTGGATAGATCATGATGGTGATCCATATGATTCTGATTTTGAAAGAGATTTTGATGGCTTTTGTGGACAATACCTTGATTATGATCCATCTACTACTGCTGAGGACTATAAAATGCATCGTGCTAGCTTGAAGCATCAATATTATAAGAATCTCTCCTCTAAGAACTCTCAGGCTGAAAATAAAGATACACTCTCAAGCAAGATCATGTTAATGTTGGACCTTTGTCTTGTGATGGTTCCCTTCCATCCCCTACTTCCTCCAATACCCATACATTTCCTAAAGCTTCTGAGTCTTTCAAATCTTTCATAGAACCTTCATCCGACACAAGCTCTGATACTTTTCATGCGGTTCCCTATAGTTATCCTCCAGGGCTACCTCTTAAAGAAACTCAAGCTAACCTTCACTTGGCTGCAAATACTTTCAATAATGATAAACCTAAAGAGCCTAAGCCATCATATGCTATAATCCCTACTTCAGCTAGTCCTCCACCATCTCTTCCAAAGTCATCCATACAATCCCAACATGCTTCCTTGTCCTTAGAAGTGGCTCCATGTCAAGAGGACTCTAAAAATGATGAAGAAAAGAATATAAAGAAAGATCAAGATCAAGAAACCTCCATGTCATCCACTCCATTTCATGATGTCTCTTATCCACCTCAGGGTTCTTTTGATCCTGCACCCCCTTTTTCATGCATTCCACCATGTCTTAAGTCTTCTCCTAAGCAAGATCAAGCTACTACTTACACTGTTGAGCTTATTGACAATCAAAGTAACCTTACTACGCTTGTGCTTTCCAAAGATGATACTTTCATTAAGGTTGGTAAAAATGGTGTTGTTACTTCCGATGTTAAGCCTATTGAAAATCAAGAAAAAAATTGTACACTTATGCTATCCAAAGATCCTTGTCAAGATCAAAGTCTTCCATCTTCTTATTCTACCACTCCATGTTCACTTCCACTTTCTACTCTTCCTAAGTCTTTGCAAGCTTTGAACAATCCTATCAAAGATGGTGCTCATATTCAAGATGTCCATGATTCTATTGAAAATTCTAATGCTCACTCTAAAAATGCTGATATCCTTGGTTGTCATATAGATGTTGATGAACTTATTGATTATCCTTTTGCATCTCCCACTTCCATCCTTGGACCTCTTCCACCACTACTAAGGGCTTCACGCCTTCCTTCCATCTTGGGTCCTTATGTCCCTTCACTTTCCCCTTCTAACTCTCCTAATTCACCATCCATCTTAGGTCCTTACATCCCTCCATCTCCCATCTTTCCTCAAGATCAACATAGATGCATACCCTTGAATCCTTTTCATCCACCCACCCATCTAAACCAGTCATATCCTCTTTTTTCTTCCACAAGTCCCAAGTCTTTTGGAAGTAACTTGAATGTTCAATACAAGAAAAAGAAGCAATACAAGAATCCATAAAAAAAAGAAGATCACCATGTCTCCTCTAATAGACATGGAAACATAAAGTAAAAAGAGATATCTAAGAAAAAAAATACGAGACAAGTATGGGTTCCAAAATCCATCATTGAAGATATTCTCTCTAGATCATCAAAAGGAAATAAAAAGCCTACGACTATATGGATTCCAAAGTCTCTCTTGAAAGAGTCTGGTGTTGAACAAAAAGTTAAGTTGACATTCAAGCTTCCAAAGACTTCCACTTCATCTTCTTCCAAAAGCATTCCTCCATTCCATGTGCCTAAACCACAACCTCTGCTATCTATTCGCCATATTCCTTCACGTATTCCTTCATTCATGATTCCTCCATCCTCTCACCACCCTTCAAGTATGTGTTGATGTTGAGCTTGCCTTCCTTTCCATCTACCCTTTCACAATCCTTCTATGCATTATCCTTCTACCTTCTATCATTTTTCCTCATTTGCATATTCTTCCTATCTTCCAACCTCACTCGCTTTACATAAAACCTTATCCTCCATTTTTCTCTTCCATCTCCCTTTCCCTATCAGCATATTTGAGCATATCATTTGAATCCTTGGTATATCATGGTTTATCCTTTCAAGGAGCATTATCTAAAAAGCTTTCCTTCTTCAAAAAAAAAATCAAATAAAAAAAATCAAATAAAATTGAAAATGTACCTTGGTGAAAACCTGGAAACAGGCACCTTGGTAGCAAAAGTAAAGAGAAATAAATTTGTCCTATGGTGAAAATTACTCCCTTGTGGCACCTTGGATAAGTACCATGATGAAAACCTGGCAATCAAACATCATGCGTAGTTCTACGTATTTCATCCATTCCATCTTCTCTCTTTGATCTTGACAAGGTTGATCTATACACGAACATTTGGCTATCTTGTGAGCTATTTTACAGTGATCTTGCTTTCATTCCTTTCATGTTTAGCCTTCATATCTATCTCTATCCTTTTCCCCTTTGGTCTTGATCTATAAAAAAAAAAATAAAGAGTAAAACATGATGCTTTGAAGCCTCTTGACATGTCTACTCCTTTGGACTACATCATTTCCTGCTCTTGCATTACGATTTTGTGACTTATCCTATGCTGGCCTTTCATTGCTTGTCCAAAAGTTCTTTTACATGAAAATATTTCCCTAGCTTGAGTATTCTTGAGGAGTTTTCCCTTGAGGATTTCTTCCCTTCATTCTCCTTCATTCTCTTGTCTTCCATCTCTTCCACTAGTTTGCCAATCCCTCTTGTTCTCCACCTTGCTAGACATTGGGACTGCATGATATGATCTTACTTGGGAGTTTGCAATGGAAAAAGATGCTATCAAGTATACCAAGTATCTAAACAAGTATCAGAACAAGTGTCAGAACTAGTATCAGAACCAGTATTAGAACAAGTATCAAAACCAGTATCAGAACCAGTATTAGAGCTAGTGTCGAACAAGTGTCAGAACAGTATCAAAATAAGTATCAAAACCAGTATCATAACAAGTATCATAATGCCCACTGGGTCTACTCCAGTCACTTTAGTTTATGGGTCTGAAGTGGTACTACCTATTGAGGTTGAAATCCCATCACTAAGAATCAGAATGCATGGTCTAGTAACTGATGATGACTACAGAGTGTCTAGGTTGCAAGAACTTGAACTACTAGATGAGCCCAGACAGGTAGCATATGATCATCTCAGAGTATATCAGAAGAGAATGTCTAGAGGCTAAAACAAGAAAGTTAGACACAGAGAATTTCAGGTTGGTGCTCTAGTCTTGAGAGAAAATCCTAAAAATCAATCCCATCGAGAACACAAGGGGAAGTTTGAACCCAATTGGCTGGGTCCCTTTGTAATCATTGCTACTTTTGGCTCTGGTGCCTATCAACTCTCAATGACTGAAGAAGAACATCTCTAAGAACCAATCAACATTCTCCATCTAAAGAAATTCTACGCCTAAGGCATTCAATCTATGGTAAAATGTCCTGAAAAAAATCTTAAAAATTAAAAAAAGTCTTGAAAAAATGAACATCTTGGTGAAAACCTAGCAATAGGCACCTTGATGATTCACAAAAAAATAAGAAAATATCAAAAATTCAAAAAAATAAAAAAAAATGAAAAAAAAAATGAGAAAAAGAAAAAGTGCCTTGGTGAAAACCTGGAAACAGGTGCCTTGGTAGCAAAAATAGAATCTCTGCCAAGATGGTGAAAACTCAGCAAATGGGTGCCACTTGTTTCAAAATGCTCCATCTATTAGTGCAATCTTGGTCTTTCCCAGCTTTTAGTTTTGCTTTAGTTTGTACATATCTCCCGGTTTGTTTTTGCATTTCCAGTTTTCAATAAGTCAGTCTGTCCAACAATCTTCTCAAGTGTCTGTATCCTATCAATGTTCAAACTTGGGGGCAATCAATGTCATATCCTATGGCCTCCAATATATCTTAGACATATCATATCCAGTCAGAGTCCTTTGAAGCTTCATTTGAGTCAATCAGGTCTGTCTCATCTCCAGAAAGGATTTTGCATCAACAACGCAATCGAACAATCAAACACAAACTGAAAACAATCTATGCTTTTTGACATGCTTTTATCTCCTTGTATGCTTATTGATTCGCATTGAGATTTCTGCATATTGTGTCCCTTCGAGCTCTTCGATGATGTCCTTTATAAGATTTAGAGAGTGATGACTAGGGGCATAATCTTTTCTTTGTCTTCTGCTTGTATGTGAAAATCTAACATCTTTGGAAATTTTGGATTGAAATGGTGTCCGACTGTAAGAGCCTCTATCTCGAATTGGATGGCCATGCGTACCTCGACCATTGATACCCAAAAAATTCAAGGAAGTTTGATCTAACTATTGTCTTTTTGAGTGAGTTCTTTCTCCTACTGTGAAACACGATCTTACCTAAGGATGTGAATGATAAAGGGTCACTACGAGTAATTCACACTGGATTTAGGATCATCTCTTGTTTGTTTGATGTGTTTGTCATGCAAGACGTATTCAGGTCATCACAACATTTATGTTTTGATGCTTATACAAATTGCTATATCAAAATGGACATGATATTCAGGTCATCTTGGCATTTGTGCCTTGGTGCTTATATCTAATCTGACATTCCAAAAATAAAATCAATATTCATATATCCATGGTTGTTGACCAGTGGGTGTTGTATTGATTCTTGCGCATACAAATCGATATTCATATGTCTATGGTTTCATAGCTAGTGGGCATTGTATTGATTTATCCGGTTACCTAAAAGTTCAATGATGATAACAAATTGACATATGATCAGTGACTAGGTCCTAGGTCTTAAGTTGCATTTGATTTTGCATGTCTCTTTGCATTTTGCATGTTGCATGATCTCACAATGGCTAAACGAACTTCAATGCTTAAACGATTCTTCAAATTGCATCTTCAAATCTAACAAGAGCTGAATCTTACACAAAGGTTCCTCCAATGAAACAACAAGTAGAATCCTTTTTTGGGATCAAAATCAAAATCTGAGATCATTCATATTATTTACTGCTTGCATAATCGACCTTCGATCATCACAGAAATCCAGTATTCAACTTAACTGATTATCTTACATCAAACTATCAAAATTTCAACTTGGTCAACTATGGTCAACTCATGGTTTAACCTAGTCAAACTTGGTCTTTTGGGACCTCTAAATGATGCAGAATGTGTTCTTGAACGTGTATAACCACTTTTCCAATCAATTAACATGCTTCTGAACTCTCAACGCTGACTTTTCTGGTCAGATTTCAATTTTAATCCTGAAGGGGGCATGGTATTGCACATCATTCAAGACTGTAAATCAAATTCAATCATATCTTCCTCAGTAATCAAGACAACAACCACATCTAGTTATTGATTCATCAAAAGTCCTCATTGCTTGGGGCAAATCTATCATCACTTGGGGCATATCAGATTCATCAAGATCCATATCAATCTGGTATTCTCCTAATCTTGTAAATTTTATCAATTTTTGCAACCATCGGATCATAGTGTTCTTTCCTTGGTTCTTCGGCAACTGAAGGATTCAGATGTGATACCTGCTAGTTCTACTAAGACAATCGAGTCTAGAACCGGTCACTCACTTCTTTGCAATCCTAAGGTTTGGAATCAGGCATTTTGACACTTTTTCACAATCATAGGTTCATTTTCTGTTATAGTGAACATTATCTTTGGTCATTCAAGACCTATTATCTCCATATCAAATCAATATCAATCAACTTCTATCTCATATCAATTATCAATTTCAAACATCAGTTTCATATCTTTATCAAACACAGACTATCTTTGAACCACTGCGCTTCGCACAGTAATTCAAAGAGGGGCAAAATGTAATACCCCAAAAATGGGCTATAAGTTCATTAATCTCTTATATCAACAATTTGAACGAAATCGACATCAAAGTCCTAACCTAAGGCACATCTAAACATCATCGAATCATAATTGATTATCTTAAATTTTGCATCGGGGAATATTCCTAGCAATATTCCTAATTATCTTAATTATCTTTAATTTAATGATTATTTGGTGATAAATCACATTTATCCTAAGTTTGATTAATTGAATATTTTCATATTTAATTAATTAGATTTAATATCTTGCCACTTAATTGTGTAATTAAATTTAATTCTATCTATTATTAATTGTATTATTTAATTTTGACAATAAATCTAATATCTTATGAATAATTGATTAAATTCTTATTTAATTAATTAAAGCAAGTTGTCATTATTTAATAATATAGTTTTTAATAAAAGTTTGATTAAATGATTGATTAACCCATAAATCAATTATTTATTTTCAAAAATCAGTTAAGTTGAGCATAAATCACTTTATTTATTTATTAAATCATAATTATCCATGTGCACATTCAAGGACCAGTTAAACTCAAATTGGAAAATCAATGCAAGTTGTTAGCTTTTTGAAACTCAACATCTTTTTGAGTTTTAAAGTTAATCTAAACTTCTAATTCGAGTTGAACTGTGCTTTTGCATGATTTTTGTGACTTAATTATCTTTATTTAAAAATAACTCAAAAATCAAGCTGAGTTATTTGAGTGATTTATGGCTTTCTTTCATGCACCTCCAAAGCCCTGGATTTCTATAAATTAAGGCTTCAGCTCATCTCAAATCATCTCATAATTTTGCAAGCTTACTTTGCCAAAGTCATCTACGAATTGCACAATCACGTTGGAGAATTGGAATTGGGAGAATCAAAGCTTATTGCGAATCAAGGCTATTGTGAGATCAATTTGTTTTTTTTACATTCATTTAGATTCATTTTCATATCATTGTTAGATCATTTAGCATATCATAGATCAATTTTCATATTAGCACATATTCATATCATTTTTCATCTTATTGCATAGAAAATACCCAAAAAAATAGATTAATTGCATTCATATTTCATATCAGTTTGGTATTCAAATCCTTCATTTAGGTGTCGTCTAGGTCACTGATGTCGATAACAATCTGAGAACATTAATCTCACACCTACTAGAAGGCAGTAAATCACTTGGTTAAATTAGATTTCAATTTTGCACGATTTTGATTATAGCTAACCTCTAATGTTTTACTGAAGTGTTGTGTCTACAGATCAGGTACAAAATTCACACACACACCTTGATGCTTTAACTCATGTGATTTAGAAAGCAAAATGGAGACAACTTGATTACAGTATGAAAATGTTGAAAATCCATTCATAAGATAAACTATTACAAATCTTATTCTTCTTTGAAACTAGAAAAGAAACAAGAACACTCTATATGAAGAAAAGAGGGTATTATTCACACAAGGAACCACTCTTGGGACCAGCCCAGAGAATTTGGAACCAGAACCCCTTTTTCCCAGTCTTGGAAACCCTTTTATAGGGTTGAAAAAAGCTACAGAGCATGGGAAAAGTTAGGGCAAAAATAGGTCTTATAACTACCTCAACTACCAGACACAACAAGAAATGAAAGAAGATAGAAAATCTTGAAAACCTGGGAGGATCAGATCAAATATAATTTCCAATATCTGGGTTTCATCATCACAGGCCAACTGTAGGTACAAATTTAAAATATCTCTTGTTGCAGGTAACAAATTTAATGCCAAAACCATCTCAACAAATCTTGCGTGTACCAAGGCATGGAAAAATTTGACAACCACCATACCCTAGCTGCCCTTCTCAAAATAAATAGTCCTCAACATTAAACTTGTCATGGCACTTTAGGAAAACAAATCAGACCATGATGACTACCTAATATATTATTCATCAATTTTCACCTATAACCATCCTTGGAACAAAATCAGATCTAATTTAGCTTGTCATTTTTGGTCCACTGAATTAATTCTATCAAAAAACCCTAGAAGAGTTTCAAAAACTTAAAATATAATGGATCTCTGTCATTCTTGACACATCATGTGGCTCACAAAAATCAAATAAAACCTTTATTTGACTTTAAACCTTGTTTGCCACATCATTATCTTTCAGTGACCAATCAGGGGTGAGAAAATCAACAACATCTAACAACTGGACCCACCTTCTCATTGGATTTTCTCATCGAATGAATGACGCAAACCCGCAATCACTATCAACTAAGCACTTTCTTCCTAAGGCTTCATGACCAATGTTAGATCTTCTTCTCTTTACTCTTTAACTATGAAAAATTCCTAACTCCATCATCTGGAGATCACGTGACTGAAGGCTTCTCAGGAACTCTGAACACTTTGTCTAACCTGAGTCTAATCATGAGATTGGGCGACTGAGGAAAATCTCTCAATCACAAGATCTTTTCTTCAACCACAGTTTCATTATGAGATTCAGTGACCACAACATCTCTTGGTCTCTAGGCATTAACATTAACTCATGTCTGATTCAGAGATCCAACAATTAAAATAATTCTCATAATCTTTGAAGGTTTGTCTTAACTATGGTTTGATCATGAGAATTAGTGACCAGCACATATCTCGTGATTTTTGGATACTTTATTTAACTCATGTCCCATTATGAGATTCAGTGATATCCCTTGATCTTGTCTACCATCAATGATTGTCGTTTAATTCTGTAGAATCTTTCACTTAGCCCAAATTTTATCTTGATAGTTAGCAGAAGCCATCGATCTTTACCATTATCTATGGTTGTCACTCAATCATTAAATGTTTCATGACTTAGCCGTGACATTACAAGACCTAGAGATAACCACCTTTCTTAACTGCTCGCTAGATCGCTAAAGGTTAAGACATCACCGCTAGACATTGGGAGACTTAGAGAAAGCCCGCTTCACTGAATCACCACATGCTAGACACTTAATTGCCAACATCGCAAGATCAAGAGATAACCATTTCCCATCAAGTCTTGACCTTGTCATGCAATCTCTAGATGTTAAAGACTTAACATAAAACATTACGAGAACAAGAGATAGCCTTGTTGCATGATCTCATAATGAAAAGACTTAAGAGTCAAACATTGGGAGATTGATAGAACAAAGGAAAAGATGAGAACATGCATAAAAGGGTCTTAAGTGGCTGGAAAAGGTAACGAGGAAATAGAAAAGGGATGGGGTTTAATAGATTTAGACAAATTTTTTTTGAAACCCTAGCATGGATAAACCCTATTTCCTCATAGACTTTGACAATTTCAATGGATTTTGTAGGATAAGGCCATTTTAATAGATTTTTTGCATGATAGGAAAATGGGCTAACAGTTTGTTTATGGAAGCGCTAGTGAAATGTCATATATCATGCATGATGCATCTTGTGATAGAGAAACCTTTGAAATCAATAGACAAAAGAGGTAGCATGACAACCAATTAAGTTGTCAAAGTATGTTCTGCAAGAAAATGTGAGTATTCCATCAACCAATGTTGAATGTATTCCAACTAAAGTGAATCATGAAAGAGAAAAGAATATGTTTTTAAATAAATTCTATAACCACAAGTGAAATGTAGAAAAATAGTGAAAGATAAGACCTTATAGTTCAATCAATCCAGTTGGAAGGCATAATTAAATATTGTCATATCAAACAATTTGCTATGACTTTTTTGATGATGCACTTGGATTAACCGTAAGCAATGTATTTTGTTGCTTTATTGCAATAAATCTTGTAAAAAGGAATAAGAACGAATAAGCCATGAGATGAAGAAATTATTTATTAATTTAGACTAGTATAGTGGTTATGAAATCATATACGAGTAATTGTAAGTGACAATAGAAGTAGAGATAAAGTATATATTATAAAACATTAAATTTTTGGAAATCTTTTTAATTTTACTATTTTAACTCACTTGATTTGTATGCCATGAAGAATACTGGTACAACTATGTAATAAAATAGTAACAAACAATATCAATATAATGATAAAAGAATGCATTTGAAAGAGAAATAAGATAAATACGAAAAATAAGGTTACCTAAAGGGGAATTGAAGTGATTGATGGTTGATAATTTTAGTATGTGCGTCAGCATGAATTGAAATGAATTTGAAATTTGATCCAACTAAAACTACATTATAGTTTTAACTTTTATTTTTGTTTCTTAATTCACTACAAATTTTTATGGATTCAAACAATATATTGCTTGTGTTGATGTTATGTAATATTTGCATTAACAATGATCTAGAAAAACCAAAAGGTCTAATAACTGCATACACAAGGAAAAAAACATACACCATAAGTGGAACTATATTTCATTCAACATTTCAGATACCTTTCAACAAATCATAATTTGTTTTTCTAAATAGAGAAATATTAGATACAATGTCAAATAACTAAAATCAATTACACATACTCCTCAGAGATGATATTTCATTAGGGTCAAAATCTCTGTGATACATTGATAAATGATTATGCGATATAATAAAAGTGCCTACTGTATACTTTGGAAACCTTGATACAATTTTCTGTGGGGATTTGTATCAAGCACTGCCCATACTTGACACCATTGTGTTTGATAGAAAACCAAATACAACAAAATTATTCCCTTATACTTTCTGGAGAGACAATGTAAAGTGCTATTCATTGACCACTAAAATGTGACTGTAAAAGGATGAACAATTCATCTTAATTCTCAATAGAAGACAACTAGGTTTACAAACAAATAATGATATACAGTACCCCAATCATAATTTCTTATGTACGCCACCCATGGACCCAAAATTTCCCTATATATTTTATAGGGAAAAGGATGTTGATGCACACAACAATAATATGCTATCTATAGTTCCTAGAAAACTTATTGTATTAGACACAATCCACCAACATGATGACAACTACAATGCAATAAGACTATACAACCATACCACAAATCTACCAACTCAAATAATCCTCAAACCAAATATCCTTGTAGAATTTTTTGCAGGTAAATACAATATATAAGATACCCTTGTCAATGGATCAGATGGAATATTTAGGGCATGCACAAGACAACAAGATCTTGATTTAGTTTGGGTATAATTTAACAATCCCACAATTTGACAACAATAAAGAAATAAACTAGCTCAGTACTATATTGATGTCATTGAAAAAGATTGGATTCCCATACTTTGAGTTTGAATTTCTAGGCCCACCCCAAAAATATTTAGCAATAGAATAATTTCATTTAGAAAATAATTCATAATAAAAATAGCATTTTCTCAAACCATACATGGGTTGCAAGACTAACAATGCAAGGCCTTGTATTTTATCCAAATCACATAATACAACATGGCTTAATAAACACAACACTTTCATAAACAAGAACAATTGAATCATTATTTCTATTAAAACCTTTAAATGCAAAAAAAGTCAAAGTCAAAGAAAAAATCCACCTTCAAATGTCTCATGTTCAATCAAATGCACAATGGAAACTTTGAAATCATACCACTTGTTGTAGTGACGCAGCACACACGATATTATGCACATTAAACACTCGTAGATTAAAAGCTCATGCAAATGACATTATCAACAAATTTGATGTAATGTCATTTGATAGCTTATGCTTACAAGAAGTACACTTGCTTCCTTCCAAAACTAGCATCCTAGTTGAAAACTTTAATAGTTGTGCAATGTATCATATACATGGTATAATAACTCTTGCTACAAACAATCTATTGTTGTCCAATTTAAATCAACATAGAACAATAAGTGTTGAAGCCATAACAATAACATTGTGTCAATCTACCAATGAACTGAATGTCTCTAATATTTAAGCAATACCTAATACTTCCATAGGAGAGAAAATAACTGTCATGAATGAAATAGTAATATATTTGAGTATAAAAAATAGTCTTTTCATTCTATGAGATTTCAATATCGACATGTCCAAGGAAAATAAAATCATAAGAACACTCATAAATCATATGCAATAATACAACATATATTTCTTGTTAAAAAAAACACATAGTACAAACAAACTACTAATTGACCATGTCTGGATGAACTCACCTATAAATATATGTTCCATTTACAAAACAGAGGCATACTCGACATGCCATCTTGGAGTTTTTATAAAGGTTCACCATAACCAATAGAATATTCCAACTTTAAATCACTAAAAAACATAAAAAATTAGAATCACATATTATCCAACTTAAACACAAAATACACATAGAACCTCAATAATGAGAGGCTTTATTGCTCTAGGAAACTTATATAGCCTCAAGGACAAACATTATGATTTCAACTCCTTTGTTACCTGATAGTAGATTTATTTTTAGACAAAAGTCTATTTTTATATATATTGATTTTCTATAGTAACAATGACCACAACGAAGCCAATAGAAAATGAACTAGAGGCTTGAACAATGATAGCCTCTATTGCTTTAGGAAACTCATACAACTGTAATTACCTAAAATTGGGCTAATAGAATCTAAGACCCTATTTACCCTAATTCGGGATAAAACTCCTAATTGTGTTAATTCGATTCTTGATTATTAACATAATTCATTAAAGTTAATAAAATCAATAAATCTCATAATTCAAGCATTTATCACCAAATAATAAAACAAAATCACTTTGATTATCTCTTAGCCTAATTAATTAAATCAAACCCATTAAATGCATGGCTAGAGTAATTAATTAAAAGAAATGAATAAAACACTCCTAAAATGACATGTCACCTTAAAGGGGACAACAAAGACACCTCAAACCAATAAGAGCTAATCACATGGATCACTCACATGGATCAAGAAAGGAAGCATATCAACCACTCTTTATGGATGCATCTTGACTGTTCAAAATCTCAAAGTTCTATAAATGAGGAATCCAATGGCTCCTAACTTTTTGAATTCATGCTTTCATATGCTCATTTGATTTCCTAGCTAATTAGATAACATTTCAATTTGGTTAAGAGTAATGAATTGATGAATCAATGGCTAATTTGAATGAATTTG
This sequence comes from Chamaecyparis obtusa, assembly GCA_027943335.1. Taxonomy (NCBI): domain Eukaryota; kingdom Viridiplantae; phylum Streptophyta; class Pinopsida; order Cupressales; family Cupressaceae; genus Chamaecyparis; species Chamaecyparis obtusa. The sequence goes on along the minus strand of BSBK01004969.1, from coordinate 1,189,105 downwards.
ATAGCTTAATTGCATATTTATTTGAATCTCTCATTCTAACATGCATTGTCACTATTTAGGATCTTAATCTAAGAGCAATCTTAAATCCTTTTCATACTTGTGTTAGTTAGAGAGAAATAATTCTAATTCAATTGTTATTTGCTTTGATTGAATTTTCATACTAACAATTGATATAATGAATTATTGAAGTGTTGTGTTGTGGCTTTACAGGTCTACAACTCACACACACATTTTTGGCACCCATTGTGGGGCCAAGCCCCAGATTTATACCATTTAAAACTAATTTTTGCCGTGTTTATGCCAATAGAGGATCACATTTGGATAATTGGATCACATTTGGGAAGAAGGCTCACACCTGACATTTCATGGATCGCATCTAGTCAAGTATTGCCTTTAGTTATTTCAGGATCGCATCTAGGATCCTTAATCATATTCGGGAAATTGGATTGCATTTAGTCAAATTTAGGATCACATATAAGGTTATTTGATTGAATTTTGGTTTTTCTAATGCCTAATGGATTGATTTGATGTTTTCTATGAATTTTAACAGCCTAACAATGGTTTTTAGGATGAATTGAAAGAGAATTTACCATATGAAACTACTAATGGTTTTTTGTAGGTTGCCTTGGAGAAATCAATCAAACTTTATGCTTTCATTTCTAGGAATTTAACACAATTTGAGGTCAATTTGAAAATTAACCTAAGGATTATGCTCTTTTCCCTTGAGGAAAATCAGAAACTTAAAAGTTAATTTGTAATTTGGGGTCAAATTGGGGTAATTGAACTTAAAGCTTGCATGATGTGTCTTGGGGATATGATTTGAGTTAGGAGATTATGCTCTTCTCCTTCATGGAGAATAAAAAATCCATACCTCACAATCATTGATCTACTTTCTTTATTGCATTACCTTTAGAGGGCTTTTCGGTTGAGGAAAAAAGCTCCCGGGAATGACCCAAGTGGGGACAAGTCTTAAGCTGACTGTTCCACCCCACTATAAAATTTGACACTTCCTTGAGCTAAAAACTTCAGAAGACATACTTCATTTTGGCATTGGAATATTGATGATCTTTTCCAATGACATGCTTGCAATTTGTGTAGAGTGGATCCACTTCAATCTTGCTTGCGAGACTACATAATTTTGAGTACTCATAGGGCTATAGGCCTCAATCTTGCTTGCGGGACTATGGTAGATGGTTATAAACATATGCCTTCAATAAAATCCTTAAGTTAGATGCTACTCGATTCACCTCCAAAAGGTTGGTAACACTTGTACGAGGCAAATAGTAATTGCCACAAGACATTCACCATATCGAGCCCTCATCAACGTTAGTACTCGACTAATATGGGATCCAATATCCATTGCATATTATTGGATTGCCATATTCTGAGGATATTTTGAGTGTGTTCCTAAGTCAGTGAACAAGTGTTTCCAATCTCTACCTAGCATAAGGAAGGTTAGGTGTGTTTGCATAAATATGATTTCTTGATGTGTTTTAAAAGAAAATTTGAGATAAATCCCCCAAATGAACAAACACCAAGCACTTTCAAACACCTACAAGCCCCTGGAATCAGATAGAAAAGACAAAAACTTCACAAAATTGACTGAAACTTGCCTCAGACTGTTCACCAAAATGTTGCATATGGTATCCTGAGTCACACCCTGAATTCCAAGTCAAAACTGGTCAATCCTGGATTGCATCCTGTGTACACCACATTTCTTGGGTCACATCTGGGACCAAAGTTGAGTTAAGTGTCGCATCTCATAATTCTTGGGTCATATCTGGGGCCAAAAAACTATCAGTTGCATCCTGTGTGTTGCATCTGGGATAAAGAGCAGTTTCGTACCTATCAGAACCTAGATTTTTACATTTTCAGATACCTATTTTAGCCTTTAGTCAGATTCTATTGTCAAAACAAATCTACCTGCAAGCCTGAAAGAGTTGTTTTTGAGAACACCTTGTCACCTTACATGGTCTATCCTGCATTGTTCAAACCGTGGAGTCGCATTATCACACCAGCTATAATCAAGTTCCCATCTCACTATCAGGGAACTTTAACACCCTTTGATGCTGGAGTTTTCAAAACCAATCACAAATCCACTCGCATTTTGGTTCCCAAATCACTATCAGGGCACTCTAACACCCTTTGACGTTAGATCCTTAAGACATATTCAAACCCAATTTTGCATCCTTGGACTCATAATTGGACATTTACAAACTTTTAGACCCACTTTAATACAAGACACTCTAAAATTCCTTATTCTAAGCTTTCATGGTTAATACAAGACACAAATATTACAAATTTGAAAATAATCCATTTTTGAACGAGGTACCATTAATCACATTTGAAAGAGGAGAAAACTCAAGACTTAACCCTCTATTTGGAGCAACACCTAGCACTACTCATACAACAACACCTGACGTGAAAAACATGAACAACTGAGAAGACTTCTGTTGGAATGAAAGACACGATGAACACGATAACCAAGATGAGACAAACAATCAAGAAGAAGCTCAACACCGAGAAGCACATTATGATTCGGACGATGAAGATCCTAAAGAACAAGAATACCAAAGAGCTTTAAGAAGCAAATGATTCAAAAAGATCCTTGAGAGAACTTTGGAAGAAAAAAAAGAAAATTACTTCCTAGAACTCGCATCTCAAGGAGTGAAGCTACCTAAGGACTATGATGTAAATCAGCTCAAACCAAAAGAGGATCTTAGTCCTATATCTAGTCTAACAAGACAACTACTTTCTATGCAAGATGAAATCCAAGAACTCAAGAAAGAAAAGGACAAACCAACAAAATAATACTCTTTGGAACACATTTGTCCTTTCCCTTTTGATATAGGACTAAAGATGATTCTATTTCCTCAACATGTCACAATTCCAAAATATGATAAATACACTGGAAATTATGACCCTCAAGACCATGTGAGGGAGTTTTGTACATCCAGTATGGAATTCATGCACGAACAAATGTACCTTATGAGATTATTTCCATGGAGCTTAGGTGGACAAGCAATGGACTAGTTCTCAAAATTACCTATAGGAATCAAATCATTTGAAGAACTAGTGGAAAAATTCATTCAACAATACTCTTATAACATCCAACACACTATGACGGTGTTGGATTTATGAATTACCAAACAGAAAATGGGAGAATCATTCTTGAATTTCCCACAAAGATTGAGGAAAATATTTGCGTGATATGCTAGACAAATACCTAAAACTGAAAAGATGGACATCTTTAGTAATAACTTGGTTCCTAAAATGAATTTCCCAATGAAAATACAAGGTCCTCCAAGTTTTGATAAGATGATACCATCAAGATTGAGGAGGTCTTGATCAAGAAAGGGGAGATCACTATCAATAAAGAAAATAAAGACAAGTACTATCCCACCAAAGACAAGTACAAATACAAAAACAAGAATAAGAATGTGGTTAATGATGGGGTTTTTGATAATCCTAATACCAAACCAAAATTGGAAGTTTTTAATCTCACGATGAGTCTCCAAGCAAGTAAGACTTCAAATTATATGGTGACACCAATGGCTAACAAGACTTTCAATAAAGTTACTACTCGAATAGAGCCTTGGGAAGCAAGACCTAAGAGAACATTCATGCCATTGGGAGATACATTGGAAGTGGTCTTAAAGTCACCATTGGACAATAAAATCATTACAATTCTTGACTCCAAACCTTGGGAACCAGAAGTAAAACCAAGGTGGTGGAATGATAACAATTATTGTGATTTTCATTGCAATAAAGGATACAAAATGAATAACTATATGAAATTAAGAAATATTATCCAAGATCTAATTGAAGAAGGAAAAGTTAAGGTGGATGTACATCATACAAACAATGATCATAAAGCATTTCAAACTCTATTGCCTAGCTATGAAAAAGGAGAATCTTCCAAGAGTAACAAGATTAATTATACATACACTGATAATGATAATGTAATTCATATGGTGGAACCATGAAAACCCTCCATCCATGTGATCACTCTAAAAGGAGTCCAAAATCAAGCTAAGTCTTCTAATGTTGTAACAAGAAATCAAGCTAAGCTCACTCTCAAAGGAGATTCAACATCGAATACACCAGCTACAAAAAAAACATCTAAACAACTGGCATTACCTCCAAAGTTTAATCTAGTAGACCAGTTGTAGCGCACACCAACTCAAATATCCATTTTAGAGCTGTTAAAAATCTCTCCTAGTCATAGGGAAGTTCTTGATCAAGCCTTGCTTAATAATAATGTGCCAAAAGATCTAGATGTGGATAGATTCCAAACTATGGTTGGTCACCCGAATTCTTCACATTACTTATCTTTCTCTGAGGAAGATGACAAATCATTGAACTGGCCACATAATCAACCATTGCATCTAGAGGTACTTATTCATAAACATCATGTCAAGTGTGTCTTGATAGATGGAGGCGTTGGATTAAAAATATGCACATATAACTTGGTAAAACAATTGAGATTTTTTGAGCATGCAATTGATCCTAGAAGAAAGATAACAATCCAAGCCTATGATAAAGAAGAAAGATCCTCCAAAGGAATAGTTGTTTTACCTATCAGAGTGGGACTGGTGGAAAGAGATGTCATATGTCAAGTTCTTGATTTACCACTCGCATACAACATTCTTCTTGGAAGACCATGGATACACTCAATGCAAGAAGTGCCTTCTACTTACCACCAATGCATAACATTTCCTCATAATGGAGTGGAGGTGACTATTCCAGCTGACACAACCTATCCTTGTAACAATCTTAAACAAACATAGAGCATGGTTTCACACAATAAAGAAAGTTCCAATAAGGCAGAGACATATAAAGAATTGGTTTTGTGAAGCTTTTCTAAAAAAGTCAATATTCAAGAAACAAGTATGGGTGAATACAAGATAGATCCTACAATGTCTCTAACAGATCTCCCCATATCTCCTAGATATCAAGGATGACCTTCAAATATATTTACACCTTCCAATGGTAGTTCTCTAACAATACATGAAGGAACCAGAATGGTCAAAGAAAAAGTGTCCCTTGAAGAAGAAAATGAAGAGAAAGCTGTCTTGCAATGGCTGTATAAATAAAATGAGGAAGAAGGAAATATCAAACATGTTGAGATAGCTACAAAAAAATATGGAAAGGGATATGAGATTATGAAACAAATGGGTTACAAAGGAAAAGGACCCTTGGGAAAAAGAAAACAAGGACTTGTGGAACTTATACATATGGAATTCAAAAACCTGAAGGACAAGACTGGATTAGGCTTAAAGGAAGAAAAATCTCATACTATAGAAAAAAGTGGTCCTGTATTTGATAGATCAGGAGACTCAGATGATGAAGAAGAAGTGGAAGGAAAACCTATCTCCTATGAAAGGTTGCTACTCTTACAAGGAGATCCATTACCAAAAATTGGTACCAATCTTGAACAAGAACCAGAAGAAGGAAAAGAAGAAGAACCTGAAGGAGAACAAGAAAAATGACTTCCTATTTTTGATACACCTCACTTTGATGAAGAACCAGAGATGATAACTTCACAAGAACCATTGCAAGAATAAGAGAACAATGCTAATGAAGAAGATGAAATACCGATGACTATTGCCAACTTCTTGGGGGTTTCAGATGATATTCAGGTAGACTCACGCAAATATGAATGAGATATCCTTTCTAATGCTACTATAGATATAAAAGTGTATGTGATACATAAATTTTCTCCTAGAGTCTTGATTGAAGAAGGAGAGATTTCTAATGCTAGATCGCTAGAGTTAGACATACATAACATTAACATGAACTCTAATAATAATGAAAATGACTCTAATAATTCTAACATCTATTTAGAAGAAAACTTAATGGAAAACATCTTGCATGTTAATAATGTTGAATCTTGATAATAATGCGGTGCTATCTCTTGAACCCACTGAATCATTGTCCTTATTACATTCTGAATTGATAGACTAGAATGAGCCTACATCCATGAGCATGTTATATTTTGACAACGACTATTCCCTAGCCTGTTATATAAATGCTTGTGAACCTTTCCTTTCTTCCACTAGTGTAAAGAGTGAAACCATGACTGAGGAGGATATCAAGTTTCTTAGTCTCAAAATGGAAAAAAAAAGAACAAGAGATATGATGGTGAAAACCACTTAGTGGCAGTGTCAGATCCTAAAAGAGAAAAAGAAAAAGACATATCCGATGGTGAAAAAATCTTAGAGGCACAAAAGGATGGGACTCTTGATATTCTCCCAGACCATTTCCAAGAAAGATCTTTAGTTCTGATTGAACCAGCATAACCCATTAATTTGGGAACAAAAGAATCTCCTCAACTAGTTCACATCACTCAGTCATTGATAGCAGAGGAAAAGATCCAATTCACTAGTTTCTTCAAAGAAAAGAAGATCAAATTTGCTTGGTCTTATTTAGACATGCTTGGATTGGATACGGATTTGATAATGCATCACTTATCCATTTCTCCTGATGTAAAACCAGTAAAGCAAAAACTAAGGAAAATGAACCCACGTGTGGCATTGCTAGTCAAAGAAGAATTGGAAAAACTATTGAAAGTTGGATTCATTAGGGCTATTGATTATGCAGAATGGATTTCAAACATAGTTCTTGTTTCTAAGGTAGAAAACTCCATAAGAGTTTTCACAGACTTCAGAGATTTAAAAAAGGCTTTTCCAAAGGATGACTTTCCACTTCCCAACATAGACATGATTGTAGATTTGATGGCAGGCTATGAGATGTACTCATTAATGGATGAATTTTTTTGGATATAATCAAATTAAAATTTCTCCTAAAGATCAAGAAAAGACTGCATTCACATGTGCATGGGGAACATACTATTGGAATGTGATGCCATTTGGTCTAAAAAATGTAGGTGCAACCTATCAAAGAGAAATGACCACAATATTCCATGACATGATGCATAGAAACATGGAAGACTATGTAGATGACACATTGGAAAAATTAAAGATAAGGACTACACATATAGAAGATCTAAGGAAAATATTTGATAGAATGGAACAATTTCAATTAAGGCTTAATCCTACGAAGTGCACATTTGGTGTATCATCTAGAAAGTTACTAGGATTCATAGTCTCACAAAATGGAATTGAGGTGGATCCAACAAAGGTGAAATCTAATCTTGAAATGCAACCACCTAGAAACATTAGTCAAATGAGGACACTTCAAGGAAAGCTACAATCCATAAGAAGATTTATATCTCAGTTGGCAGATAAGACACAACCTTTCACAAATTTTATGTGCAAAGGAACTACATTCACTTGGGATGAACAATGTGAAGAAAATTTTTCCCAAGTCAAGAAATATTTGATGAATCCTCCAATCCTAATGGCACCAATCTATGGAAAACCTCTATTTTTATACATATCAGCGACATATACGTCATTAGGAGTATTGCTTGCACAAGAAGATAAGGCTAAAAAGGAGAGAGCTATATACTATATCAGTAGAACTTTGGTCACATATGAGTTGAACTATTCCATGATTGAGAAAGCATGCTTAGTAGTGGTATTTGCATCCCAAAAGCTTAGGCATTACATCTTGTCACATAAGGTGAAGTTAGTGGCTAAGATTGATCCACTCAAATATCTATTGAGTAAAATAATGCTGATAGGAAGGTTAGCAAAGTGGGTCCTAATTCTAAGTGAATTTGACATTGAATATGTTGATAGAAAAGCCATTAAAGGACAAGTGATTGATGATCAACTTGAAGAAACACCATTAACAGATTACAAGCAATTACATGTGGATTTTCTAGATGAATCTATTATGCACTGTACAAAGCACCCATAGAAAATATATTTTGATGGCTCCTTCACCCAATAAGGATCAGGAGCTGGATGCTTATTCATTACACCACAAGGATATAAAATTCCAAAAGCATATAAGATGATCTTTCCATGTACAAACAACATAGCAAAATATGAAGCTATAGTGAATGGACTCAAACTTGCAATAGAGTGGAAAATTGTTGAGCTATATATCTATGGAGATTCACAACTCATTATCAATCAGGTGAATGGTGACTATTAGAAAAAAGATGATAAGCTCATGCCTTACAAAAGAATGGTGGATGACTTGAAGAAATACTTTGTCTTCATCACATTTGAGAAAATTCCAAGATCAAAAAATAGAAAAGCAAATGCGATGGCTACTTTAGTATCAATTTTACAACTTTAGGAATATCAATTTCACTATGACTTCCTGGTGGAAGAACTCCCATTCCCCGCCTATGACTCACCCAAATCTCAAATTGTTTGTGCCCTTGAAACCCAAGTTTTATCCAAATATGCCCATATTTACTCTTACCTAAAAGACCAAACAATCCTTGAAGGCTATTCCAGAAATGAAAATATATCCCTTATAAGAGCGGCATCGTGTTATATAATCATCGCTAATAACTTGTATAGATGTGGTCTAGATGGTATGCTTCTTAGGTGTTTAGAACATGAAGAGTCTAATCATGCATTAAAGGAAGTTTATGAAGGCGTGTGTGGGTCACACTCGAACGGTTTTTCATTAGCCAAGAAACTCTTAAGAGTAGGATACTATTGGCCAACAATGGAAAAATATGCAAGAAATGCCAGATTCATTTCAACCTGATACATGCTCTAGATAGGGAGCTAATTCCTTTCATAACACATTGGCCATTCCAACAATGGGCCTTTGATCTAGTTGGTCAGATATACCCTAATTCATCAAATGGACATAAATACATCATTACTGCAACTGAGTATTTCACAAAATGGGTTAAAGTTGTGCCACTGTCTAATGCAACTGGAAAAAAATTTCAATGTTCATCTTGAACTATATCATCTGTAGATATGGAATACCCTCGTCGATTGTGACTGACAATGGGGGTCAATTCAGAAACAAAGACATAGATGAGTTGTGTCTTCAATTCAAAGTCACTCAACATTGTTCCTCGATCTATTACCCTCAAGGTAACAGATAGGATGAAGCATCAAACAAAACTATATTGAAAATATTGCATAGGATAGTGAATAAATTAGGAAAGGACTGGCATTTAAAAATCAATCTAGCATTATGGGCTTACAGAACTTGCATCAGAACACCAACTGGCACAACTCCTTTTGCACTAGTTTATGGATCAAAGGCAGTATTACTAGTTGAGGTAGAGATTTTATCTCTGAGGGTATCATTGAAACATCTAGTTACTGATGAGGACTATCAAATATCTAGACTACAAGAACTAGAATCGCTAGATGAGCATAGGCAATAGACGTTTGATCATCTCAAAGTCTATCAAAAGAGAATGTCAAGAGAATATAACAAGAAGGTAAAACCAAGAAGTTTTCAGGTAGGAGATCTAGTTTTGAAAGAAAATCCTAAAAATCAGCAAAATCAAGAGCAAAAGGGAAAATTTGAACCCAACTGGTTGGGTCCCTTTGTCTTCACAACAACATTTGGATCATGAGCCTATCAGTTGGCTACACCTAAAGGAGATGTTTTACTAGGTCCAATCAATACGCTACATCTGAAAAGGTTTTATGCCTGACATTCTTGAGGTAGCCCCTGTACAATGAAAAGAGTTCCTTAAAAAAGTTCAAAAACAAAAAATATGGATCTTGAAAAAAATAAAAACAATAGAAAAAGTCCTGAAAAAATGACCATCTCGGTGAAAGCCTAGCAAATAGGCACCTTGGTGAGTCCAAAAAAAATAAAAAAATAAAAAGTACAAAAAAATTGGAAAAGAGAAAAAGTGTCTTGGTGAAAACCTGGTAAACATGTGCCATGATAGCAAAAATAGATAAAGTTTGGCGAAGTGGTGAAAACTTGGTAAACAGACACTACTTGTAATCAACGCTCTATCTATCAAGACAATGCTTGCACATTTGGCTGATGTAAATCTCAGTTTGTACATATCTTCCAGTCACTTTTGTGAAAAGTCAAATCCTAAAAGCTTATTATCAGAAAACCGTACCTTCCTAAAGATAGAATCTATCCACATTAAGGTCCTAGGTAAACTTTTTTCCCTAGGGGGAAATGATCAAGGTCACGCATGTCACTAAGTCATTGTTGGGACTTTCTGCTAGGGTGTCGATTATCCCTAGTCTGCAATAGATGTTAAAATATGAAAATAAAGGTATTTCTTAATGCCACCATAAATAGTATTTCTTAATACTTTGACCTAAAAAGTGTTCCTAAATACTATGTCATTATGATAAGAGTGTTTCTAAACGCTAAACAAGTGAGCCACTTATTGATGAAAGAGAAATCTATGATTGATAATAATTTCTGTGTGTGTTTGTGAATTAATCAACAATGTTCCTAAACACTATAATCACAACTGTTTGTTCTTAAGGCAAATACATTGATTATTATGAAGGAATAATGAACTTTTCTTATTATCAATTTTTGATTGTTATGTTTCCTTGAGTGACTCGATGATGTCTAAAATATACTAGAGAAACAAGGACTGGGGGCATAACATTTTCTTTGTCTTCTATTTGTGGTGATAAATCCGATGATCTAAGGTGATCATAGGGAATGAGTGTTTATGATAAGTGCCTCCATCACGATTGGAATGCCGCATATACCTCAACCTGTTTCCTATGAAAGCTTTAGTGAGGTTGGATTTATTTCCTTGCCTGTTTTAAACTAAGGTGAAAAACTACTTCCTAGTAAGATGCATAGTAAACCGGATTATACTCAAGGATATGAATACAAAATAAAAGGTCATTGCGGGTATATATTTATACATTATGCACCAAAAAAGAAAAGGGTTTATATTAAACATGAAGTAACTGACATAATATTCTAGCCTATATCCTTTAATGTTTAGGTTATTTTTTGACATGACGAATAAGAGGGAAGTATTCATATTTTCATGGTTGCTAAATCTATCGGTGAAAATTGTACTAACCTAATGAGCTCCCATTAAAAAATCTCAATGATGATAATTGATCCACTTTGAATAAATAGTGACTGTCCTAGGTGTCTTAGTCTAGGTGCATTTCATTGGTTAATTGCATTAAGGTTCATTTTTTTTTAGTTGCATATCATATTAATTTGCATTAGGTTCATTTAGATGCATTTCATGTTTTTAGTTGCATTGAAATTCATTTTAAATTGCATTTATTTTTAATATATTTGCATTCATTTTAAGTTGCATCAGTATGAATGTGTGAGTTTAATTATCTAAGCATTTTAAACTAAAAATTCTAAAAACATTAATCATTTGCTAAGTTTGATCAAGTACATCATGAAATCATAAAAAAACTTAAATGAAATGACTGAGTATATATAACTAATATCCATTTTCATAAACCATCTCATATCATAAACGCATCTACATAGTGCATCCATAATCATCCATACATAAATAAAAGTGAGATGTTCATACATCGCATCGCATTACATCTCATACATCCATGTGCATACATAAAATAAAGATTGCATACATTCGCATAAGTTTGCATCCATACATTCATAAAGATTTGAAAATACAAAAACATAAGCATATATTAGTGAAATATATCATGATGTCATCATATCATCACCATCTAATCTAATCTAATCATGACCAAGTATGAAATCACATCAATATCCAAAGCATGAGACACATATCAGTATATCTCACATGTGCAGAAGCTAGAAAACATCATATGAGCAACATAAATCAGATACGATATCATGGTAAGATGTCACCGAAGCTTCATATCGGGACCGAAATCAAAACATGTGATCTATATCACTTAAGTGCAGTAAAAATGGAGTTACAAAGAAAAGTCAACCATTAAAATGTAGAAGTCAACTATGGTCAAATTGTAGTCAAACATAGGCAAAATGAGCAGAAAGGATACCGCAAACATGGTAAATCAATTCACTAATGGCTATCACTTGGATCAATGGTCAACAAAAGTCAAATTTTAGTCAAACACACTTTACAAGAACTGCACATAGTGTAATTAATGCACAAAAATCTTGTCAGAAGCTGAAAAAAGTGATTTTCTCACTCACACATCAAATTTTCAACACAGGATATTGCTTAAACACAAGTCAAACTTGGTCAACTATCACCTTTTCTTGGTCAAACTTGGTCAAACAATGTTTCTTTAACACTAAAATCAATCCTAATGGCCTATTAACACTTCCTAAACGATTTATGCTTGATCCAGATCCATTTCAATCATTATAATTTTTCCTAAATGCTTGAAAACATCAATTTTATCCGAATTTATTCTGATTTCGGTCCCAAGGGGGCATAATCATACTAAAATTCAAAGTTTCAAATCAAATTCTTGAATGCCAAGTGCATGACGGTTATCTTCAATCAAGTTGATGTTGTTAATCTTAATGACATTGATCAATTTCATCGCTTCAAATCAAATTGGTTATTTGTCAACATATTCAGTTACTGCAAATCAAATTTAACTGAATTTTTAGCTAAATCTTTTATCAATTTTTGTTCAATCAAGCTCGAAATCGGTATGGTCAATTCTCGTTCAATCAGGTTCAAAATTGATGACTTTCGAATCAAGTAGGATTTCATTTGATCAAGTTTGGAGTTCTCAAATTCAAAGTATTTCTCTTTACTGCTCTCTAAATCTTTCAGAGTGGATTCACTGCTCTCTAAATCTCCTTAAAATAAAAGTGGTCCTCATTGCTCTCTAAATCACTTGAGTTCAGAGTAGTTCTCTTTGCTCTCTAAATCTCCTTGAATCATGCTAAATCAGATTTTCTTTGAATCCCTGTGCTAGTCAAAAATCAATTCAAAGAGGGGCAAATGTAATCACCTAAAATTGGGTTAATAGAACCTGAGGCCCTATTTTCCCTAATTCAGTATAAAACTCCTAATTGTGTTAATTCGATTCTTGATTATTAACATAATTCATTAAATTCAATAAAATCAATAAATCTCATAGTTCAAGCATTTATCACCAAATAATCAAGCAAATTCACTTTGATTATCTCTTAGCCTAATTAATTAAATCAAATCGATTAAATGCATGGCTAGAGTAATTAATTAAAAGAAATGAATAAAACACTCCTAAAATGACATGTCACCTTAAAGGGGACAACAAAGACACCTCAAACCAATGAGAGCTAATCACATGGATCACTCACATGGATCAAGCAAGGAAGCATCTCAACCACTCCTCATGGATGCATCTTGATCTCTCAAAATCTTAAAGTTCTATAAAAGAGGAATTTTCAAATCTCCAATGGCTCCTAACTTTTTGAATTGGCTTTTAATCTTTGAATTTGCTAATAGATAATTTGAATTCATGATTTCATATGCTCATTTTATTTAGATAACATTTCAATTTGGTTAAGAGTAATGAATTGATGAATCAATGGCTAATTTGAATAAATTTGATAGCTTAATTGCATATTTCTTTGAATCTCTCAGTCTAACATGCATTGTCACTGTTTAGGATCTTAATCTGAGAGAAATCTTAAATCCTTTTCATACTTGTGTTAGTTAGAGAGAAATAATTAATTAGAATTCAATTGTTATTTACTTTGATTGAATTTTCATACTAACAATTGATATAATAAATTATTGAAGTGTTGTGTTGTAGCTTTACAGGTCCACAATTCACACACACAACAACTAGAATGACTCCTTCCATATGTGAACCATATGATATCCTTCCTTTTAATGTCAAGGATACGTGATATTTGAATATTTATGGAAAGTGGCTTAGAAAACATTATTTGGTGGTTTATGATTTTAACTGTTGAGTTTTGAGCTTTTTGGTGCCTATATATGCAACATTTGTGCCTTCTTTTTGTATTTCTGTTGTATTGTAGAAGTTCCATTCTTAGATCACTTAAAAGTTGACGTTAATAATATGTCTTTGTTTGGCTATTTGTTTGAAGATCCATATTATCTTATCATATTTAGCAATAGTAGATGTGGAAACCCGAGTTTTATTATTCCATTGCAAATAATTTCTTTTTCCAACAACATGCACATCCTTGTGTTGCATACATAATATCTTTAGTGCTTGATAATGTAATAGATCAAGTATCTCATCTTTTGTCATATTTTACTTTTGTTTTGCATTTCCTTTTGCATTTTGTATGAATTGTGGTTTTGATTCCAATGAGTATGTTACAAATTCTATATTATTCCACTTTTCTTCACTACACAATTGATAATGGGAGAGTGGTTGAAATAGAGTTCAGTTAAATTTTGGATATATGTATGATGATTTCCCTTCAGAGGTAGCTTGAAAATTATTTATGGTACATCAAGTGCCTCAGATTTTCAAATATGTGTGATAGTTTCCTTTCTACCATTGTATAGATGAGCTAAATATCATAAAATGATGATTGGTTATGTAAAGTTTCTATGATGGCATATACCACTGTAAAGATTCATAAGGGTCCTAACTTTACTAGTAATATTTAACTCTGTAGTATGAATTTTGAAAATTTATTAATTTCCCAAAAGTTTCTAGATTATATGCCAATTGATTGAAACAATCTTTACCTTCTAGTTTTCCAAGTCTCCTAGAGGAACATGTATGATACTATTTTACTATCTTCCTTCTCTAATGAAACTAATTGGGTTTTCTATGAAGATTTTATGTTTACTTCTAGATTTTTTTGTTTACTTACAAGGTGCTAAAAAATTAAGGTCTTTACTAAGTGTTGATCTAATTTTATAGTATCCTCCCAAATCCAAAGCATTTTTATCCAAGTTGTATTCTCTACCATATTTGAAATATAGTCCCTCTAGAATGCTATCCAGATGAGATGCTCAATGAAATTGATTTTAAAGTTCATTATCTTTCCATCAAGTTCTCTAACTTTCCATCAACACACTCTCTTTTGTCATTAGTTATGTTGGAGTACTTGCCGATACATAAGTTATGTCTTTCTCATATTTTGCTTCAATGAATTTTCTGTAACTAATGAGTAGCACTATAAAAACATGGTGGAAAGTTCTCACAACCACTCTATTCATCTCGTTCTTTGTTCTTTTGGGTAAAAAATGACTACTATGTTGCATGATAGTATATGGCTTCTCTTTCAAAATTTTATTTTTTAATATTAATTCTTTGTAGCAACAATGAATACAACAAAACCAACATTGAATCAAGCACAACCAAAGAAAGAACAAGTACCAAAAAGTTAATCAAGTTAAAGATTTTATTGTTTAAATATTTATACACATCTCCAAAATTAATCACATCTTTCTCTACTTACAGTAGGACAAAAGTAGATAACCAAAATCCCATATCCATTAAAGATCTAAATGCAATAAAAACAAAGACTAGTTTCCAAGGTGATGTGCTTGTATTTTATAAAGTTGTATTAGATAAAGCCACCAAAACATGCAAAGTTTTGTGTGCTGACTTGACAGACTCAAAAGGTGAAATAACTATAACATTAAATGAACTAGTGGTAACCTCATCCACTAATATGAAGACAAAATAATTCTAGGATTGGGAATAGTGATAACAAGGTTCAAAATTGCACCAAGAATTGATTACAATCATGAGGATAGTGATTGCGTAGTAGTTTTATAAGATTCCAACACAATTGAAATAATATCAATTCTTTCACATGATTACAAGTTAATTCTAGGTATTACTATAAATAAATTGCTCAAAAGCATAAGAAAATACCCTATTGGAAAATATGTGCAATGTTTCTCAAAACAAACAAAAAAGGTGCTCAATACATACTTGACATGAATGATGTGCACACTGATATGGACAAAGTGTCGGTATACTTATGCAATCAACTTCTATGCATAACTATTTTAAACATTTCTTTCTTAGTTTACCCTTTCAATTTCTAATTTTGCCTATGCATAAAAAAAACTAACTTTACTATTCAGTAACAACTCTATATGCATCCAAATTTCACTCAACAATACTTCTAGATTGAGTAATAGTTATAGAAAAATAAAATTCCATCATTGTTGTTAGGAACCTTGCAAAAAAGGCTGGAAATAGGCACTTTGCACACGTCTTTCTACATATATTTGCAGATTGAATATGATAAAAGAATAATAAAAGGACTCCAAGTACTATTGCACACAACATTTCAAGTAATTATTTCAAAATTGCTTCATTGTTGAATTTATAATTGCCTTTCTTCACACCACAATAAAATTTTGACATTTGTTATAGGTCATTAGAGTTTTAAATGCTAAAAACACATTTTCCAATCCATTTCATGCATTTTTCCTCAAATAAAAATTTGAGAACTATGGTACACTAGATGGAAAAATTTCTCATTGTAATAAATGCGATAAAGACGTCACGTACACATACTATCTACATCTAAAAATACTTATCACAAATGATAAAAATCAAACAATCCACTGTTTCACAAAAAAAAACCATCGTCCAAGAATTGTGGAATAGTCTTAAAAACATAACATATCAATAGTACATTAATGATAATTAATAAACAATAATATTCATGTTGCAAGACTTTACAATGAATGAAAAATTAAATCTAAACCAAAATAACATGATCACACATGCCATTACAATTGATGAATAATCCAAAAATGATACAACAAAGGTAACTATATTCCCACTCCAAATACTCTTTATCCTTCAAAAATTTATATTCATTGACCTTTCTTATAGAATACTAATTTCATTGCGATAACCGCAATACCAAATTTTCAAGTACCACATTTTGGAAACAAGAGGAATCATGCATACATCTCATCCCAATGAGTGCTTCTCTATATACTTATGCTTTTGTCTTAGGCTCCACTTGCACTGCCACTTTTAGAAATTTTCTCTTAAATAATATTCAACAAAACAACAAATTATACTCACCAACTTTTACCTAATGCAAAAGAAACATATACATAGCTAATATAAGCTATATGTCCAAGATCTTAGAGTCAAATACTATATCCTAAATGCTTCAAACACTCACAAATATCTACTATTTTTGTTGTTTTATAATCTATTTTTGCATTACATAAAATACATTCATAGTTTTAAATGCTTCTAATGGTCATATACATTTTCTATTTTTGCTATTTCAAACATGTCCCTTTCTGCATCACATAAAATACATTAACACTCACATGTTATGTTTCAAATATTGTTTACATTGATATACTTCAACCTTTGTATAATGCTTCTAATGATTCTACACATTTATTGCTATTTTTGTTATGTTTTTCTCTATAATGTTTCAAATGCTCTGAATGCTAATGTACATGTCATCCTTCAAGCTGTACATGTTTCAAGCTGTCAAAGAAACTTGCAAACTTGATGTTATGCTCTCTAGTTATTGCTTCATCCTGATGATGGATCATGTAGTATGTTTTGAAAAGTTGATGATAAAAAAATATATAGAGTTTAATCCAGAAATGCGAGAATCTAACATGCCATATTTTGCATTAACATATAGCTTGTCTCTTTTTCTATATTATCATAGTTGTTTACACTTTGTTTCCTATTACATATTGCATACACTCTTTTGGCTATTACATAACAAATCTTACTACTTTCAACTCTTGTTCCAATGCCCCAAATAAATTTTACTCAATTTATATTGGGAAAAAATAGTTTAATTGTGATTCTCATTCTTACTTGACTCATATGTTCTTATCAAACATAACATCAACACAAGAAATATATTGTATGAATTCATAAAAACTTGTAGTGAATTAAGAAGCAACAATAAAATTTAAAACTATAATTCAATTTTAGCTGGATGCAATTTCAAATTCATTCCAATTCTTATTGACATACCGTCAATGATCAATCACTTTAATTCCCCTTTAGGTAACACTGTTTTCCCTATTTATCTTGCTTCTCTTTCAAATGCATTGTCCTATCATTATACTGATATTATTTGTTACTATTTTATTGCACAACACACTAGTCTTCCTTATGGCCTACAACTCAACCGTGCTGCAACAATAACATTAAAAAGCTTCCCAAAAATTCAATGGTTTAGAATATAATTGCTTTCTACTTCCATTGTCACTTACAATTACTCGTATATGTTAATATTTCTTCAATATAAGTAAGCTATTTCATAACCACTATACTAAGTCTAAACTAAAATTTCTTCATCTCATGGCTTATGCTTTCTTATGCCTTCTTACAAGATTTGTTAAAGTAGAGTGACAAAATACATTACTTACAGTTAATCCAATGCAATAAATTGTGTGATCATTACCTTCTACCTGCATATACAATATTTATTTATGCCTTCCGACTGGATTGTTTAAAATATAAGGTCTTCTCTTTCAATATTTTTCCTATGTTTCTCTTATGGTTACAAAATTTGTTTTAAAACATATTCTTTTCTCTTTTATGCTTCACTGCCATTGGAATACATTCAACATTAGTTGATGCAATACTCACATTTTCTTGGAGAACATACTTACATGATACCTTTTTTGTCTACCAATTTTAGAGGTTTCTCTACCACAAGATGCAACATGTGCGGTATATGACATTTCACTAGTGCTTCTAGAAAGAAACCCCACATAACATGATTTTTCAAAGTAAGTAAGCTATTTGATAACCACTCTACATAGTCTGAATTTACCACTTTCTCTTTGTGTCAAGGATTTTCATTTCTTGTACCTTCTTACACGATTCATTGCACCATTCTTTTCCCACCATTTACAACTCTCTTACAACTTTCTTTTCAATGATCAAATTTCAGCTACTCATAGTTCTCCATGATTTTATCTCTTGCTGCATTTCTATGGAAAATATGATTTCTAACATAGATAAATAATCCTTCTAAAGTTTACACTTTGTTTTTTTTGAATGAGGAACGACATACATTGATTTCATTTAATCCAGAGGCCCCTCCTAAAAAATTGCATGAAATTATTCAAACATTATGATCTTCTTGTTAAAACATAAAAGAGAAAACTAAAAATAGAATTAGAAACATAAATAGAGATTCAAAACAAAATGCTAAACACCAGTTTTATAGTGGTTCACCATAAAATGGCCACGTCCACTCTCAAGTAGGGCAATAACTTTATTAATTTGTTCAATATCATATCACATCCAATCTGCTCTCAGATTTATATAAATATTTCTCTCTTCGAATATGAAGACACATCCATGAAATAAACAATCGGAAGAATTCAATGGTCATGATCATTGGACTTCACATTCTCAACAAATCTTCCACTTGAAGTCCAACACATACCATTAAAAACAAAGATATTCATTGCATTTCTCTCGTAATCTTATAATCAAACCAGAGAAAATCTACCAGACTTCAGCATTTCCAAATGCTGTTCACACATGCTTCTGATGAGTCTCCACCACGTTAAGTCAGAATCAACAATTTTTATCAAAACCTTCTCACAAAAACTGCTAATATATTCTTTTAACCACCTTTGTTGTATTCTACCAATAACATCTTCACACCACAAAATGCCCTCGACAAACTGCTCTATACCTCTTTTCTCAAAATTTTGAACAATCTCTGATTGCACATGTACGAACACCTTTTCACCTCTGAAAATTGCATTCCTTTTCACTTCCTCAACAACATAATAGACTTAAGTGGGGATCCCTAACTCCTCTGGCTGCACATCAATAATCACCACTACTGGATTGGGCACATAATCATGGAACAACTCGTGCACATCCAGGTCATTCTCTGGAAGCTTAGGACCAATGCCAAAACATTGTGCCACATGTTCCATTGCATTTATCATTTTGAACATTTCGAACCAAATGTTGAGATCTTTATCATCCCCTTCAAAGGACAGAGCATAGTTGTAAGTGACATCTACTGACTCAGGCTTGTTCCAAACAACCGAAACACATCCCTCATACTCCATGTCTGTAACATTTTGTGCGGATTCTTTTTCTTTAATTGGCACAAAACCAAATCCTGAAGATTACGCAAGAAGATTGGACCAAACACTGAGAACACCACTCTCGTCGATAAAAATTGCAATTTTTGTGCCACTATTCCCATCATTGTCGCAATGAACCGGTCCAAATCCTGATCATCAGGCAATTTCAAAACCTCCTTTTTTCCTCGATCAGCGTCCGGATTTCCTCCTTGGTCAAGGACGTTAGCCGTGGATCTTTATCCTGACTGTCACTGCCATTAATTACAGTCCTCTCTAAATTATACGTGCTCCACACCATAAAAAACCTCCGCACATCGCTCCCAATTCTCACTGCCACCTCAATTTCTTCCAAAACAATACCACCCTTTCGTAAAAAATGTCCGCTTCTTCTAAGGATTTAGTAAAGGACTTTGACATCTTTGTAATATTTCCATTTGTGACTACAGAGCCGCTTCGTCTACCCACGTTACTTACGAATCTCTCTACTGCTAAACCGACAGTGCTATCGAGCAAAAGGGACATCGCAGGCACCTTCTTTATCTGATGTCTTCGTGCCATCACAAGCACAGGCACAACTAAAGCTGGGAGGAGTGACCTGTGAAACACTTCTGGTGCCATTTGCATCATATCTTCATCAATGCTATCATCCGCCCATGACATCATACATTACCAAAGGTCTCCTTGCTGCATAGTAAGTATGGTTGGGGATGGTATTTGCCCATGTTGCTGAGCATGAATTGTACAAAATCTGGGGATATGAACGCCTTCATTGCATCTGCTAGGGAAATTACACCACCATCACCATCATCGGGAGTCTGGATTGTAACTAGTGACCTCATCACTCCCACCATTGCTTCATGCAATGCCATCATGACCGGAGCCTGAGATTTCTCCTCCACACCAACATGCTCCACTAATCTCGTGGGCTCACACTTATCAGGGCTCGTAATACTTCCACATGAAACGTCTTCTTTTGTAACTGCATTCCATTTGTATTCTTGTTCCTCTACTGCCTCGTCTGACTGCCCGCACTTCTTTTCCCCTACACTTAGCATGTCTACACCATTATCTTTTTTTTTTCCTCTTTTAGCTTCGTTCAAATGAACTTCATCATTGTCTCTTCCATTACAATATCTTCACCAACATTCTTGTCTAAAGTTTGAACCGAGACATCTTTTTTCTGAGAGACCCAATACCTTCATCATAGCTGTCAAAGTCTTTTTCTCGACATTGTGCGACTCACAACCCACGACTTGTAAATTAACAACAAAAATAATGCCAAACCTTTTCCATCACGACTGGGTCTGTTCAACACAGACTTTACTCTATCATCAGGCCTTCCAAAGACATGGTTGAGTTTGGGTCTAGACTTCATCCAAACGACCTCTGCACCATCTTTAACAACAAAAACCTCAGGAATAGCCTTTCCCTCAGGTTCATCTTCACTCGTCCGATTCCACACTACATTCTCCTCATCTTGAGAGGTGTCCTCATCTCGGGGAGACAACTTCAATAGTCCATCCCACAATAATCAGTGAATACTTCAAACCTTCTTTGTTAGCCAAATCCTTCTCATTTTTCCATCCATCCCACTAATGTACATGACATTTTATTTCAGCTCCTTTAATCAACATTGCTCCTATGTAAACTTGAATCTCTTGCATTATCTGATTGAACATCACACAACTTTGATATCAATTGTTAAAACATAAAATAGCAAATTAAAAACAGAATTCAAAACACAAACAAAGATTCAATACAAAACACTAAACACTAGTTTTATAGTTGTTCACCATAAAATAGCTACATCCATTCTCAAGCAGAGCAATAACTTTATTAACTTGTTCATCCAATCTGCTCTCAAATTTATATACATTCTCAACACTTCCTAGATATGCAATATTTATTTTTGCTTTCCAACTCAATTGTTTCAAATGTATGACCATACCTTTCAATATTGCTTTTTACATTTCTACATATAGAAATATGTATGAAGACATTATATTACCAGCAAACTATCTAGTCATTAAACATTGTGTCCATATCTTCTCCACGATTTTAACATATTACTGTTGTTGCTGCTGTGCATGTTGTTGCCAAACCTCTCACTGAACCACATAATTTTTGGGCATTGTTTCTATTATCTATAGTCATACAATTCTAAACGATTTTATGCTACTATCTCATATTTCTGTTAACATTAGTTATGATTTTAAAATATAAAGAGGCTAATTTTATTAGTGCCTGCTAAACTCTAACAGAATGCACTAAAGATAAAAAAGAGTCGAACTTTTTTTTCAGATTTATAAAAATATAATGATTTTTTGTAGTTTTCAACTACAAAATGTGCAGATCATGAAGAAAATGCTAAAAATTTCGCGAAAAATCTGTTGTATTTTCTATTTTTTGAAATTTAGTCAACGATACATTTTGTAGAAGCTTAGTCACATCCAATTTTATTAAATCTAATGTAAATGGAACCTATGTTTTTAGTTTGCAGCCACTTTCAAGCCACCAAAAGCAATAAGAGGAAGTATCCCTATTTGCTTTCCTCAGGTGAGCTCAATCGACATATCTAGTTATTCAATTCGTTGTTTTGAAGGGTATAATCTGGATTTGAGACAATGTTGGCATAAACATTTCAAATGTATTTTATAGTCTGGTAATTTTGGGTCATTGGAGCAACTTGGCTTTCATTCAAGGAATAGGACATGGGCAATTGATAATACTCCTTCGCCACTGCCACTTGCAAATAACAAATCAACTGTCAACCTCATTTTAAAGCCCATAGATGAAGATATGGCCCCGCAGGTAGCATCTTAACGTCGAATGGATGGCGATCTGTGTTATATCCAATTTCATTACACATGGATCTGCATGTTGTTTGTAACTTCATATGACAGTAAATTTTGTTTTTCTGTTATTGCAAGTGTGCTTTTATTGGATTCAGTTTGTTTGTTTTTTTTTTTTTTTTCGTTAATACTCAGTTTTATTTTTCAAGCTAGATACCGTTGGATGCTTTACTTTGGGTTGTAAAAATACCAGAGTTATTGTTTTAGTTTTTTATTTTGTTGTAGTTTCGATGGTTGTTAGTGATTTTTGTTTGGATGTTTGATTTCAGGTTATTCATTTTTATCAATTTGATCAGAGGGTACAATAGCATCTAAAGATGAATATGTTGTTGTAATTTTACATTGAATTGATTGCATACTTTATAGTAGACTTAAGGACTTATGAGCATGAAATACTTTGAGACGCTCAAATGCTAGAGATATTTAACATTTTAGGCGACATTACAATCTGACAAGCTACAATTTTTTCACTTTTTACGTCAAGATTAATTTACACAAGAGAGCTTCTTTACATTTATCTCTGCTGCAAATTAATTGTTAATTTTCTTTGCCAGATTAGGATTATTAATAAATGCTTTCTAGAAATCATGATACGATTCAGGGGCCCTTGAAAACGCAATATAGCTCAAATCCGTCAACTGAATTATGGAAATATAAATTCATCACTCCGATTCAAGAAAGATAACCATTTGGACAATTCATGTTAGTTAGAAAGAGGCCTTCACCAGAGTAGAACAATTTTTCATTTAATAATTTATTCTTCACAGAATTTCTATTTAGCTCTAGTTCTTAGGTTACAATTTATCAATATTATTAGACTTTAATTAAAGTTTTACCAGTTTGTCTGGTTGAGAAGAACTTTCTCGGCCTGTAACCATCGTCAGCATGCGTAGGAAGGTGTATCAATCAAGAGGAAGCGAAGTTTGTACCCCTTGATCCAGGTGGTTATCGTTTCTTCAAAGCAGTAATTCAAATCGATCCTCAATATAAGTCACTTGCCATAATCTATATTATCAATATTAGTTCACCACTGATTATATCAATACCAATCATTCGATTAGTCAATTCTTTCGTTGTACCTCTTAATTGTTACTCATTGATTTATTTACATTGGTAGAATTTTTCATCTTAAAAATGTTAACTTACCATTATGAATATTCTATGTAATATTTGTCTACATTATTTATTTATATATATAGGTGTGTTTTTTAACATATCTATCTATATATCTTTGTGTATATAGGTACATATATGCTTTTACATATATTGATGCATACATATAGTTACAATTTTAATGAACAATGAGATTTTTGTAAAGAGAAGATATAAATGACAAAATAGATTCTAATTTGTATCAACCCAAGTATAGGATGATGTCTACATTGTCATAGGTCTAACATAGTCTTGAACAAACAAATTTATTAGAAAAAATAGAGGGTTCACTTACCAAAATAGCTCCTCACCGAGTTAGAATTGGAGAGGCACTACAATACAAGTGTTTCTATATTGGATTAATTTGGTAATATAATGGTACATCTAGATTAGTTACCATACAAATTTAAAACCAAAACCTCATTGGAGTTTATAGTGTAAAATTAAATACTTCCAAAATGGTACACCCAAGAAGGCCACATGGCAATGTCTTCTTCACTAAATGCATGAAAAAAATACAAATCAACTTACAAATGCCTTCCTTTGTACTTACACATACAAATGGGAACTTGCCACATGCACACTACACATGCAAAGGATCCACTTAATATACAAGGCATGCAGATGCATGTAAAGTGGCTACACGTGCAACTCCACCTATAGTAGAAATTTCCAAAAAATTTCTCTTACTTTTTTTTAATATTGTCTAACATAGTTAATTGATAACTAACAAAGAGAAATGACTTCAATTAACTAAAATATAGTGACATGTCTATCTCCTAAATATAGGAAACATGTCGTCCTTGCTAGCTTGCATGTAGGATGACAACACTTAGTGTCACTATCACAAAATGATAATATAAGATATACATTATAAATTAAATACACAGGCTAATAAACATTGAATAGATGATCTTAAACTAGGATTTATCAAAGTTTGA
The DNA here is from genome assembly GCA_027943335.1 of Chamaecyparis obtusa. Classification (NCBI taxonomy): domain Eukaryota; kingdom Viridiplantae; phylum Streptophyta; class Pinopsida; order Cupressales; family Cupressaceae; genus Chamaecyparis; species Chamaecyparis obtusa. Next base: position 1,164,323 of record BSBK01004969.1, on the reverse strand, counting down.
GACACCTTATTCCTAACAAAAGGATCGTACGTGGTATTGTAAGGAAGTTTATTTCATCATTGTGGTGAAATGGATACTTATGATTACATGTGAGATATCATTCACAATATCTCACATCTACTCCTTTTAGTGATTCCTTAGTAATTGGATATGCATATAATTTTTTTTTTGCATACACGTTGCACATACAAGGCACCACTGAATATGCAAGGCACATGCATGTATACAAACTAGATTTTCATGCAAAGTGCTGACATGCACAACTCCACCTATGATGAAAATTTCTTTAATTGGCTTTTACTCTTGTAATATATAACCTATAGTAGTTAACTAGAAATTAACAAAGAGAAATAGAATTAGTTAACTCAAACATAATGAGATTCCTATCTCCTAAAAAATTAAAGAAACATGTCATCCTTTCTACTTCACATGTAGGGTGAAAAATATCATTCTGCTCCCATAAAATGATGATAACAAACATACATAATTAATTAAATACTTAGGCTCATAAATATTAACATCAATCTTGCTAGGCATTGCAAAAGTTTATTACATCTTAGTGGTAGTAAAATGATCTTATGTGTATCAAGGTGGTAAGGGAGTTTGTTTCATCATTGTTGTGAAAATTCTACTTAAGAGCATATGTACGATATCATTCATGATATCTCACATCTACACCTTTTGGTGTTTATTATATAGGTAGACTACATGATGAGCTTTAAATGGAACATGTTTGAACCTATTGTACCCATATGATGTTTGTGCTACGTCCCTCATCTTAAGTTGTCGAATAATTTATGTCTATTGGTTTCTTGTAGAGTGATGGTGGAGGGTTTACCCAGGGTTTCACTTTGGCATGAGAGAGTGTGTGATAAAAAAAAGATTATATTTGGGTAAAAGTTAAAAAATGTGTCACACTTTAGGCCAACTTATCAACACAAGCGATTTTAAGTATTTCTTCTAAAAAATTAAATTTGTTCAAACATATGGTCTATCTAGATTTATTCTAGCTAAGTTATATATGGGCCATAAATTTTCTAATTAAATGTGCCTACTAAATGGATATTTAATACTACTCCGTGTCAGTTACTAAAAAACTATTTAAATTTTTTGATATTTCAACAAATTCTATCCTTATAAATAATATTTTTAAATATAATATAAAAATAACCTTTCGTAGATCTATTAGTAAATTTTTCAAAATACATATCTTATAATATTTTAATTAATTTTTATTTTTTTATTGAAAGCAGTCATCAACACTGAAATATAACTTGGTTGATTATCTTGTCAAAAAAATGATTAAATTTAGTTAGAATTTTAGAAAAATATGTTGCAATAGATAAAAGAATCTATGTCAAGATTATACAGTTCTTTTGTATTTTGCATAAATAATTAAGACAAAATGTGACTCCAAATGGAAAGAGTTATATTTCAATACCCATAAATATTTAAATTTATGTGAAAACATATATATTTATAAACATAGTGAAAAAACATATCCATGCACTAATGTTTCAAGTTATCAATAAAAAAAAATGAAGAAAAAATAAAAGATTAAACTTACTATATAAAGTGTGACATTCCGTATAACTCCAATTTGAAAATTTTATTAGCAACTAAATCTTAGTGTTTATATTTAAAAAAATTATATATTCAATTTTTTTTTAATAATTTTTTTAAACTTACAAACATAAAATACACTAAAAAAATGTACATTTTATTAAATTACATCATTACAAAACTCAAAACATATATGCCACTAAAATCTATTGGTTTAACTTAAAAAATAAATGAATAAGCGTTAGACATTTCCTCATCTTCAAACTTTATATAGGTGATTAAGAGTTTTTTTTGTTGATCTTAATGTAATTTGTAACAATCCAGTAGTACATAGTTGAAAGGATGTATAATAAAAAGAAAAGATAAATATAAGTTAACAATGGTAATGAAAAATAATGAGAATGAGGGACATTTTGTTATGTAACTTTTTCTTCAAGAAATGATTAACTTATAACACTTTTAGATATAATTATAATCTTTGGTTTAAAGAAAAATTAAAAAAGATTATTTTTTTAAAAACTCTCTTAAAAGATAGTACTAATTACATTTATTAAAGGAGTTTGACCTTTTCAAAAGGGTGTGCTAGTTTGAAAACTATTCTTTAAAAGGTTATATAAGTCATATATGTGAGAATTGGAAAGGGGGATAGAGATCACTCATGGAAGAAGAAGAAGAAGAAGATGGTGGCTTGGTGGGCTATGAGGCATTTGGAGAAGGAACACATAGTGTGCATCCATAGGTATAGCGTATACTCGGGAATGTCCTAGCCATGATTGAATTATTTTGATGTTGTGAGACATGTGTTTCATACCATGAAGGTATGTGAGATTTTGTGTAAGAACCAATTTCCTCCATGGGGTGCTACAACCAAACCCAAGGCCATTGGAATCTTCTTCGAGTGAGAATGGCTAATTCCAAGTGCTCAAAATTAATATAAATATTGGAACCTTGATGATAAAAGATATTGAAAATATGAGATATAAATTTGGTGACAATATGATTGATTTATGTGATTGTGTTATTCAATCTACCATGTTACTTCTTATAAATTATCACATACATAATATGCATTTCTATTTATATCCATTTATGAGAGCTCTACTACTAGCGCTTATATGTTAGTTGTTTTGCTGCAAAAACTTAAAAAAAAACTAAGAGAGAAGTGTCATTACATTTGGTATTAGAACCTAATGATCACACTTTCTTATCTTTGAATTTTATTTTTTTATGTTGTAAAATACCATATTAATTAGTCCTCGAAACAATCTTTGTGTATGTCTAGTATAAAGTTTGAATTCTAAAACTTGATTTGATAAAATCATTTTTATAGCACATCTTATCTAGAATCTTTCTATTAATTTTTAAAAACCAATTAATCATATGTGTAAGACTTAATTAAACCAAAAAAATTGATTATTGATTTAAAATTTTAATCATTACTTTTTGAAATGTAAATCTCAAACAAGCACCCAACGATTAGGCTTCGGTTGCCGGCACAACTGGGCTTAACCAGCACACACTAAGCGCTGACCGCTTAGGTGGCTTTAAAAATAACTGATTTGTTTTTTTTTTAATGTTTTGTACATGTTATCGGCTTTCCCTGTTATAGTTAAATATGTAACCAATTCGCTGTTTGGACGAATTGATTCATGCTACTATTTGCCTTAAGAAACTGGTAAACACTGAAGATTATCCCAATCACCATCTTCTACTCTCTTCAGACTGTTATTACCATGATAGAGTCCAACTGTGAAGGCACCTCTCTTTTAACTGCGCATGACCACACAAACAGTTTTGGAGCAGACAATAGAACAAGATTAGTTGCTCAATTTTGATACCACATTCATGGTTTCAAACCATAACAGTAATATTTTTAATTTTTAGCTTAATAGAATTATTTTGTAATCTAAATTTAAATGGTAAGTATATATTGTATAGAATAATTAATTATAATCTCTCTCTTTTTCTATATATAATACTTTATATAATAAAATTTTATTTTTATAATATATAAAAAACAATGATAAATTACTATATTAAATATATACATCATTAAAAATGTAGAACAAATTGAAAATACAAATTTTATTTTTACTTTTTTTTTAATTAGATTAGCATGAAAAAGTCATAGACCTATTTTTATCTTGTTATAATAGTTATGTTATGTTTATTCTATTTTTTTATTATCAAATATTTATATTTATATTTACAAATAATATTTAGTACACAATATAGTACATATGTTTAAATGATTTATTTCAATTAAATGTAAATTTTCATAAGGACACGAGTTAAATAACACACACACACACACAAAAAGAAAGAAAAAAAGAAAGATGTTGTCAAATTCTCATTATAAGAGAGAAGAAGATAAATGAAATAAAGAGAAATTTCAAATTAAAAGTGGGGGAGATGTCAAATTAACAAGGCATGTGAAATAAACAATACAGTAAGTAATTTGATATAAGTTGGTCCCAAGAGAAGACAATTTAGAAATCCATCATTATATAAACTAATTTGCTAGAAGTCTGTAAGGAAATATAGACATGTACATATAGACATCCATCAAAGCAGTAACCATAGAGGAATTCCATTATAGGAGACTGACGTTGTAAAAGGAAGAAGAGGGTGTGATGAATCAATCCTTAGATAAAGAAGCAATGCGAGCTAGTTTGACATTGAGTGACCCTTCTCTCATAGCTTACATTGAAGACTCTTCTAGAATTAAGCTACAAGATATCAACCTATCTAAACCCTACAACCTAATAGAGGTTAGGTGATAACACCATTTCCTTATGAATTAAAGATCTCTACATTCTATTTAAGGGGAAAAAAAGAGAGATGCATTAGTGGTTTTGTCCTTCCTCCATCAACATTAATATGTCTTAAGGAAAACCTCAATGCATTTCAATGAACTAAGTGTATTTTGGACGTGTTATGAGTGGCATTGTCCTAGTAAGAGATATTTTAAAATGTGTATGGAGGTGTTTCTTGTTCCGAATAGGGTAAGAGTGAAGCACACATATAGCTCACTAGGAATGTACAATCTTTTGAAGGCTCCAAAGATAAGGTGATTATAGAAAGTAATATAAGCGTATTGATAAAGGTTTATCAATGCAAGAAGATTTGGTGGTGGTCCTCTGTGCCTCTAGGTTTTAAATGCAGTGGACCATTGTAGTAAATTTGTATAGTGTGTTGAGTACATGCAATTGTTAAAATTATCGCCTCAAGGATATTTTTGAGGCTTTTGTGATGAAGCCCACACCTACTCACCCATTCTTTGTTATAGCAACTAGTGAAGTTTTTGAATCTCTCTTTTTAGGAAGGTTTAGATACAGTAGAAACTTATTAGTTATTATATATTTGTATCTCCTTACAAGAATATTAATTTTAATCTACGATAGCTTTTGTCCCAAGCTCACAATGTTTGAAAAATTGTAAAATTAATTTTACATAATTTTGTTTCATTACCAAAGAGGGATGAAATTTATAGGTTTTTCAAAAGATTAGAAATAATATAGAAATACTTGACATTATAATTTGAGCATGATCACTATCAATATTTCAAAATTGGAGAATTGAGGAAGATTTAACTTTTCATTGTGATTTTTCTTTACGTAGAGTAGAATGAGGTGGCAAACAATGAATTGATTGAAAAAAGTGTAGTTAAATTTTGTACATGAACAAGAATTTATTAATGAGAGTGAGTCTATGGGTCTCATAGCAGTAGTAGTTAGATTTTAGTGTTGGAGTTTCTTTTTTTTCAACATGATATTCAATAAGTACAATTTTTTTCTAAAGACGTCTCAAATTTGCATAAGTTATTTTTCCTTTAATTAACTAATTAAAACTAGGAAAATATCATTTTGGCACCTTAACTTAGTGGAGCCACCAAATCCTATCCTACTTATTGAAAACTAAAATTAGTATAAATTTTAAATTTAAATCTTAAAGAGAAAATTCTTAAAAGAAAGATTTAGCGATTGCTCTAACAAATCCTCAAACAATGATGAAGTTAGTATTGATGCTTTTATTTATGTTAACATTGGAGAAGATCTCGGGTAATTAAATTAGGTGCCTCTTTTCATGAGTCCTAATGAAGATTAGTATTTTAAGTACAAAGATTTTTGAAGGGATATAGATGCTTTGACCCTCCTCACAAGTTATCCTTTTATCTTCTACGAAGAAAATTCTCATTTTCTAGGATAAAATCTCACATAAAAACTTGTAGACAACTAGGCTAAGTACTCTAAAAAATGATTTTTATAAGGCTTACAAAGAGCTATGAGACTTAAGCTCAATAGTTACCATGAGTTAAAATACTACATAAGGACTCTCAACTGAAGCTAGAACAATAAAGTCGCTCTAAAATAAAGTCCTCTATGTATTTCATGACACTGGGATCTATACAAACTTAGTATTGGTCTAAACAAACTAGGATATACATAGGTTCAAATCAACACCTTATATGAAGTGGCATAAAGTAATTTAACCAATAAACTTGAATACATAAAAATGATAACATGAACCTATGTGATGGTGTGCGTGTGGAACTTAGTTGGAACCATTTTCTTGTTCTCATCGTCTATAGCCCTCTCTCTAGTCACACTCTCCTTCTCTCTCTCCTAGAGGAGAAGATAGATAATCCTACATTCAACTTAGCGATCGTAATAGTAGTTTGTCCATTACATAAACAACATCATGTAAATTTGAAAATGAGCGATAATCATGTATACAATCAAGCATTAATGATAAACATTAAATTCACTTATTCTCATTTCAAAACATCTATCTAATGCAAACTCTATCTCATATGCATAGTTACCACACATTAATGTATACAAATTAAAAATATTTACAATGTCATAAAATGAGGTGTAACATTATGAATGAATATTCAGAAGAATATAATATGAAATAACTTTAAATTTTTAAAATTAAAAAGAAATTATATCAACCTATAAGTTAAAAAATTATTTTTATGGTTTGAAATCGATAATGCAATATCAAAATTTTGATTCATACATCTTGGACTTGGGGCTTTCTATGAATAGACTTAATTGTTGTCTATTATAAATAATTTAGTGAGAATATTTTAGATAGTATTTTATATTTTGATGATATATTGATCATTAAAAAAGGGCAATAGTTAAAGAACTCAAATCTTGACTTTCAAAGACAATTAAAATAAAAGATTTAGGATTTATAAAATAAATTTTGGTATTCTGATGAAGGGTGCTCCCCTTAATACCACAAACACATAACAGAAATAGAGAAACAACAACAATATGCAAGAACAGAAAATTGGCTTCTTATTATCTCCACAAATGTGGAATTACAAACTTTCAGAATTACAATATGCAAAGCCACATGGGCATTCCCTTACAATATTCTGTAAGACAAAGCCTCGAATCAATACCCAGATCTACTACCCAGAACTATTCTGAACTGCCTAAGACAATAATACAGCCTTCCTTATATAGGCAATTTTCCACCGCCTGGGAAGGTTCCAGAATTTTAGCCAATAAGGCCGACCAAACTTAGAATTATTTTTTTATTTTACATTTCATTACATCATAGTCGGCTCAAAATAAATTTTGAAACCCGAACAGAAATTTTGAAGAAAAATTATTTTCCGCCATTCCAGGTGACCCAACTTCCGAAGACCATAAGTCATCACCAGTTGACCCGATTGACTATTGTAACCCCATTTCGGAAAGGGCGCGAGGAGCTCTACAACGCTTGAATTAAGCAAGCTTCATTCAGCCCAAAATTCGACCTCATCCGGGGCCTCTAAAGCCTTCAAAACTGAGTTCGAAGTTTCTGTACCCTGCAATATCTTCAATATCTTCAATATCTTCCAATATACACTTGATCTGGCAATGAAACTTTACTGGCAGACTTATATGACCAAAACGAACCTCCAAGAAAGAAATCAGATCATTCTAAGCACATACAAAAATTACCAAAAATAGTAACTTTCCATAAATAGCAGCTCTGCACAAAATAGCCCTTATTGAATACAAAAATAGAAATATTTTTGGGTGATGCAAGATTGCTCTTACACCTAGGATGCTCCTGCATCAGACACCCGGGGTAATTTGAGAAGTGACCCTGTCACGACTCAGGTGTGCAGAGGAAAACCAAGACGGCTAATCTCCTCCTTTGTCAGCCATGATGAATCTTCAACAGGTCGTCCTTTCCACTTGACCAGATATTCTTCATATATCCTGTTGCTTGTGCTTCTGCCAATACGACTGTCCAGTATATCTTCGATCTCCTTAGTGTCTGAACTAGTTGCTGGAATACTCCACTGTGCTGCTGTGATCTCATCTTCAACACCTCCTTCATGATACTCTGTCAGGTCTGAAATATTAAACACTGGTGAAATATTTAGCTCAGTAGGCAATTCTACCTCATATGCGTTTCCTGAATCATGTTTCTTCAGTATCCTACATGGTCCAAACTTCTTCATTTTCAGCTTGTTATATGTACCAACTGGAAACCGCTCCTTCCGCAAATGAACCATGACTTCATCACCAACTTGAAATTCCTTATACCTCCTTTTCTCATCTGCCTTAGCCTTATACTGTGCGTTCATCTTGGTAATATGCTTCCTCACCTCCTCATGGATGTTCTTCAAGTGTTCTGCAAAATCCTCAGCTTCAGCACTACTTATTTCTCCTTTATCTATCTTCCTCAATTCAGATGCATTTCTTGGACTACTTCCATATACAATCACGAATGGTGATTTACCAGTGCTCCTGTTGACAGAATTATTGTATGCAAATTCTGCCTGTGGTAAAATCAAATCCCATCCTGTTGGCTTATCTCCAACCAAACATCTCAGCAAATTTCCCAAACTCCTATTCACCACCTCTGTTTGTCCATCAGTCTGTGGATGATGTGATGAACTGAACTTCAAATCTGTCTTTAACTTCTTCCACAATGTACGCCAGAAATATCTAACAAACTTAGTGTCCCGATCTGAAACTATGGTCTTTGGCAAACCATGAAGTCTCACTACTTCTCCGAAAAACAATTCTGCTACATGAACAGCATCATTAGTCTTCTTGCAGGGAATGAAATGTGCCATCTTTGAAAATCTGTCAACTACCACAAAAATTGAATCGTGTCCCCGCTGTGTCCTCGGTAAACCAAGAACAAAGTCCATACCGATATCCTCCCAAGGCTTCTCTGGTATAGGTAATGGCTGATACAACCCTGTATTCTGCTTCACTCCTTTCGCCATCTGACATACTCTGCAACTCTGTACAAACTTCTTCACATCTTGCTGCAATTGTGGCCAATAATAATTCTCACCAACCAAAGCAAGGGTTTTATCACGACCAAAGTGTCCAGCCAATCCTCCACTATGCTTCTCCTTGATGAGATTCTCCCTCATAGAACTTCGTGGAATGCACAACTGACTCCCTCTGAATAGCATATCATCCTGGATGATGAAATCCAACCATTTCGTCCTGTCTAGAGTAACAGGTTCTTTACAAGCTTTCCAAGCTTCACCAAAATCAGGATCCTTTGGATACAAATTCTTGAGCTCCTTGAACCCAACCACTTCAATCTGCATTTCTGTCAGCAGTAGTTGCCTTCTGCTAAGAGCATCTGCAACCCTATTAGACTTTCCACTCCTGTGTTTCAAAACAAATGTATAACTCTGCAAAAATTCAACCCATTTCAAATGCCTTTGATTCAACTTTCTTTGACTATTCAAATATTGCAAAGCTTGATGATCAGTATACAAAACAAACTCGTTAGGAAGCAAATAGTGTCTCCACTTCTTTAATGCTTGAACTATAGCATAAAATTCCTGATCATAAACAGAATATTTTCTTTTGGCATCATTCAACTTCTCACTGAAATAAGCAATAGGTTTACCTTCTTGGCTCATAACAGGTCCTATTGCAGTACCACTAGCATCACAATCTACTCGAAACACCTTATTAAAATATGGAAGTGCTAAAACAGGTTGTTCTGTAACTTTTTGTTTCAACAATTGAAAACTCTTTTCTGCCCCCTTAGTCCACTTAAACTCTTTTCTATCCCCTCTCATTGTTTCAGTCAAGGGTCCACAAATACTGCTAAAATTTCTGATAAACTTTCTGTAAAAGCTAGCTAGACCATGAAAAGATCTTACCTCAGTAGCATTCCTTGGAGTAGGCCATTCAAGGATAGCCTGTACCTTCTCTGGGTCCATTTTTAGACCTTCTCCTGAAACTACAAACCCCAAATACACCAACTCTTTCTTCACAAAACTGCACTTCTTCAAATTAATCAACAATTTCTCTTCTCTCAGCTTCTCAAATACCATACGAATATGCATCATATGCTCCTCCAATGTCTTACTAAAGATCAGAATATCATCTAGGTAAACAATGACAAACTTACCTAGAAATTCTTTCAGAACCTCGTTCATGAGCCGCATGAAAGTGCTCGGTGCATTGGTTAGCCCAAAAGGCATGACTAACCACTCATACAGTCCTTCCTTTGTCTTGAAGGCAGTCTTCCATTCATCTCCTTCTCTGATCCGAATCTGATGATATCCACTTTTCAGATCTATCTTTGAAAAATACACAGCTCCACTCAAACAGTCCATAATATCATCCATTCGTGGCAATGGAAACCTGTACTTGATTGTGATCTTGTTTATTGCCCTAGAATCTGTACACATCCTCCACTCTCCATTCTTCTTTGGTGCTAATACCGCTGGTACAGCACAGGGACTCAGACTCTCACGGATCAATCCTTTCTGTAGCAGTTCATGTACTTGTCTGTTCAACTCCTCACTTTCTGCAGGTGTCATTCTGTGTGCTGCCTTATTCGGAAAACTCGCTCCTGGGATCAAATCCATTTGATGACTGATCTTCCTGACTGGTGGTAATCCATCAGGCACGTTATCGGATACAATATCCTGAAACTCATTCAACAAATCTGCAACTTCTACAGGAGCATCTTCTACTTCTTCTTTACCAGCTTTTGGAATTAAAGCAAAACATACATGCTCATGCCTCATACCATCTAGGAAATTTCTTCCATCAACAAAAGTTATCCTTGCATTACCACATACCTTTTCTTCAGTCTCCTTCAATGGTTTTAGCTTATGTCGCACTCCATCCTTTGTCAGGGAATAGGTATTCGCACGGCCATCATGTACAGCACATCTGTCAAACTGCCATGGTCTACCCAACAACATATGACATGCATCCATAGATATGATATCACACAATACCTCATCTTGGTATCCGCCAATCTTGAACTTCACCGGGCATTGTTCATTGACCATGACCTTGTGGTCATCCTGTACCCAGGCAATCCGATATGGATGTGGGTGTTTCTGTCTCTTGAGCTTCAACTTTGTCACCATCTCTTCTGACACCAAATTGTCAGTGCTTCCACTATCGATAATCACATCACAACATTTACCTTCACACTTGCACCTGGTGCGAAACAAGCTCCTCCTTTGCTCAGGTTCATTCTCACCACTCAACAGGACTCTTCTGTTAATCAACGTTTCTCCTCTTTCAGCATCTTCAGAATTTGATGATCTGGCATCTTCATCTACATGTGCAATTCTGTCCTGGCCTTCATTTCTCCCGTCTATTCTGCCTTGGCGCTGAGGACATTCAAATGCCCTATGACCTTCTTCTCCACAGTGAAAACATGTTCCACGGAAGCCACCTCTTCCAGATCCTTGTCCTCTTCCTCTTCCTCTTTGATCTCTATTATTCTGATCTTGGAAGCGATTGGAATTATTTCCTCGCTGATTCTGACTGCTACAAGCCTCATCCTTCTTTTTCGGATCTTCATTTCGGCCACCATATGACCGTCCACCAGATCGTCCACCGCGACCTCTTCCATTTTGTCTGCTCTCAAACCTCTTGTTCAGCTTTTCCTCTACTTTTAGGGAAAACTGGTATGCCTCCTCAATACTGTTCATTCGAACCAGATTCAGCTCCTCCTGAATGCTTGGCCTTAACCCATTAAGGTATCGGGCAACTTTCTCCTTATCAGCTTCTGCATGGCCTGTTCTGATGAGAAGTCGATAGAACTCCTCTGTATACTCCTGAACAGATCTTCGTGCTTGCCTCAAACTTTGCATTTTCTTTAGTAGATCAAGCTCATAATCAACAGGAATGAACTGTCGCTTCAATTTATCCACCATCCGATCCCATCTTGTGATTTTATCTTTCCCTCTTCTATTTCGCTCCAATTGAATTTCTTGCCACCAGATCTTCGCATGACCTTTCAGTCTGGCCTTCACAAATTTGACCCTATCAGGATCCTCAACATCTTCATACTCAAAATATTCCTCACATTCATTGATCCAGTCGATCAATTCCTCTGGGTTAAGATTTTCAGAAAATGTAGGAACCTCAATCTTAGGTCTTTTCCCAATCTTGGAAATCGCCCGAAAAAGTCTTTCTTCCTCATGGTTCACAATTTCAACTTCTCCTTCTTGATATTCTTCTTCGGCTTCATCCTCGCTTTCGTCTCTGACATTAAGATTCATTCCTCTGCGAATCTCTTCTTGCAATGCTCGCACTTGTCTCTGCAGCTCTCTAACCTCAGGTGTTACAACACCAACTCTTCCGCCACGTTCCCTTCGTGGAGGCATTTTCGCGATGCGCGCTGAAACCCTAGCCACGGTCCTGGTGCAAACTGCCTCACAGTCGGCGATCTGTTTACACACTCAAGAACTCCTGCTCTGATACCACTTGATGAAGGGTGCTCCCCTTAATACCACAAACACATAACAGAAATAGAGAAACAACAACAATATGCAAGAACAGAAAATTGGCTTCTTATTATCTCCACAAATGTGGAATTACAAACTTTCAGAATTACAATATGCAAAGCCACATGGGCATTCCCTTACAATATTCTGTAGGACAAAGCCTCGAATCAATACCCAGATCTACTACCCAGAACTATTCTGAACTGCCTAAGACAATAATACAGCCTTCCTTATATAGGCAATTTTCCACCGCCTGGGAAGGTTCCAGAATTTTAGCCAATAAGGCCGACCAAACTTAGAATTATTTTTTTATTTTACATTTCATTACATCATAGTCGGCTCAAAATAAATTTTGAAACCCGAACAGAAAATTTGAGGAAAAATCATTTTCCGCCATTCCAGGTGACCCAACTTCCGAAGACCATAAGTCATCACCAGTTGACCTGATTGACTATTGTAACCCCATTTCGGAAAGGGCGCGAGGAGCTCTACAACGCGCTTCATTCAGCCCAAAATTTGACCTCATCCGGGGCCTCTAAAGCTTTCAAAACTGAGTTCAAAGTTTCTGTAACCTGCAATATCTTCAATATCTTCAATATCTTCCAATATACACTTGATTTGGCAATGAAACTTTGCTGGCAGACTTATATGACCAAAACGAACCTCCAAGAAAGAAATCAGATCATTCTGAGCACATACAAAAATTACCAAAAATAGTAACTTTCCATAAATAGCAGCTCTGCACAAAATAGCCCTTATTGAATACAAAAATAGAAATATTTTTGGGTGATGCAAGATTGCTCTTACACCCAGGATGCTCCTGCATCAGACACCCGGGGTAATTTGAGAAGTGACCCTGTCACGACTCAGGTGTGCAGAGGAAAACCAAGACGGCTAATCTCCTCCTTTGTCAGCCATGATGAATCTTCAACAGGTCGTCCTTTCCACTTGACCAGATATTCTTCATATATCCTGTTCCTTGTGCTTCTGCCAATACGACTGTCCAGTATATCTTCGATCTCCTTAGTGTCTGAACTAGTTGCTGGAATACTCCACTGTGCTGCTGTGATCTCATCTTCAACACCTCCTTCATGATACTCTGTCAGGTCTGAAATATTAAACACTGGTGAAATATTTAGCTCAGTAGGCAATTCTACCTCATATGCGTTTCCTGAATCATGTTTCTTCAGTATCCTACATGGTCCAAACTTCTTCATTTTCAGCTTGTTGTATGTACCAACTGGAAACCGCTCCTTCTGCAAATGAACCATGACTTCATCACCAACTTGAAATTCCTTATACCTCCTTTTCTCATCTGCCTTAGCCTTATACTGTGCGTTCATCTTGGTAATATGCTTCCTCACCTCCTCATGGATGTTCTTCAAGTGTTCTGCAAAATCCTCAGCTTCAGCACTACTTATTTCTCCTTTATCTATCTTCCTCAATTCAGATGCATTTCTTGGACTACTTCCATATACAATCTGGAATGGTGATTTACCAGTGCTCCTGTTGACAGAATTATTGTATGCAAATTCTGCCTGTTGTAAAATCAAATCCCATCCTGTTGGCTTATCTCCAACCAAACATCTCGGCAAATTTCCCAAACTCCTATTCACCACCTCTGTTTGTCCATCAGTCTGTGGATGATGTGATGAACTGAACTTCAAATCTGTCTTTAACTTCTTCCACAATGTACGCCAGAAATATCCAACAAACTTAGTGTCCCGATCTGAAACTATGGTCTTTGGCCAACCATGAAGTCTCACTACTTCTCTGAAAAACAATTCTGCTACATGAACAACATCATTAGTCTTCTTGCAGGGAATGAAATGTGCCATCTTTGAAAATCTGTCAACTACCACAAAAATTAAATCGTGTCCCCGCTGTGTCCTCGGTAAACCAAGAACAAAGTCCATACTGATATCCTCCCAAGGCTTTTCTGGTATAGGTAATGGCTGATACAACCCTGTATTCTGCTTCACTCCTTTCGCCATCTGACATACTCTGCAACTCTGTACAAACTTCTTCACATCTTGCTGCAATTGTGGCCAATAATAATTCTCACCAACCAAAGCAAGGGTTTTATCACGACCAAAGTGTCCAGCCAATCCTCCACTATGCTTCTCCTTGATGAGATTCTCCCTCATAGAACTTTGTGGAATGCACAACTGACTCCCTCTGAATAGCATATCATCCTGGATGATGAAATCCAACCATTTCGTCCTGTCTAGAGTAACAGGTTCTTTACAAGCTTTCCAAGCTTCACCAAAATCAGGATCCTCTAGATATAAATTCTTGAGCTCCTTGAACCCAACCACTTCAATCTGCATTTCTGTCAGCAGTAGTTGCCTTCTGCTAAGAGCATCTGCAACCCTATTAGACTTTCCACTCCTGTGTTTCAAAACAAATGTATAACTCTGCAAAAATTCAACCCATTTCAAATGCCTTTGATTCAACTTTCCTTGACTATTCAAATATTGCAAAGCTTGATGATCAGTATACAAAACAAACTCCTTAGGAAGCAAATAGTGTCTCCACTTCTTTAATGCTTGAACTATAGCATAAAATTCCTGATCATAAACAGAATATTTTCTTTTGGCATCATTCAACTTCTCACTGAAATAAGCAATAGGTTTACCTTCTTGGCTCATAACAGCTCCTATTGCAGTACCACTAGCATCACAATCTACTTGAAACACCTTATTAAAATCTGGAAGTGCTAAAACAGGTTGTTCTGTAACTTTTTGTTTCAACAATTGAAAACTCTTTTCTGCTCCATTAGTCCACTTAAACTCTTTTCTATCCCCTCTCATTGTTTCAGTCAAGGGTCCACAAATACTGTTAAAATTTTTGATAAACTTTCTGTAAAAGCTAGCTAGACCATGAAAAGATCTTACCTCAGTAGCATTCCTTGGAGTAGGCCATTCAAGGATAGCCTGTACCTTCTCTGGGTCCATTTTTAGACCTTCTCCTGAAACTACAAACCCCAAATACACCAACTCTTTCTTCACAAAACTGCACTTCTTCAAATTAATCAACAATTTCTCTTCTCTCAGCTTCTCAAATACCATACGAATATGCATCATATGCTCCTCCAATGTCTTACTAAAGATCAGAATATCATCTAGGTAAACAATGACAAACTTACCTAGAAATTCTTTCAGAACCTCGTTCATGAGCCGCATGAAAGTGCTCGGTGCATTGGTTAGCCCAAAAGGCATGACTAACCACTCATACAGTCCTTCCTTTGTCTTGAAGGCAGTCTTCCATTCATCTCCTTCTCTGATCCGAATCTGATGATATCCACTTTTCAGATCTATCTTTGAAAAATACACAGCTCCACTCAAACAGTCCATAATATCATCCATTCGTGGCAATGGAAACCTGTACTTGATTGTGATCTTGTTTATTGCCCTAGAATCTGTACACATCCTCCACTCTCCATTCTTCTTTGGTGCTAATACCGCTGGTACAGCACAGGGACTCAGACTCTCACGGATCAATCCTTTCTGTAGCAGTTCATGTACTTGTCTGTTCAACTCCTCACTTTCTGCAGGTGTCATTCTGTGTGCTGCCTTATTCGGCAAACTCGCTCCTGGGATCAAATCCATTTGATGACTGATCTTCCTGACTGGTGGTAATCCATCAGGCACGTTATCACATACAATATCCTGAAACTCATTCAACAAATCTGCAACTTCTACAGGAGCATCTTCTACTTTCTCTTTACCAGCTTTTGGAATTAAAGCAAAACATACATGCTCATGCCTCATACCATCTAAGAAATTTTTTCCATCAAAAAAAGTTATCCTTGCATTACCACATACCTTTTCTTCAGTCTCCTTCAATGGTTTTAGCTTATGTCGCACTCCATCCTTTGTCAGGGAATAGGTATTCGCACGACCATCATGTACAGCACATCTGTCAAACTGCCATGGTCTACCCAACAACATAAGACATGCATCCATAGATATGATATCACACAATACCTCATCTTGGTATCCGCCAATTTTGAACTTCACCCGGCATTGTTCATTGACCATGACCTTGTGGTCATCCTGTACCCAGGCAATCCGATATGGATGTGGGTGTTTCTGTCTCTTGAGCTTCAACTTTGTCACCATCTCTTCTGACACCAAATTGTCAGTGCTTCCACTATCGATAATCACATCACAACATTTACCTTCACACTTGCACCTGGTGCGAAACAAGCTCCTCCTTTGCTCAGGTTCATTCTCACCACTCAACAGGACTCTTCTGTTAATCAACGTTTCTCCTCTTTCAGCATCTTCAGAATTTGATGATCTGGCATCTTCATCTACATGTGCAATTCTGGCCTGGCCTTCATTTCTCCTGTCTGTTCTGCCTTGGCGCTGAGGACATTCAAATGCCCTATGACCTTCTTCTCCATAGTGAAAACATGTTCCACGGAAGCCACCTCTTCCAGATCCTTGTCCTCTTCCTCTTCCTCTTTGATCTCTATTATTCTGATCCTGGAAGCGATTGGAATTATTTCTTCGCTGATTCTGACTGCTACTAGCCTCATCCTTCTTTTTCGGATCTTCATTTCGGCCACCATATGACCGTCCACCAGATCGTCCACCGCGACCTCTTCCGTTTTGTCTGCTCTCAAACTTCTTGTTCAGCTTTTCCTCTACTTTTAGGGCAAACTGGTATGCCTCCTCAATACTGTTCATTCAAACCAGATTCAACTCCTCCTGAATGCTTGGCCTTAACCCATTAAGGTATCGGGCAACTTTCTCTTTATCAGCTTCTGCATGGCCTGTTCTGATGAGAAGTCGATAGAACTCCTCTGTATACTCCTGAACAGATCTTCCTGCTTGCTTCAAACTTTGCATTTTCTTTAGTAGATCAAGCTCATAATCAACAGGAATGAACTGTCGCTTCAATTTATCCACCATCCGATCCCATCTTGTGATTTTATCTTTCCCTCTTCTATTTCGTTCCAATTGAATTTCTTGCCACCAGATCTTCGCATGACCTTTCAGTCTGGCCTTCGCAAATTTGACCCTATCAGGATCCTCAACATCTTCATACTCAAAATATTCCTTACATTCATTGATTCAGTCGATCAATTCCTCTGGGTTAAGATTTCTAGAAAATGTAGGAACCTCAATCTTAGGTCTTTTCCCAATCTTGGAAATCGCTCAAAAAAGTCTTTCTTCCTCATGGTTCACAATTTCAACTTCTCCTTCTTGATATTCTTCTTCGGCTTCATCCTCGCTTTCGTCTCTGACATTAAGATTCATTCCTCTGCGAATCTCTTCTTGCAATGCTCGCACTTGTCTTTGCAGCTCTCTAACCTCAGGTGTTACAACACCAACTCTTCCGCCACGTTCCCTTCGTGGAGGTATTTTCGCGATGCGCGCTGAAACCCTAGCCATGGTCCTGGTGCAAACTGCCTCACAGTCGGCGATCTGTTTACACACTCAAGAACTCCTGCTCTGATACCACTTGATGAAGGGTGCTCCCCTTAATACCACAAACACATAACAGAAATAGAGAAACAACAACAATATGCAAGAACAGAAAATTGGCTTCTTATTATCTCCACAAATGTGGAATTACAAACTTTCAGAATTACAATATGCAAAGCCACATGGGCATTCCCTTACAATATTCTGTAGGACAAAGCCTCGAATCAATACCCAGATCTACTACCCAGAACTATTCTGAACTGCCTAAGACAATAATACAGCCTTCCTTATATAGGCAATTTTTCACCGCCTGGGAAGGTTCCAGAATTTTAGCCAATAAGGCCGACCAAACTTAGAATTATTTTTTTATTTTACATTTCATTACATCATAGTCGGCTCAAAATAAATTTTGAAACCCGAACAGAAATTTTGAGGAAAAATCATTTTTCGCCATTCCAGGTGACCCAACTTCCGAAGACCATAAGTCATCACCAGTTGACCCGATTGACTATTGTAACCCCATTTCAGAAAGGGCGCGAGGAGCTCTACAACGTCTAAATTAAGCAAGCTTCATTCAACCCAAAATTCGACCTCATCCGAGGCCTCTAAAGCCTTCAAAACTGAGTTCGAAGTTTTTGTACCCTGCAATATCTTCAATATCTTCAATATCTTCCAATATACACTTGATCTGGCAATGAAACTTTACTGGCAGACTTATATGACCAAAACGAACCTCCAAGAAAGAAATCAGATCATTCTGAGCACATACAAAAATTACCAAAAATAGTAACTTTCCATAAATAGCAGCTCTGCATAAAATAGCCCTTGTTGAATACAAAAATAGAAATATTTTTGGGTGATGCAAGATTGCTCTTACACCCAGGATGCTCCTGCATCATATTCAAATCCATAAAGAAAATCTTAACAAAAGCCTATGGCTAAAGCAGAGGAAATGCATTAAAATATTTGTAGAGGTTTAAATTACAAGATAACAAATCTATAAACATCCCTTTACTTGTATCTATTAAGTTGTGTTTGGAACAATGCCTTAATTCTAAAGAGGATTGTGAGTACATGTATAATGTTCCTTATGGTAGTGCAACAAGAATCCTTATGTATGTCATGGCCAATGTTATACCAATCACTACCCAAATAATGGGAGTTCGTTGTAGATTTATTTAAAATCCTAGTAGAGAATTTGAAAAGAGTTTTTCAAGCACTTGAAGGAAAATTGTGGTTATTATATTTGTTATCATAGGATTTATTATATAGGTAAGATTTTGAATATAAAGGGCTTTCTAAATTCAAATCGGGCTAGAGATATTTACAATTGAATATTTCATAAGGGGATATATTTTTTCTTTGTTTAGATGGATTATTTAAACTAGACGAGTAAAAGGGAACCTAAACTAATTTTTGTCCACTACTAATTTTAGGTCTATGGTTGCAATTGATTCTTGAAAAGAATTAGTGTAGTTATACAGGTTAGATGTTGGTATTAATTGTAAGAGTTAAGAAATTAAATGCATGTAACTATTATTGTGTTATTATATTGGAGAAGACACTAATGTAACTATTGATGAGCTTATAGATGATTTTTATTTCAAAGTGCCAAAGTACCACACACAAACCACTAATATTGGAAATGATTGTAGATTAGTGAGTAGAAATATGATATTTGGATTAAAGTTCATCTCCTCATCTCCTCATCCACTCTAAGACAAATCTAGCAACACTAGGAAAATGGAGAAAGAAATAAATATTGAAACTTAAATACAAACATCATAAAGGCCATAAGACAAGAGTTGAAAACTAAACACTATCTTATTGGAGATTAATATCTCATCTTATAATTATCAAAAAAGGGCAAGTATAAGGTATAGAAGCATTATGAAAGAAAAACTAGGAACCATTTAGATAGTAATATGTCTCTTATTAGGATCACTAAGAAATCCAACTTTACTTTAACATAGTTCCTCTAAAATCATACAACACTCCCTTGGAATTAGAGATTAGAGAAGGAGAACCAATGTTTACACATTATTATCTTAGATGAAGATGCATATGGAAAAGAGGAAGGGAAAATAATAACTACAAATAAAGAAAAGGAACACAAAAGATAACAACACATCAATCATTAAAATAAACAAACATAATAGATTATTTATTTGTATTAAGTATCATGAATTTTGTAACATATAAAGATAAAATTTCTTGGAACCTTATTCATATAGTAATTCCATAAGTAATATTCATATAAATCTCCCTTAGAAAAGAAATAAAATTTCTATGACAACTTTGGGCTATTGTAAAATGTTTCAACCTTCCATAACCCTATCTCTATGATATGTATAATATAATGGGACGTGAAGAAGAGAACAAGAGAAGAAAATAGTCTATAAGCATGTAGC
Organism: Chamaecyparis obtusa; assembly: GCA_027943335.1. NCBI lineage: Eukaryota > Viridiplantae > Streptophyta > Pinopsida > Cupressales > Cupressaceae > Chamaecyparis > Chamaecyparis obtusa. Next base: position 1,144,158 of record BSBK01004969.1, on the reverse strand, counting down.
TAATTTGACAACTTTCTTAACGTATCTCTAACTTACACAAATTCCTTTGTGATCCATAGCGCTAAATACATAAAAATATTTGATTTAGAAATATTACAAATAAATTTGATATTTTTACTTCTCTATTCATTTCCACTTTCTCTAATATTTCAAATTTTACTTAACCAACCACATCAAACTCCTTGATTATTAGAGTGAAATATTTTTTTTCCTTGTAGCAAACATTCAATTGAATTTATCATCTAAATTTATAATCATTTTCACTATTTCTTTGTTTAAGTGGAAACAACATTATCACAAACTCTTTCTTTCTGAGTGGTATGAAGCTTGACAAGATTGTCTACATTTTTTAAAAGTAATGAAATGACAAAAATATCAATATACATTACTAAATTTGCCCTCTTACCTTTTTAATTTTGTTATAAAGGATGTAGAATTTAAATTCAAAATCCTTTCACATTAGAAGAAGCTTTATACTTGGCAAAAATATACAAACATTTCCCCTATTGTATTGCTTGCCCAAGAAATCATAATTCTTTTCTTTTAATTTTTTTTGAAAACTTTGGACCGACTTAAAAATAATATTTTTACAAACTACACTAGCTTATTGAATCTTCTTGAGAGTAGCCAATGGGCCCATCCTGCTGAGAAAGAGCCTACATTATCAACCATTGAAGCATTTTAAACATTAACATTGGTCCTTTAATTTTATTTACTTGACCTCTCTATTCTTCATGTTTATATCGGTTGAATCTCTGCATCTACATGGGATCCTGGCTATTATGCATTTCCAATGGCACCATATTTTCCAATGTCTGTGTCCCTTTCATAGAGACCACTATCCTCTATGCAGTGCACCATCCAAATGATGCTTCTGATTATTAATGGAGGATTAAGTAAACCAAAAAAAACAAACATTTATTTCATTAATAAGGAAAGCTACAATGAACCGTAAACTAAAGATGCAAAGTTCACATTGTGGCACAGGCATAGAGGTAGCAGGCAAAGGTTGCAAATTATGGCTTTATTTGTTCGAAAATTCTTGAAGCCTAGTCAACAAATCCATTTTGCGTATTATAAGTTGCAATCATCACACTCAATGAGGCGGTTACATTTTCCTGAGGCATTTGATCAAATAGTTCTAGCTCCTTGTCTATGATTCCACAGTTTGCAGAAAATGTTTATTAGAGCACTAACCATCCATTTTCTCTCAACTATCTTACATTTATTCCATACCAACTTTATGAGTGTGGAAAATAGTTGTTTGAATTTGACTTTGCTCATGCGTGGGAATTAGACTGCTGTCTGTTGACTACTCACTCCTATGGTTAACGACACTGCTTAGGGGAACAAAAAAAAGAGTTGAGGGATGGATTGTAGGGTTAGTGGTCAGTGCTTAGTGTGTTGGCCAAGTCCAACCCTACAATATAAAAAAAGGGCAGTGGCTATCCTCCATCTAAAGTGTATCAAAAAAGGAAAAAATAAAACTTATTTATTTAAAGATTTGTAAAAATACAATGATTTTTTTTGCAATTTTTTTGTGGTTTTCGATCACAAAATAAGCAGATCATGAAGAACATATGCTGAATTTTTTGCAAAAATTTGTTATGTTTTTGGATTTTTGAAATTTGGTCAAAGGTGCATTTTGGATGGAGGATAGCCGTGTCCTAAAACAAGAGCAATGTGAAGCTAATTTTAAATATTTCAATATGAAAAAGAATACCATGCACACATGCCATGTCAATGTATTTAGATGAAACTATACAAACTCTTTGTAAACGATTCAAGGCTTAGATCAAGAACAAAAGTTTTAAGAATTTGAAAAATAATACACACACTTACAATTTTGCATATTATATCTTCAATTATAAGAGGTTTAAATACTAGATTCTATACTATAAAACCAAATTTATGGGATAGTAGGTGGTTTAGAAGGCCATAGATTTAGGCCTTGAGATAAGCATCTAGTAATGTAAAGCTCTCTCCATTTCATGAGAGAGTCATCCCTGATAAAATTACAATTACCATAGCCAAAATAGTTTCCAGAATTTAAAGCATGCTATAATTTTTCCTTGAGCAAGAGATGAGAAGGGGAATCACAAGAATAGCATGGCAAAAGACATTGTGTAGGATGCTCTGAAAGAAATACAAAATTATAAAATAAAGAAATTATTCTATTGATTCAAGAGATTACAAGAGCTTCTTGATCAAATGATCAAGGATGAAACCAGTCGATAATGAATCAATTACAACTACCTCAATATATAGAGGTTTGGATACATCTAATTTCATCATGCAAATCATGCATTATGAGCTTTAAAGATAAAAGCTAAATCTTAAAAAAACTAATATTAAAGCATAAAACAATGCAAGTGGGAGGAATTACTAAATATTCCAACAATGCCCCCTTAATTTCAACCACTAATGGCTTTAACACAAAAAAAATTTCTAATTATCATAGCTTCTCAATAAAAGTTATGCTGACCTTCTTTTCTTCTTTGGAAGCTTCTCTCCTACCATGGTGTGGCGATCTCCCTTCCAACTATGTTTTACCTAGCTATTACTCCTTGAAGTGTCCATGATTTCTCTCCTATAGAGGGATTTAATTCTTTCAACAAAATACTATGGCTTTTTCTATGGCTAAGATATAACTTCAACACACTATACATAAAGAAAATGGTGAAGTGATATATAGATGGGTAAATCACTTCCTATTTTCATGTATTGCACATTTTGGAAGGAAGATGCCTCAATAAGTTCAAGAGGAGACTCAAACGCTAAGTGGGAAAATGATCCTTCTCTAAAATATGTAATGATGAAATATAAATGATTAATTAGATAAGTTACCGAATAACCATACATAATAGACTGAAAAAGACATATAGTGAACAAAAAAACATAGAAATGGAAACTAGAGTGCGGACTTGAATTGTGGGTGAAATATGAGATAAAAATGTAGGGTATAGAGAAAAACTCATTGTGTACCTAGGGATATAATGCCAATGAAATTCTATACTAGGTGATTTTGGCCGAATTTTTCTAGGTCACTCCAACTGTGTCCATTCTTTCTGAATTTTGTCTGGTGGCTCCATAACTTATTCTTGCACATAGAAAAATGGGGAAAAGGTTGTCTAAATGTTTTTTCCTTGGTCAAACCCTTGTTTATGAATCAACCTTGAAAATGGAAATAAAATACAAAAAAGGAAAGTATGTAAAAAGGAAAATGTTAGATTCATCTTGCATAAACCCTCATTGATGGAAGTAGAAATCACTCATATCCATAAAGATTCTTGAATGTGCTTGAAATCCAAAGATTTGACCTTGGAATATGATGTATAGTCAAGGATTCCATCATAAATACATATATCTATGAATACCGCTTTTAGGTCTTGAATGTAGATATGATTGATTCACTTGTAATGAAGGAGAGAGAATGTGAGTGGAAGGATATTAGTGCTTGATTGATAATTTATCTACTTGGACATTATGGGAGATAAGTTTAATTTAATTGAAGAAGACTTAATTTTACTTGAATAATCTTGAAGAATTAGATACTTGACTTGATCTTGATCTTGGATGCTTACCTTCAAATCTTGAAACCAAATTTTCAATTGCTCTTGATTTCTTGAAAACCTTGATAGCTTGATTGAAAAATGATTGAGTATGGCTTTGATATCTAAAATGAGGTGAGATAAGGTGTTTTTATGCTTACTCCATCATTTTAGGATTAAAAAATGATCTAGGCTGACCACAAAATAAAATCTCCTACTAATACCTCGACATCGGGCCCTGGGCAAAATTTGGGCCCCGATCCTTAGAGACATAATGCCATTGGCATTCTGTACCCTGGAGATGAGCCATAATTTAGAGGGGATGTGGGGATAGATGAAAAGAAGTAGGGGGAAAAAGGAAAGGTTGCTAGGATCAAGCATAATGGGAATTTAAACATCAAAATCACCAAAATGGGGTCTAATAGGTCCTAATAAAACATCTAATTATGGGTGCTAACTTTTTAGGATAATACATTTATCCCCCACTTTAGTAGGAGTATGAGATAAGATCATACTTACGATAAATTAGATCAATGCATAAGAACAATCTTATCAAGGTCAAGGAGATGAAGAAACATCAAGCCCTCAAGTGACTTAAGTCCTTATCAAATCTAAAACCAAGATAAAAGAGGCATTGCTCAAAGAGAAAGAAGAAAGAGAGATGCTGGAATTTACTTACTATAGATCATGAAAAGAGAAAGTGCTATGAAAGATGGCGTTGATGGTCTAGAAAGTTGTGTTATGCTAGTCAACCCATCAAAGAGGATCAGTCCTTAAGGAAAGCATTGCCTCCATTAAGGGATCCAAAAATGATTATCAAGCCCAAGGAAATAATTGTTTCCAAAGGGGTCCCAAAAGGAAGATCAGTCCTTGAGGAAATGATTGTTTCCATTAAGGAATCTAAAGAGAATGATCAGGCCTAAGGAAAGTATTATCTCCAAAGAGATCAAAGAAAAGAAGATTGTTTCTTAAGGAAAGCATTGTTTCCATTAAGGGATCTAAAGAGAATGATTAGGCCTAAGGAAAACATTGTCACCAATGGGATTTAAGAAAATAAGATTAGTCCTTAAGGAACACATTGTTTCCATTAAGGAGTCTAATGAAAGGGCGAATAGAAGGAAAGCATTGTTTCCTTAGCCATCTGCAATAGAAATTGCATTGAATCATTGTGTGTGTGCAAAATGTGAAATAAGAAACAAACAATATGCCCCCATGTTAAAGAGATTGCAAACACCTTAACAAAAGCAATGAATTTAATGGAGCATACATGCACCCACAAAAAAAATTTCCACGAAGAAATGCCCCCAAGAAAGTACAAGCTTAGGGAAATGAACATATGAGAAAGGGACACAAAGGGATCTACTATATAAGGAATCCACATGATTACCTAGATTATCACTGACATCATCTCCCAAAGATAGTAGAACTATAAGAAGAGCACATATGAGTCACAAAGAAGATTTCTTTTGGGTTGACATCATAAAGACCAAAAAGAAGAGGTAGCTGTCATTTTGCATCATCCCCAATCAGACAACACAAAGGAACATTTACAAATAGTGGAAAATGCATGACATATGTAACAACATATCGAATAAATGAAATGCAAATAGAATGATTATCATGATAGATTGATTCCTTTATCACCTTGTACCAACATAGCAGCAAGGGTTGTCTAAATAAATCTAAACAAAACATATCTCAATAAACACATCATAGGGGAAGAAAATTACAACAAGAAAACACAAAGAATTCACCGTATAAGAGGAGATAGTAAAGCATATCACCTTCCCCCCATCTCAATCTTTAGTGTTTAGGGAAGGTCGTAAACACACAAGAGAAGAAATATCAAGCATGGTAGATGGAACAATAGCCTATTCCAAACAAGGACCATGCTATATAGATTAGTCACTTTGTTTTTCACTATGACTAAGAGATAATTATTATGAAAACATAGCTAGTAAATCATGATTAACATCAATAAGCTCATACATATCATCAGGATCACTACTAGGAATGTCATTATTAGTTGCATTAGGAACATCAAAAACATCATCACCAAGAGTATCTTCATCCAAATTAATTATAACAGAATCCAAGATACAAATAGAATTATCATGTTTGTTCAGTTTTATCTTTTTCAAATTAACTTCTTTTAGGCTATGCGTAGGCTAATCAAAGGGAACAGTAGGCGTTTTGGGTGAAGAGAGGTTTTGGAAAGCATGTTAACAAGCTCTAGCATGAAGTTTACAATGACAATCATGAGCACAAAAATTATGCTTGGTTTTGCTAGAAATTGGGTTTGGTTCAAGATCAATCAACATCAAGCCCTTTTCTTTCTTAGGAGGAAGAATGGAAAGAACTACACTAGGTTGAGAGATACTATCAGCAGAAAGTTTATAAGATATAGGAGGAAAAATAGAAGCATATATAGGAGGTGTAGGAGGTATAAGGATAATTCCAAGTCCAAGAAAAGGAGATGGTGTTAGGAATGGGAACACTGAGAGGGGGGGGGATGAATCAGTGTTCTATATATTATTACTTTTTTCTAATATCTTGAACTTTAAATTAATTGCTTAAGTACTAAAATGTAAGCAAGATAAAAAACCATAACACATAACACCAAAGATGATTATGGGGAAACCCAAATAGGTAAAAACCCCGGTGGGAATTGACACCCACTAAGAACTGCACTAGTGTTTTATGATCCTTGTTAGAAGATCTTGCAACCCTGTTAGGAGTTGATCTTTACAATGCTTTTAGTACAGTGACCTGGTCAAGGGTCAGACCCTGTTAGGAGTCTTTTACAATTAACCCTATTAGGGGTGGGGACACACCATCCTAGAGCTCACTGCTCAAGTGGGCGAAGGCTACAACCTTTTGGATCTCAGATACACACTATATCTACAAGGTGAACTGTTGCTGTGACACTGCTTGTCAGATCAGTTCCTTTGTGCTCTTATGCTTTAGCCTCTTGTAAAGAACTACAACATTCTAACTACTCTTCTCATACCTTTTCTATACTTTGATCAAATTTCTATTCCTCTTCCATACTTAATTACAAAGGCGCATGTCTTATTTATATGCACAAACACAATTATTAACTAGGTCAGTCTTCACCCTATTACATATAACGCTTCCAAGTGAATTGGCTGAAGCGTGTTTACAAAAAATAATATTAAAATGTCTAAAAGCTAAATACAATAGGTGCATAGCCTTTACAAAATAATATTACAAGCGCTAACCAAAATACTAATAGTCAGCTCCATGCTCTGTTCTATTTTTCCGCTCACTGTCTGTGACTCTTCAACTGGTTGTATCTTCATCATACAGACTTATCTGATCATGCTCTCTTAGACTTAGCATGACTACATACCAAAAAGCTTATCTTCAAGGGCACATGCCATAACTCAGTCATACGCATGTGCGCTGATGCTCTGTTTAGCTAGTGCTCTACTGATTGTCCAGTCTTCCATACTTAACCAAATTTTTATGTTCTAACTGGTTGCACTGACTTCATAATATCATATGACTTTGTTGCCATAGTGACAACACTAAACATAGTCATATACATCAGTATAGTCAACTTTCCAAAAATCTCCCCCTCTGTCATTAATGGAAACAAAGGAATATGGCGAAGTTACTAATTGTATCCTTATACAAATTTTTCTAACATATACTCTAACTTATATCTCCCTTCTACTATATTCTCTACTCCCCTTTACACATATACATAGCTCCATATTATCCCTTCTATTTTATACTCTACTCCCCCTTTGACATTAATGAAAAAGGTGCTCAAAAAAATGTATCTACAAGTACTTAAAAGGTGAGTACATCAAGATATGCTATCTTCAAGTTCTGGATCTCTTGTTGCCAAACGCTGTTAGTGCATTGACTGTTTGAAGATGGGTGCACAAAGCATATGTCAAATTCTCCATTTTCTCCAAATCTGAACTTGGACCTTGATCATATGTCACCATAGTGGCATCGATCTCCTTGATATTCTGATTTAACACATCTAAGGAGGGTGCAAGTGCATGTGTCAATTGTGCCTGCCTAGCCCTTATCTTGGATATTTCTTTCTCTTCCTTCTCAATCTTATCCACTTGTCCTTGGTAGACATTATTGCACATATTCACATCTTGTGCGAGATCCAATATTGATTTTCTCACAACTGTCATCATAGCTTCAACATCTTTGATTTTCTTGGCAAGGTCTGTAGTAAGCTTATCTTTATTCATATAGTCTACTATTATCCTTCTTCCCTTGGTTGCAAAGTCTTTCAACAAATCTTGACCAAATTTCAAGGAGCTAAGGTCAAGGGCAAAGTTTCCTATCAGTTCACTTAATCTCTTCTTGAGATACTTCTCTTCTACAACCTTGGATGTTGATTCTTCAAGGCTAGAAAAGTTTGCTTCTTCCTCTTGGACATCTTGCTTGTCTCAGGAGATGCTTCAATGGAATCTAAGTCAATTTTATCTGTGGGTGCAGGAGTGATATCATATGTCTTCTTCTTCTTTTCTTTAGGATCATTAGTTTTCTCAATTTTTATTTTCTTCTCCTTAGGATCATCTATTTTCTTTGTTTTGGTTTCAACAATGGATGCACTCTCAATTTGCATAGCTATCTTGGCTTCTCTAGCTTTATCCAGGTTAGCTTGAGTGATACCATGAATCTTTAGTATCTCGGAGGTAATCTTAGAGGCTTTCCTCTAGGTCACTGTAGTGTTCAGGACTGCATCTACTTGCCTAGTATTTTCCTCATATGTACCCCACCTTGGCTCATTAGGATCCTTTGGCACTATAAGGAGGACTTGAGAATATGCTTCTAGATTGTGTTCCTCCACTTCATACCCAAGTGGATGAATCCATTTGGTCCTTGGCTCTGCTGCTTCCATGCAAGTTATGTCTATCTCCACCATGAAGCATATACTATCCTTATACATCTTTATTCTAAATGTTTTGATCTCCAATTCCATGAAATCTCTTAAGGTACTTTTTGAGGATGCCTTAAGTGATATTTGTGGCAATTCTAGGTAAAATTTTGTCAAGGTATAAATTTGATACTTTCCCAGCTATATGAAAGTACATATAGATTATCAGAGATCCAAACCTGAATATCTTAGTCTTATCATGCTTGATTTCCCCGATGTTGTCCATCAACTATGTGCGCAAGATCTCACACAAGTTGAATTCACCATTCTCTTTTACTATCCTAATGGCTACCAAAATAGTGGCTGCAGACACACTATTGACCTTATTAGCATGTTGAAATTTATATCCAAGTATCATAGACATCAATTTGATGTCCTTCTCCTCAATCAATTCAATTGTCATCCTGCGCTTATCACTCAGGGATTTGCTGGCTTGCTCAACCAATTTTCTAACATCCTTTCCAATGGGAAGGATGGCACCAATCCTTGATAATCTAGTCATCTCATGAATTAGTTCTAAGGTGATGCGAACTGGAACTTCACCTATCCAGAATAGGTCATCATGAATTTTTCTCAATAGGATCTTGATCCACTCGGATTCATAGAACTCATAAGCTATAACATAATCTATAATGGGGTTCCCTTCCAACTGCGGGAACTCATCAGTGAATGTTTTGTCTGGATTCATCATGGTTTCCATTTGTGCCCTGATTCTATCTAGTCCTATTGGTTCCTTTTTACAGTAGATATACATGCATATATCCTCTACATGCATTACACCCATCAGAGTCCTAGAGAATGCTCCTTCCAAATCATCTAAGGTTGACTTAAAGGGATTCTTCTTAAATACATATCTTTTCCTCTCAGAAACATAAAAAACAATTGGAGTAGACACAACTTGGTTTGTCACTTCAAATTGGTTTGCATGGGTTTCTGAAACGTCGCAATTGAACTAGGGTTTCATAGAAAACTTCCAACCTTCTTCACTGATAAATCAACTGTGATCTCTTAACACAAACTTCTTTGATCTCTTGTTCTCTCCAAAGGCTTGAACTTGAATGCAAATGAGTGAATAAAGGATCTTTGGTGACTTAAAAACAACTTTCCACCATTAATGCATGCCGCGTAAACACAGAACTTAACAAAAAATTTTAATCTTCATTTCTGCTATGAACTGGGAAGTGCATTTTCATATGTAGCATCAACTAGTCTCCAAATAGTTATATCTAAAGGTGCATACTCTGATAGTGAGTATATCATCCGCGTAGGGGTCTAGAGCTAATCTAGCTCCCCCTATGACCATGATGGTCATTTTAACCATAAATAGGAGGTGCTTCCATTGCAGATGCATCCTTAACTATTTCATCAACATTATCCTTCTTTTCTTCCTTCCAAATCAAGCTCACATCCTCTGTAGCTTGCACAAACTTGACTTCTCCTACTTCATCCAATATTGATCCTTCTAACTTTTTAGGGCTTTCCTATCTTTGCGCTTTTGTTCTGCATAACCTAGAGATGTGTCCAGCCTTGTTACATGAGTGACAAATGATTGGAGGCCTGATATTCCTCGACGCATTCATGTGGGTTACCATACTGCACTGTTTGGCTATGTGACCAATATAAATGCATATCTGACATGTAATGTTCTGAGTATTTCTTACATTTTGTTGTGGATGACTTCTTTGATTTTGCTGATTTTGATTTGATCGACAATTCATAGCTCTATGACCAAAATTATTGCATGAATAACAGTAACCATTGAATGGTCTTACCTCTTTACAATCTCTTGCTATGTGTCCATGCTTGTTACAAGCATAACAAGTCTTCTTTACTAGCTTGCGCTCATCCTTAGGTTGTTTAGCTTCAGCTTCTATATGATTTCCTATCTTCTTAGCTTTTGTAGATTCTTCTGATGCTTTCTTTCTTGCTCACATGTCATTGATCTGATTTTGTGCTTCATTGAATCCAATACCGCTGGTGTCTCCTTCAACCTTCTGTGCATACAACTGTGACTCAATTAGATCCTTTCTTGTGTACAATTTGTCAATATGATTCTTTGCTTTAGTCAATTCAGATTCCACTTGCTTCTTTATGTTTTCTAATTCCAAGATTTTCATGTTTGATTGCCTTAGTTCTTCATCCAACTGCTTGTTTTCTTTTACCTGCTCTTCATAGGCTTCTTGATTATTAAGTATCGTTTCATCCAATTCTTCAATCTGATCTTTCAGAGATGTTCTTTCCTCATTTAGCTTTTTAACCATTTTTCCCAAATCACTTGTGGAACAGTCTTTCAAATCTTTTCTTAGTTTTTTGATGACTGCATGAGAATCACTAACCTTTTCTTTCAGTCCTTCAATTTATTTTTTGGATCTATCAAGGTCTTCAAGAGCTGCTTCAAGATTCTTTTTTAGATGTTTCATTTCTCCCTTATCCATGATCTCCTCAAGTGGTTAAACTTATCTTCAGAGGACCAGAGCTCTGATACCAATTGTTAGGAATGGGAACACTGAGAGGGGGGGGGGTGAATCAGTGTTCTATATATTATTACTTTTTTCTGATATCTTGAACTTTAACTTAATTGATTAAGTACTGAAATGTAAGAAAGATAAACAACCGTAACACATAACACCAAAGATGATTACGAGGAAACCCAAATAGGTAAAAACCCTGGTGGGAATTGACACCCACTAAGAACTGCACTAGTGTTTTATGATCCCCGTTAGAAGATCTTGCAACCCTGTTAGGAGTTGATCTTTACAATTTTTTTAGTATAGTAACATGGTCAAGGGTCAAACATTGTTAGGATTCTTTTACAATTAACACTATTAGGGGTGGGGACACACTATCCTAGAGCTCACTACTCAAGTGGGTGAAGGCTACATTCTTTTAGATCTTAGATACACACTATATCTGCAAGGTGAACTGTTGTTGTGAGACTTCTTGTCAAATCAATTCCTTTGTGTGCTTATGCTTTAGCCTCTTGTAAAGCACTACAACATTCTAACTGCTCTTCACATATCTCTGCTATGCTCTGATCAACTTTCTATTCCTTTGCCATACTTAATTAAAAAGGTGCATGTCTTATTTATATGCGCAAACAAAACTATTAACTAGGTCAGCCTTCAACCTATTACATACAATGCTTCCAAGTGAATTGGCACAAGATTGTTTACAAAAAATAATATTAACATGTCTAAAACCTAAATATAATAGGTGCATAGCCTTTACAAAACAATATTACAAGCGCTAACCAAAATACCAACAGTTAGCTCCATGCTCTGTTATGTTCTACCGCTCACTATTTGTGACTCTTCAACTAGTTGTATCTTCATCATACAGACTTATCTTGTCATGCGCTCTTAGAATTAGCATGACTACATACCAAAAAGCTTATCTTCAAGGGTGCATTCCATAACTTGATCATACGCATGTGCGCTGATGCTTTGTTCAGCTGGTGCTCTGCTGACTGTCCAGTCTTTCATACATAACCAAATTTTGATGTTCTAACTGGTTGCACTGATTTCATAATATAATATGACTTTGTTGCCATAATGACAACACTAAACATAGTCATAGACATCAGGATAGTCAACTTTCCAACATATGGATCATCCTTAGGATTAGTAAGTGCTTGGCTAAACAATGGTATTAGAAACCCATAGCATTAGACTGCTTATTTTAGGATTGGACACCCTAAATGGTTGCTAACTAGATCATTCAGTCTCATATAATTATCGACCAGGGATGTAAACTTGGAATGGAATTCACAAATTATATGTTTCAAACTTTCTTTGTTTTCATGACTAATCTATGGAATTCAAATACATTGAGCTGCAAGAAATGTATGCTAATACCAATAATGAATTATTCCAGAAAAGAAAGTAATCATGTATAGGAATTACTCGAACTGCCTATGTTGCAGGGACAGTCTACTAGTTCTGTTACTTGTGGCTACAGGAACAACAGAGTTCTACTTTACTCCTAAGTAAACATCAAATAATTCCTACTCTAACTAAGCAATTCACTCACCAAGTGGCCCCCCTTGGATGAGTGAATAGAAACACAATTAAGATAAAAAGATTAAACTCAAACTGTGCATTCTATTCATTCATGGAAAATGAGTACACTTGGATTGAAAGTAAAATATCTACAATAGTTCTATTCAAAAAATTGACTAACTCTAAAGAGTTACAATAGTCATCTTATTTAAAGGAAAACTAAAAATACTCCCTAAATCTAAGATGTCTCCATAAATGAGGATTGTTACAAATTCATAAAGTCTTATAATAGAAATAGCATTAATTAGGAATAAGTCCTCCCAAAATATAGCACGTTGAGGGTACTAGATCCACATATTGCATGTAATAGGAAACGGTATTGACTTGCCCCGCTTGCAAAGATCTTGTAGCAACAGCTGACTTTGACTTCTTCAACACCTCAATGCCGATCCTTGAATATGCCATAATTAATACTTGCAAAATGATTAATGCACACACAACCTTTGATACATAAATATTCTCATCATTAACACTAGGAAGAAAGTATTAAGCTCTAATTAATACTCTTGCAAGACATATGGCTATAGGAAGGAAACTACCCAAAAACATAGCACAGGTAAAGGAACATTCATTAGCATATATAACTATTGTATTCTACCATTTTTGTCCATTAGTTTTAAGAAAATATACCATGTCCTTTTATCACCCACATTCCTACTTCATGTCTTTACACATATAAAATATACATATAAAAACCATAAGTTCATGTCTCTGTTTGCAAGTGAACTGCTTAAAAGGAAATAAAAAGCATTTAGAAAGATGGTCTTTTAAGAGGCTCATCAGTAAGCTCACAAATATTTTGGATTTTTTATTTTTGATATGCTCGAAAGATATTGTCTTTGTGATATTGAGCTAGTTGGGCCATAGAAGGCCAAAAGAAATCAAGTTCAATAAACTCTCGAGGTATTGAAGGCTAATAGAGATTGTGATTAACAATGATGATTTCTCTACCGCGGGGAAAATTTAAATACTTATGCATTGGAGAGGCTATAGATGTCATTGAAGTAATATATGAAATACCAAGTTTGACTTAAAACTAATCAGAAGTCGGGATGACCACAAAAGTGACATATAGAATTTTATCACCAACTTCTACATGAAATGTAATAGAACCATGAGTAGGAAAGGTGAAACCATTGCAATTTTGGATCATCACATCAAATTTGTCATAAAAATCACATTGCAATAATCTATTATAAGGTTTTTCATCCAGTTATCACATTCACCATATAAGTAGGGTCAATAAGAATACCATGAGAATAGATATCATTAAATTTTGCAACAATGTAAAGAGGACCATCAAGCACTTTAATTGTCTCATTAGGTGTAAAAGGTAATGCAAAGCCCAGGTTCAAGTTTTGATTTATATTGATCAATGAGGTTAGCAATATTATTGGCTTCAATATAATTATCGTCATAGTCAACAACATGGGTAGAAGAAGAAGGCAAAGACTAGGTAGACTCAACATTATTGGTCAAATGAGATGGAATGGGATTGCTATAGATTTGAAAATTTTGGTTAGGAGGTGCTAAAAATTTATTTCCTTGATTATTAAAAACCTTAATAGATATAGTATTAGAATCAATGAGGTCTTGAATAAAAAGTTTCAAATGGAAACACTTTTTAGTATCATGACCAAGTTGATGATGGTATAGAAAAAAAACTTTGTGATAAAAGGATTTGGGAAAAGGTTTGGATGTGTCAATTGGTTTATCAAGAGGAAGAGTCAACACTTTAGCATTAATCAACTTTAACATCACATTATGCAAAGATTTAAAAAGTTGAGTAAAATTATTAGGTCTAAAAATAGATGACAAAGGAGCCACACCTAAGAAATAGAAGGAATAGTGGAGTATGGAAAAGGAACACTATTGTAAGTGGGCATTAATGAAGGTAAGTAAACACTTGGAAAAATTAAAGGAAGAGTAGGAACAATAGGATTAGGAATGCTAACATGTATAGGGTTGAGATTTTGAATGGAAGTAATGATAATGGGTGGAACATAAGTGGACACACTAGGAATAGAGGTAGAAATAGGTATGGAGGTCTCAACACTAGTAGTAGGTGGAATGAAAGATAGATCTTGGGTACAATATCTAATAGGATTAAAATTGTTATCAATGAGATGAGAGATACTATGAAATATATTAACACCATGTTCATCATTATGAATTATCTTCCTCAAACCTTCTACAATGAATATGACCTCTTGATTAGAGTTACCTTCTCCTAACCATTGCTCAAAATTTTCAAAGTCATGGGAAAGTTTTTGAACTTGCATAGGATAGAATCTTAAGGCCTCATCTTCATCATGGGAATAATGGGAAGAATTATTATCAATAATTGGACTAATGCCATTGGTATTCATGTTGGTCCCATCCATATTCCTAGGAAAAATAGAGGACTCAAGGTAAAAGAAACCCATAATTCTATGACTTCTCCTAATTGGAAGGCTATAAGTAGGACTCAAGGTAATAAAAATAATGTACAAGAGAATGAAAGAAGGATGTATCTAATAAAAATAAAGATTTTGAAAGCGTTATGCAATTCAATTATGAAAAATAGAAAATTTAATGAAAAGCACATCTAACCATCAAGTATAGAAAGATCTAATGTAAATCATGCAATGTAGATCTAAATATAAAAAGAGGATATAACTACAAAAATTAGATGGATGAAATGCATACAAAGTAGATATAAATACCAAATCATAATTGGAAATGTTATGAGTTAGGCTCACCAAAAATTTACATAAAGAAAATAGAAAAGTGATGTATAGATGGGTAAATCACTTCCTATTTTCATGTAACACACATCTCTAAAGGAAGATGCCCCATTAGGTTCAAGAGGAGACTCAAACACTAAGTGGGAAAATGACCCTTCTCTAAAATATTTAATGATGAAATAGAGATGATGTAATGATGTAATGTAAATTATTAATTCGATAAATTATCAAAAAAATTTAAATAACAGGCTGATATAGACAAACAAAGAGCAAAAAAGTACATAAATGAAATCCAGAGCATGGATCTAACTTGTGGGTGGAATATGGGCTATAAATATAGGGTAAAAAGAAAAAATCACTATACCTGGGGACAAAATGCCAATGGAATTTTGTACTAGGTGATTTTGGCTAACTTTTTCTTGGTCTCTTCGATTATGTCCAATCTTTCTGAATTATGTCTAGTGGTTCTATAACTTGTTCTTGCACAAAAAAACCTAAAATGTTTTACAAGTTGGCACTAAAATCCAACTAAAACATATGAGCGAGCATTGCAAAACCAAAATTAAACATCCTTGATGTCAACCCAAAACATTCAATCTTGAAAATATGTTGTCCCATCACTTACATTTGACTTCTGCACCAATCTTACCAATTGTATCAACTGGTACTTAGTTCTTACTGCAAGTGCCACTTCAATCCTCTATAACTTATTCAATTATTCAAACTAACTGATGTGATCATAGATGTAGTCGAATAGGCTTCTATAGATAATGTTTGTCCAATCGCACACCTTAAATCGATCTTCAACTCCAAATTCAGTTGCCTTTACCTTGCATATTGTCTTCTTACCAATTGATTGAACACTTAGTTTATTTTCCTATTTGTTCCTTCAACACCATTGGTAAATCTGATCTCTTGTCATCAACAAATCATGTTTTCAACAATGAAAATACCACAATAAAATCATGTGACCAAAACACATATCACCTACATCAAATACTAACATATATAGCCAAAGAACATGCATATAATAATCAAATATAAAGGGGGATCGAGACATCTTGTGGACCTCACGAATGAGTAACTACAACTTTGTCCCTTTTTGTACAAGCACACCAGGCATAATCCATAAGAATAGTAATGTAGGCATAACTATAATTGAAACATCAGTAAATTATACACAAGTAACCATCATCATGCACCCTCATGACATTTACTAGCATACACATCAATTGTGCATTATTATTAATTTAGCCAACATTTAAGTATTTTAAATAATAAAATATTCTACCAGCTATTGGACTAACTGCTAGCAGCCCCCTTTGGGATTTGTAACATGGTTTAATATCTTCCTGTGTCTTCTATGAGTCTAATGGTTGCATCGGGCATTAATAGGTTGATAGTTTGGTGCAATGACAACTGCTAGTTGTAACAAGTGGTATGAGAGATTGGTGACAAGTTTGAATCCCCTTAGGTGACACTGAGGAGGGGATTTTTGGACTAACCAAAAATGTCCCCCTTTGGAATACGTGGCATGGTGGTTGTATCAGGCATTAACAAGTTGATCTTTTGGTGCAATGACAACTGCTAGTTGTAACACCAACTACATCATTTATCCTTAAATAATATTAATTAATACTAATACCATTAACCATCATCTAATCATTTTATTTTGATCCATCTAAGATAACATGTGAGCATCATCAATTATCATCTACAACCATCAATTAATAACAAAATCTCATCAAATATCCTTAACTAATATCATAGTATTTCACTTAATGCAACATAAGTTTCTAGCGACATTAACTAGTATTTAATATCAAGTATACTTACTTGATTACGCTTGCAATCCAAGGTCCATAAGAATATTGCATTCTTACCATGATAGGGTTAGCATGATAGGGTTGGAGTGTACTACACTTTTGGCCATAATGATTACATATAAAATAATGACCATTGAAATATAAGTACCTTTGAGCATTCATTTGTCTAAATAGAGGCCTTTTTGTAGATGTTCCTAATTTTAGGACCTTTCTTATTACCTAAAAATTTTCTTCATCTCAAACTTCCTTGTATTTATCCTCAACCTTTTGGTTTGAACATTCACGGGGAAACCTAGTCTTTCCTCATCCTTGTGACTCTTCTACAAGGAAAAAAATTGATCCAAAATAATGCTACTTTCACAAAATTTTGCTTTATATTTTAGTTTCCTTATTTCTTGATCTAGCTTCTCATTTTCACCAGTCTTCTGCTTGATCATATCTTTGAGATTTTCTTTGGTTTTCTTCCATTCTTCCATTTTTTTTTTATATTATCTTTAAGATCTCCTTCAGTATTATTCCATTCTTCCATTTTCTACTTAATTTTCTCCTTGATAAACTCTTTAGTATTTTTGTAATCATCCAATTGTTGTTTTAGATTCACCACATTCTCCTTTGACTCCTTTAGCTCTTAGATAACCTCTTTGTGTCTTTCTTTAAATTTTTAGATCTTCTCCCTAATGTTGGAGATACAAGTATTAGCTTCCTTGATGTTTTATTTCAATTTCTCATTTTTAGATTCAATGCTTTCCATGTCATCTAACA
The DNA here is from genome assembly GCA_027943335.1 of Chamaecyparis obtusa. NCBI lineage: Eukaryota > Viridiplantae > Streptophyta > Pinopsida > Cupressales > Cupressaceae > Chamaecyparis > Chamaecyparis obtusa. The sequence goes on along the minus strand of BSBK01004969.1, from coordinate 1,126,302 downwards.
TTATCTACAAATTATCATTATAGTAATAATCTCCTACCATTTGTTCAAACTACCAAGATATTGCTCAAGTGATTAAGCTCTATTTGCTAGGGACCAAGCTTTGATACCAATTATTGAACATGCCAAATAAATTGGGGGGGTGGGGTGAATCCATTATTCTAAAACACTTTTCTCAAACTTAATTAATCTAGTAAAAAATTAAATCACCCATATAATTAAAATTGATAAGAACATGAAAGTACACAAATAGAAAACATTGTAACAATAGAATTAACATGGAAATCCAAGAAGGGAAAAACTATAGAGAAAATAATTCTCATGAATATAACATAGGTTATGGTGACATTGGTTAAGGTGATTTTCACAAAGGTTCACTATTGGTATGCTCACTGCAGGCAAGGCTCAATGTTAGTTGGGTTAACTTCCTTGATCCAAAAATGATTGATTACAAAAAAATCTTACAAAAAATGTGAACTAATAATGTTGCATCTACATATGCATGAGATAATTATAGTGAATAACATAACAATAGTTGATTGTAGAATATCTAGTTAGAGATCTTTTGCTAAGATTTACTAACCTTCTGCAAAATTGAATACTCCTTTATGTTACAATCTTTCCTCTACCTTCACAAATATCCTTCTCACTTCTTAATATACTTCGCACACTTGAACACCAAGTATTCATTCACATAACTATGCTCACATCATAACACCTTCAACATAAATTCTCATCCCTTCAAATCCAAATAGATGTTCTATATATACATATCCATTGAACCAAATACATATGTCAACCTAGGAAAACATGTTGGATTGAATACAAAAATATACTTTAGTATAGTTAAACATGCTATTGGCAAGAGTTACCTGATATTGTAGTGTATGTTGTCATTGATGGAAACTATATATTTTCTCTTAACCATATATCATATATTTTGTATGTCGGTGGATGTGCTTGGCAAAATAGTGCCAAACTTTTAGATTAATCAAGGTATTTATGTTCCTGACCAATTAGAATAACTTTTGAATGTTTTTTATAAACACTTTGTGTCTTTGGAGAAGGCTGCAAAAGATAAGATGCAAAAGGAGTTTTTTTCTAAGAGATTTTATCATTTATGTTCTCTAATTTTTAAGGACAAAGTGTCATTAGGCATTGGGAAAAATAAGATGAAGACAACATTTCTAGAGGGTAGCAACATTCTAAGAATGTGTATCAGTCCATTCTCTCATGTAACAGATGTATTTAAAATAATTAAGGAGAGTGAAGAGCTACTTGCAGCTAGATCAAAGAGATTTGATCCCTCAAAGGGATTTATTTCAGATTATATGACCGAGATTGTGTAGATTAATGACAAGATCAAAAGTCTAGAGGATGAGAGGAAGATAATGATAGGGATATTTTCTGAATTAATGAGTCTCATTTCCCCTAAGTTAGACATTTTTCTGAGAGGTCTTGAAGAAGAAGAGAGAATCAATTCTACACCTACCCCTGCTAATAAGTTACTTGCTGAGAAGAAAACATATGCTCTGTGTGGACAAATTCAAGTTGTGGACATTCTTAGTAAGTATTGGGATATAGACTTGGCAACTCTTAGTAGCAACTATTTAGATGTATTCAAATTTTTGTAAGTATGCCTTGTGTATGTGATTTCTATAGGATTTTGGTAGAGGAATTTTGTCTCACCTTTTCCATTGATGTCAAAGGGGGAGAAGAATTATGTAAAAAATGAAATACTTATCTTAGGGAGAGTTCTATTTTTGAAATATTTTTTGACTTGACATTTTGGGATGGGCATTTAGCTATTTTTCACTAAGTGTTTCCATCAATGCCAAAGAGGGATATTGTTGGCAAGAGTTACCTGATATTGTAGTGTATATTGTCATTGATGACAAATATATATTTTTCTCTTGACCATATGTCATATATTTTTTTATGCCAAAGGATTGGGTGTTGATAATTAACTAAGTATGGAGAACAATTTAGGATACAGGTTCAGAGATTGAGACAGTTCAAAAAAATATCAAAATGTTAGATGTTGTCAAGATAGAGAATGATTGTAGACATCATGTTATATATATCACTATGATCATAAGCTTTTGTGATGCAGTTTGTGTTGGAAATCTATTGGGAAAATGTGATACTAAGAGGGGGGTGAATCAGATATCATTGATTTATCCATTTTTGACATAAATGAAACTTTCATTGGATAACCATACAACTCAACAGTATAAAAGATCTAATAAGCTAAACATCACACATGAAAATAAACATAACACAATGATTTTGATTACCCAGAAACCCTTGAAAGGTAAAACTGGGGTGGGGATGACACCCAAAAATCTTCACTACTATAGTATAAAATTTGCCTATTAGGGCTACAAATTTGATCACAAAATATGATCTACCCTGTGAGAGGTCTACCCTATTAAGAGCTTTGAGACTTATACAATCTACCTTGCAAAAGGATTTAAGACTTAAAACTAAGTACGCACTCAGTTAAGAGATTTACTAAGGTCTGTCAAAACCACTCTGTTAAAAGATTTACCCTGATACACTTGTTAAAATGTCTCAGTATGTAATCCTTCAATTTTCACTGTGATGTTGATTATAGATCTTCTCCTTATAGTATAGATTTGATCCCTTATATTAAATATGTCTCTATTCTGTCCTTCACTACTTTGCTCTATTCTACTCGGTCACTGAAATCTATCTCTGGCCATCAAAATACTTCTTTGTTTTGAAAATATGAGATCTCTTTCATATTCTTTCTCTCCCAAACTATTTTAGGGTTCAGATCACATCTTATATGGACATTTAACTTTCTCCAAGATTAAAGATCTACGATCTAGATTATCTCTTTTTGCCGCTTAACCTTTCCCTAATTCTGATTGGTTCCATGTGTTACAAAGGGATTAATGATTACAATACAAGAGCCTATTCACCTCAGTGATTTCCTCAACAAACAAAAAATGAAATATGAATTTCGGCCAAAATAGTTTACCTAAGTGTTTGTGCCATAAAAAAACACATATGTCAATTCTAGCTTGCTCCGCATTAGATATCTTTGGCACATAGCATTCAATGTTCTTTACATTTTGGTGCTTGACATTGTCTTCTTTACATAACTCGACAAAAGATGACTCAGCTAATACATAAGAACTCGGTGACCACTATTTTACTCAATAGTGACTACTGCTCGATAAATGTACATTATACATGACTCAACCTATATATGATGACTTGGTCGCAGTGATGACTGGCCAACATTGCCTAGAAAATGACTAAGTGTAAGACACTAATAGACAAAAAAACTTTAGGGATCAACAATCTCCCCCTTTGACATTAGTGGAAAAAACACTTCACCATGACATTTTCATTACATTTACAAGGTACTTAGTACTAATAGAAGTATTTACAGAATACTCCCCCTAAAACTTAACTTTGTCTTACATTTTTTTGACATTTGTACACATAAGAATTACTTATTTGACATACAATCGAATACATATACACATTTACAAAACTTAGTATGTCATACCATTCATTTCTGCTTTCTTCATGTTGATTCTACTTTCTGATTTTGTTCCCTCTTTGTGACTTAACATGTCATGTCACTCCTATTTCCCCCTTGTTTTTGTCACTTAAAGTTCTTAGGGTGTAGGGAGCTTCAAATAATTGTCCAAAAATGGTTTATGAAGCTACATGACCATATGCAATGTATTGTCCCAACTAGATTTTGCAATCTTCAAAACCTCGGACTTTACCTCTAGCTCGGCAGCTAGGTCAACTAGGCTCTCGATAATAGAAAGATGGGGATCTTTATGAACAAATTCCTTTGTGGAAAATAACTCTCTTTGTATGGCCTCCACATGAGGTGTTAACATTGTTTGAATGGAGAGTAAGCAAGCCCTTATCTTACCATCATTAGCCATCAACTCGGCTAACCTCCCTTGAGTATGTAGAAGCCTGGCATAATGCATAGAGCTATAACTTGCATCCAAGATCAATGATTGACCTATAGACTTGATATCTAACTAAATCTTATCTATCAGTTCCTTGTTGTCCTTGGTAAACACTTCTACATCACATAATTTCTTGTACAAAGAATGCACATTTTGTACAAATTCTTCTAAGTTTGTTATTAAGGTAGAAAGTTCTACCTGCTTCACTGTGATGTTTGCAGAGACCTTATTAAGTACCTTGGTCTCAAATTTCCTTTCTAACCACTACAAAAAATTTTGATTAGCCTCGGTGTTGTCATCAGTCACTTTATTGACAATGTGAACAAGGTGTTCTAGAATAGGGTCAGAGTCATTTACATCAGTCATATCAAAAGCATCTATGAATATGCCTTTTATTTCATGGAGTACTTGCTTTTGTTGATGTTCCCTTCTCATTTCTTCTTATTTTCTCTTCTTCTTCAGTAGATCTTATAGAATTTGCATCTGATCATAGGTCAAGTTATCTGTGTCCCATTTAGGAATCACAATAACTTCCTTGAGTGTCACCTGTAGAGTGGGAGATTTCTCCTTCTTTTAATGTGACTTCTTTTGAGGCATTGTACCACTCAACATCTGTATAAGAGATTTTATTGCCTCTTTCTCCTTAGGCTCTTGAGTAACTATTGCTTTTTCTATCTCTTTCTTTTCTGGTTCCTTTTTCTCCACATGAGGATTTATTATACCCAATGCAGACTATTTTGCATGCCCTTTACTTGACTCCTCGATAGATGTAGGTGTAGGTGTAATTATCGACTTGTCTTGTTCCTTGATAGTACTACTATGAATAGATAGCATATAAACTGTAGCTATGTGTGGACTGGCAGAGGTAACTTTAACAGTTGATGTATCCTCAATTTGTGGATAATCTAGCACTTGTAATAACATAGGATTACTACTCGAAAAAGATGTATCTTTGGCTACCTCGGCTTGAATTTGTTCCTCGGTCAATATATGAGTTTTCATTGGGGTGTCCTCAGTGATATCAAAAATGGTTATTTTAGTTGTCTTCTCATTCTCCTTAGTCTTCTGAGCTACTTCCTTCTAAATTTGAGGTTCACTAACATCCTCTTTATTATTTAGTTCAATTCCCATAGATGTGCTAGCATCTTGTTGTGTACTTTTATCAATTATAAGACCAAAAATGATCTTCCATACCTTTAGACTTTGTGGAACAACATCTTCAAACTTGTGTTGAAGGATAGAGTATGCCTGGAGCTTGGGAATGAATCTATTTCTATACTATTCCATGTATTTTTGAATGTAAGTAGGGGACAAGTCTAGTGTGACTTGAGCAAGTGTGCTTTCCCTAATTTTATTTTCTGTTATAAGGGCATATTCCCATTCTGTGCTATCCTTTGATATAAATCATCAAGAATCAGTTTCCCCAATTGAAGTGGTACCATTTTAAATATGCAGAGTATCTCAAGCATTGCTTCTTCAACCTTTTCCTTATCCTCAATGCTCATCCTTTCAAATTTTATTTTTTTGAAGCCTGCTAGTCCAACAGTGCTCTTAATGTTGTGGCATATTTCATCCACAGTCAGTGTTCTCTTTTGTAATGATACCTTCTTCTTTATTTCCTCATCACTGTCAGTTTCCTCATCATCCTTCTCCAAAATGAGTTTTCTCCTTGGTTTCTTCTTCAACTGGCTCGGCACTGCCTTAGGCTGAATGATTTTTCTCTTCCTTGATGCAGAGGTTTTCTTTGAGGCTCAACAGCTACAATAGTAGAGGCTGCCCTAGTTCTTGGCCTAAGTATAGGTGAGGAGATAGGCTTTGGTTTCTGTATTATTTTCCTTATAGGCTCAACAACTGATGCCTTCTTGCCTTTCTTTTCTACTACTTTCTCCTGATCTTTACTTTCACTAGACTCACTTGACTTATCTTCTCGTAATCCTTGAGTCATTTATAGAGGTGCATCTACCTCTCCTTCTCCTATCATCTTCTCAATGTTTTTCTTTATCTTTTTCCTCTTTCTCTCCATGGTAGCAGACTGTAGTCCCATAGTTATCTTAGCCTTCACTTCCTCATAGGTTCCAAAATATGTAGCCTTCCTATCAAATTCCTTGGCTAATAAGGTTGTGGTTGCTGATGTTGTTTCATCAATGTTTACCTCATAAGGTAATGGCATTAGCCATGATACCCTCGGTATTACATCTTGAGCATATATGAGGTCAGTTTCAACTAGAAAGCATATGTCCTAATTGTATTTCTCTACTAAGAATACATGAATTCTACTTATTTTCCTCATTTTATTCTTAAAATCAACAAAATAATTCTCCACAATGATTTCAAAGTTATCACCAATTTGACTAATAAACTCATTAACTTGAATTTTTACTGGTCTACTCTTAAACCATTCTACTCTCCAACAGTAGGAAAACTTTTCTAAATGTAGAAGAATAAACAAACAAGTAGGGAACCAAACTTACACATTGAATTCTTTTCTTTCCAGGTTGATGTAAGATTCTTAGCAAGTTGTGTTAGTTGGAGCTCAACAAGGTCGTATGTGTGATCCTTCTTTATTATCTTCTAAGCTTGGTCCACTGCCATGCATGGGACACTATCCAATGGACTTGACTGATAAAATTTGTGTTCTATCACCCTTACTGCAAACTCAATTTCCAGGTCAGTGATAGTAGAGATAGTCATGCCTCACTTGTTCCATACTGTCTATTTTTTTGCTTGTATTTCCTCCTTTCTTTGACATCTCATTTTTTTCTTCCTAGGGAGTTTAGGGTATCTAGTTACCTGATGAATCATGTCTTTGGTGATTTGGACTAGTCCATCCTCTAGCCATATTTTCATATCATGTACCCTGCTCATAACAATCTTGATCCACTCTACTTCAAAAATTTGTAGAAAGTCAAGGGCATGAACCAACCCTTTCTTGACAATGTTCTAGTGTTCTGGATTTAATACCCCATTGCTCCATAGTTTATTGTATGCCTCTCTTAGTTCATAATCATTGATTTCTCCAATCTTGCACATATAACATGACTGAATATCATTTATCATTAAGACTTTCTTCAGAATTGACGACAGGGCTCCAGTCAGATCTCCCATGATTGCACTTTCTGGAATGGCCTAAAACCTTTGTGGCTTGCACACCTTGTTCCTTACTAATTGAATATTAAAGACCTCTTTTCCTTGATTCTTCATTGCAACTAATGATGATGATGCCATGTCTTACAACTTAAGGGTTAAAGTACTGCAAATATTTTCTTGGTAAAATACCTTGCACAAGTGTTCAAATGTTTTGCCAATGACATGCTGGGAGGATTTTTGCAAATCATACTTAGCACTAATCGCACTGGTTACTTTCCTTATGAATCAATCTAAAAATTCTCAATTTGCTGGTGGAATCGAATAGATGGTAACTTCCCACTTTATAGACTTCAAATAGTTGGATTAGGGCTTCATTAATGATCCATACACTTTCTAGGTGAGATACATCTGTCTCGACAATCTCATGTTAAACTTGGTTAGCATAAGCTTGGTTAATACAACCATTCAGTTATAGCTCGGTGTACATCACATCTCAGCTATCACAGGTACTCGACATACATTAGTGACTCGGTCACTATAGACTAGAATATTGATGCTCGACATCAAATATGCAGTGTAGTCCTTTGCTCAAATATGTCCTAATGCATCTTAATCTATGTAGATATGGACTTTTACTCAACAAAGGTTAGGAACTAATGTAAGATTAAAACATTATAGGACTCAGTTCCATACATACCTTCCTTGCTTAGTTCGAAGTAGTGTGATCACCCGATCCATTGGATTGGGTGACCTCAGGTGCACTAGCTTCACTATTGCTTCCCTCTTCTTTCTTCTTCCTATTATTCCTAACTAGTTACTAAGAGGGGGGGTGAATCAGTAAATAATATTTCTATTAAAATTCAACACTTGTTTAATTATTCTTCCAATATAAGAAGAATGTAAAAAATCATCCACAATCATAAATAAAAATACACAGATCAACACATTATGTATACATGGAAACCCTCAGCTAGAAGGAAAAAAAACCACAGTAAGATAGAGCTCACAACTTCACTTCTACAAAAATAAAGATGCCATGTTAGGAGCTTACAAAGCACTTGTGAAGGTGCTACCTGATTAAGGGATTTGATAGAAGATCAGTTAAGATCTTAACTCTGTTAGGAGTTTCTTGGTTAGAGGACTTTCAACATCAACAAAGATGTTACCTGGTTAAAGGATTTTTACAAAGAACCAATTAGGGTTCACCCTGATTGATGGATTTCAATATGATTTCACACCTTATAAAAGAAATGATCTTAATTGACACTGATTGTCTGATTAGATCATACCTTTTGATCTCTTCCCCGGTTTGCCTAGCTGTTGAATCTTTTATGCCTCTTTGCCTTTCACCTCTAGTGACTGTAATATCTCTTCAAATATCTCTTCTCTGCTCTCTCTATTCAACAACTATCAACCATCTTATTTTTTCTTGCGTCCTATGACCTATATTTATACAAAATTTCATCTCAATGAAGCCCTTAACTCATAGAACCGCCAGGATGTACACTCAACATTAAATCATGCAACTAGTAATAAAGCTTTGCATTTTGATATGGATTTTACCTTGAAACATCCACGTAGAAATAAAACTAACTCATGTTAGAAAGATAACTTTAGTTCTAAATGGTGGATGCTTCGCATATTTCAGTTTTATCCTTAACTGCTGTGTAGAAACTGGTGCGGATCTTTATGCAGTTAGACTAGTATACTCTTATACCCAATCCATCCTTGTATGCAAAATAAGACCGATACAATGTACTTAGATCAGTCTACTCATGCATCTCCTCTATTTAGTCTATCGGTGCATACACTCTATTTCTAGTCTACCGGTGCCTTTAAAGTAATGTGAGTGAACTACTAGTGAACCTTTACCAGTGGGAATGGTGTTTGCAACTAATCAACACTAATTACAACTTAAATTGCTAACAATCTTCCCCTTTTTCATTGGTGGAAAAACCATACTCACTTATCACATTTTATACCTTATCCTGTAGACTTCTCTTTCCTTTATCTTTTTCCTCTAGTGGCACACTTCCCCTGTTCCAAGTGCTTTAGCTCTTTTGTTTTGTATCTATTTTGTCCTTGTTCTTCTGACCATTCTTCCCTTTTATATCTTGTTCTTATTATCTCTCCTAACCATTCTGCCCTTTTGTTCTGATCTCTTCCTTTTTCCCATTTCTTCTTCTATCTTCCCCTTTTTGCCTCAATTGGACAAAGGGTTTAGCTTCACTGTGTTTTTACATTTGTAGCTTTGGGAAGATATCTTTATAAATATTCCTTGTTGAATGAAGAAATGGTTCCCATTGACCAGTTACATGTTCAAGGTTCTTCTATGTTTCTTTTAGAGAGACAATAATGTTCTCCATGTCCTCCACAGTTTTGTAGTCTGGTTCTTTGAATAGATTCTTAGCTGATGATGCAATTTTTTGCATTGCATCAAATGTGGTGGCCATAAACAATTGAAATCCAATGATGTCTTGGATTCTCTTAGTCTTCTATTCAGAAGTGTTTCTCAGAATGAGAGCAAGACTTGTCATTTCTCTGCTGAAGTTTGTTGTAGACTTATTCTTGATGTCAAACCGAGAAGACAAAGTTCTTATGTCTTCTGAAGTCTTTGCTGACTTCTCTGTCAGATCTTGCAAGAATATATCAAAATTGGAAGTTCTTGTCATCAAACTTCCTGCCACTTTAATCTGTTGTTGAAGAATTCTCAATTTTTTTGTCACAGTCACCTTTATTTCTTCAACTTGTTTATGGAGAATCTCTATTCTCTTCTTTTCATAATGATCTATTGCTACAGTCTCTGGATTTGTCAGGTCATCACCAATTTCTTATGCCAATACTTCCAGCTAATCTATAACAGGTTCATCTTCATCGATGTCAGCATCAGGTACGAAGTTGCATAAAATATTCTTGACAGTGGCAAGGACCATGTCTTGTTTCCTCTTGGTCAGCTCCTTTAGCTGTCTCATTGACATTTTTCTGATGTCAACCACAGTATCTATGGCCTTGATCCTTTTGGATTCTATGTCCTCAACAAATGTAGATGAGGAGGAGATAGGTATGTCTACCTGTACATTTTGGATTGGTTCCTATACCGATTGTTCTGTAGCAGGTATCTCATGTTCTTCTTTCAGTTGAAATCTTTGTTCTGGTAATGCTATATTTTTTGGTTGAACTTCTTCTTCTAGTAGGTTTTCTTTTGTTGGAACTTCTTCCTCATTTTGTACTTCTACTTCTAGTTTCACTTCAATTTCTAGTTGTGCATCCTCTTCTTGTGGGAGTTTCTCTTTTGGTGGGACTTCTTCCTTGTGCTTCTCTTTAGTTGTATGTAATTCTCCCATGGGTATATCATTTCCCAGCTCTTGTTCTACTAGGGGGACTACCTGTTCAACATTTACTTCTTCACCAGATGTGAACTCTCTTGTTTGAACATTTATCTTATCAGTTGCAGGTTAGTGAATTGAATCAGTGGTTCTTGTACTATTTGAGTTTGATCTTGTGGACTTGTCCTTTCAAGAGCATTGAAGTCATACTGCTACTAGAAATCTAAAGTCTCCTTATAGACTTTGTTTTCATATTTGTTGAGAATCTTGGAAACTCTACACTTGGTATCCAAGTTCATTGAAGCTTCTTTTAGTAGAAGCTTGATTCTCTCTTCACTGAGACCAGGTCTAATCTTAGACAATGTCTCCTTATTGATTCTAGTGTTGGTGCCTAGACCGGTTCTCCATTTTGTCTAAAGCCTAGAATTTAACTCAAGGGGAAACTTGGCCCTATAGTCCCTTGGAGTTATATTGTAGTCCATAAAAGTTTCCACTAAAGCTACTATTATATCATGTTTATCATCTTTGTCTAGCAGACCATACCACTTAGCAACATTTTCTACTTCTCCAAAATCCATTACTTCATCAACAATATCATTGACAGACATGGTGTGAGTCTTACCTTTTTCTGGAGAAATTAGAATATTTGGGTGAGTTGGTTCACTACCTTTGTCATCAGTGATGTCTAAAATTACTAGTTCTATATGATTCCTTTCTTTGATCGGTGCTTCAACTCCAAGCACTCCTTTTCCTTTTCTGGTGTCAATGACCGATGGAACTGTGGTCCTTTGGTGTGCTTCCTCTTCTTGCTAGTGGGTTTGAAGAAGTTTGGTCCATATGGCTACTCCTTCCTCATGAACCTTTTCAGCTTCTCCTATAAGCATCTGACTGATCCTCTTCTTTGTCAAGAAATCTTGTTGATGCAATTCATCTTGTTGAGTGGCTTCTTCCAAAGTGAGGTGGTTCTAAACCTCTAGCAGAGCTCAAATCCTTAGCTCCTTTTCTCTATCCATTGAAGCTTTCCATCTAGCTTCAAGAATTTGTAGGAGATCATCAGTGGTACAACTCTGTGAAGTTTGGTAGGATGCAGATTATACTTATGAATGTAGTACACTACCACTTCTTCAATCTTTCTCCTATCTTCTTCTGTGAATTGATATCTTATGTCCACTAAACTCATTCTACCAATATCTTTCAATCCTGCCACAAATTCATTGATTGTGGGCTTTCTCCTTCTTGGTGGATCCTCCTTTACCGGTTTACCAGAGGTCCTCTTTCTTACTAGAGGAACTGTTTCCCCAGTTTCTATCTCTTCTTGTTCTTCCCCTTGGGTGCTGGGTACCAGTTGAGCTCTCTTTCTTTGAGCCTTGGGTTGTTCTGTCATTGGTTTCTTCTTTGGTGTGGGAATCCTTTTAGTGTAGACATTTTTGATTGGTGCCCTCTTCTTCAGATTCTCTTGAATCTCTTCAAATGTACAAAATTGGTAGGCAATGAGATTTAGATTAGCTTTGGTCAAGGAATTAGCATATGCCTTCGTAATCTTGGTGGTGATCTCATAACCCAGTTCGGGAGCATATGCTATTCTCGGTTCCATTTCTTGAATGATGCAATGATCGATGGAAACTAGAAAACATACATCATCCTTGTATGAGTCAACAATAGTTGATGACACCCACTCCCTTGCATGCATCCTTAGTTGAAATGCCTCAAAATATTCAGTCATTACTTTACCAAACTAGTTTCCCAATTGGTTGGCCATTTCACTTATTTGATGCATGACTAGTCGGTCTATTCCCCATATCACCTTTCCAATACCCAGAAAGAAATTTTGATAGTAGAAGTAGAGAAATACCAGTAGGGTCCCGTACTTCATGGAGTTCTTCTTAACCATGTTGAGCTTCTTCATATTTTCAAATATTTGACCTCAGAGCATTTGGTAGAGATCATACTTGGCATTGTCATACATTATCTAGTGAGTGACATGAATAGCTCCTCCTAGTATGCTATTCAGATTGATGGACTGGTAAATTTTATACCCTATCACTGCTGATGCAAAATGAACCCCTTGATCCTCAATGTCATTTACTATCATAAGTCGACCATTGTATTTAGACTTTGTCAGCTTGGTGACAATTGTATTGGAGATTGTTCTTAGGGTTATTGCTTCCCCTTTTTTACTATACCCAATCACACGATGCAAATCCTCCTTTGTGATTTGTGTAGTTGCACCCTTTTGGAGCCAAAACCCTAGATCATGCACACAACTGAGAACCAGTCGAATCCAATCAGGTCAGAAGATGGTTGGATAGCTAACTTCGTTGATGAGACTAGCTTCACATATCTATTAGGAAGCTTTCTATCCTTACATAGAGAGAGATACTTGCTTTGGATGTATGTCTCTCCTAATTCTTCCTACTTGGCATGAATGAACACGATCACATCTTCCGTCATGAAAACACCATCAGGAACACTTGATAATTCACCATCCATGTCATTCACCCTATTTTGAGTGACCATAACATCATAGGAAGGTCGATCGAGTTGATTTGTAAGAATCAGCTTGGCGGTCGATGATGAAGATGCCATCGCTAACAACCGGTTAATAGAAAGTAGCTTGATTGGTCTAGCAGTCAATATCTCTTGATGATCAAAGCATGAGAATTTTACTCAAGCATGAAAATCATTAATCATAAAATCACAAAGTAAAAATGAATGAGGAATCCTCCTTTCTTTATATAGGGTTAGGGCAGAATGTTAATTACTAAATGGTAACTATTGCTAAATGACTACAACATTAATTGCCTTACCTAACCTTTATTTCCTTTTTTTCCAACCGGTATTCTAGATTTTTTGGTTGTGCATATCCCGGTTGATCAATGCTTACCTGTCTAGTTATCCTTGTAGACTGAGTGATTCTAATTCTCACCAGTCCTACTGGGAACATTAGATGAGCTATCGGTTCCCCCAAGCCCTGTAGACTCAGTTTGCTGAAGAGATATCACCATCAGTCGATGATGATATTTCCTCTATCTTCTCCTCAGTGGATCTCTTTGATTCCTTTTTGAACCAAATCTGCCTGACTGCTTTCTCGGTCTTCTCTTCTTTATTGTTCTTCTCATTTAAGGACGAGGTCTTCACCACTGGTTTGACTGATTCTTTCCTTTTGTTCATTGACCAATTCCTGCATTCTTTAGCTAGGTGTCCAACTTTGTTGCAGGAGTAGCAGACTATCCCAATTTCCTTCCATGGATTCACCCTTCTATTGTCATGTGATTTACACCAAGAGTCATTATGACTATGCATGCCACAGTTAGCACAGTTGGTTGTACTCCAGTTCTTGTTTCTCTTGGTGAATACCGGTCTTGGTAGGGATCTGAATGCCATTTTTTAATTTGCATTCATCAACTTTGTGTCTGAACTTGTTACATATATAGAAATAACCCTTGAAGCTTCCCCTGCTTCCACTGGACACATTTGTGGGGTTCGACCAACATTCATTGGTCCTGTGGCCATACTTGCAACAATTTTTGTAGTAACTATTGTTTGGCTTTACCAGTGCATTCCTGTAGTCATTTGTTCTATGACCCAGTTTCTCATAATGATTGCAAGAGGTGTTAAAATTATTCTTACCTTTTTGTGCCAATAGCTTCTTCTTATACTTCTTTCTTGTCTTAGCTTTAGAAGACTCACCAGTTTCTTTGGTGTCTTTATCGGTGAATCCAAGGCTAGTGGGATCTTTGTACTTTCTTTCAGCTTTGAGTTGCTCATCAAGCTTGATCAAGCTCTCATTGTATCTTCTTAGGGTTTCATTTCTTTCTTCAAGTTCTTTCATCTGTTCCTTCAGTTGATACAACTCTAATGACAACATTTTTCATGCTTCATCTCTATCATGCCAAACCTTTTGCATGTTGGAATTTTATTGAGTGACAATTTGCATGTCTTCTTGAAGTTGCAGAATGACAAGATCATTTTCCCCTATAACTTCCTCTGTCAGGTTCCTTGCTCTCTCAAAGGCCTTTAATGACTTGATTGATGTGTTTCTTTCATCTTCAGCTTTCCTATTTTTATCAATTAGTCCAGTCATCCTTAGGGAATTATCTTCTTTCTCCCTCTTAAGGTTGGAGATATGACTGGTTAGGATTTGGTTCCTCTCCATGAGCTCAGAGACTGCCTCCTCAGCTTCGTCAGATCCACTCTGCCTAGAGAGTTCATCAATAGTTTCATTGCTCTCACTCAACTGTAGAGCCAACTCATTCCTTTTAGCAAGTGATCTTCTCAGCCTATTCTCCAGAGAGGCAATGATGTCATTGGCTTCCTCAAGCTATTTCTGATACCTGTAACCCTCCATGATCTTTTTCTCAAGTAGTTAAGCTTTATTTATTAGAGAACTGTGCTCTGATACCAATTGTTATTCCTAATCAGTTACTGAGAGGGGGGGTGAATCAGTAAATACTATTTCTATTACAATTCAACACTTGTTTAATTATTCTTCCAAGATAAGCAGAATGTAAACAATCATCCACAAGCATAAATAGAAATACATAGATCAACACATGATGTATATGTGGAAACCCTTGGTTAGAAGGAAAAAAAACCACGGTGAGACAGATATCACAACTTGACTTCTATAGAAATAAAGACACCCTGTTAGGAGCTTACAAAGCACTTGTGAAGGTGCTACTTGGTTACGGAATTTGATAGAAGATCGGTTAAGATCTTAACTCTATTAAGAGTTGCCTGTTTAGAGGAATTTCAACATCAACAAAGATGTTACCTGGTTAAAGGATTTTTACAAAGAATCGATTAGGGTTCACCCTAATTGAGGGATTTCAATATGCTTTCACACTTTATAAAAGCAATGATCTTAATTGACACTGATTGTATGATTAGATCATACCTGTTGATCTCTTCCCTGGTTTTCTTGGTTGTTGAATATTTTTTGTCTCTTTGCCTTTCAACTCTGGTGACTATAATCTCTCTTCAGATATCTCTTCTTTTCTCTCTCTATTCAAAAACTATCAACCACCTTATTTTTTCTTACTTCCTATGACCTATATTTATACAAAAGTTCATCTTAATGAAACCCTTAACTCATAGAACCGCCAGGCTATAAACTCAACATTAAATCATGCAAATAGCAATAAAACTTTGTATTCTGATCTAGAGTTTACCTTGAAACATCTGCATAGAAATAAAACTAACTCCTGTTAGAAAGATAACTTCATTTCTAAATGGTGGATGCTTCGCATATTCCATTTTTATCCTTAACTACTCTATAGAAACCGGTATAGATCTTTATGTAGTTAGATTGGCATACTCTTATACCTAGTCCATCGATGTATACAAAATAAGATTGGTACAATGTACTTAGTTTAGTCTACTGATGCGTCTCCTCTGTTTAGTCTACCTGTGCATACATTGTTTCTAGTCTACTAGTGCCTTTAAAGTAACGTGAGTGAACTACTGGTGAACCTTTACCGGTGGGAATGGTGTTTGCAACTAATCAACACTAATGACATCTTAAATTCTAACACTTCCGTGTTTTTTTCATTTGATTTCTCATTTTCTCAAAGGTTTCTTCATTCTTTCTTTTCTCATCGCTCGGTATGTGTGTTCTGCAATCTTTCTTTAGGTGACCTATCTTATTGCATTTATAACATACCATACTTCCATTCAACCAACTCTTGGATTTACCCCTAAAATGTGTCTTTAGACAATTTTCTCCAATGTGACCATATTTTCCACAATAATGGCAACTATACCAAGTGTTGTAGTCCCAATTATATGTATTACCCTTCTTCGGTGACTTCATCTATTGATTTGATGACCATTTGGGTTTTGATCTGCATTCAAATGCTCTATGTCCATATTTCTAATTGTTGAAACAGTGTCCTTGGAATTTAGGTGAGGTAGGTGGATTATTAACCCGTGTCCTACATTCATGTGCCTGATGTCCATGTTTCTTACAGTTAAAATAATGTCCATTAAATTTTGGTTTAGGATCAGACTTACCATGTTTGCTTCTACAAATGTTGGCTGTATGTCCTAGCTTTCCACAGTGATGGCATGTGGGATTTTTGTTCTTTTTTTTTTCATTCCTTTTCTCTCCACTCTTTGATGATTCACCTTCCTCAGTGGATGATAATTGCTAATCATGTACAAGTCCAAATGTATCACGAGATATTCTAGGTGACCTTAACAACTCTTCAAAGTATCTTACAACTTCATTAGGCTCGTTCATCCTTTCATTAACTTCCTTTTTAGTTTTCAATTCATTCCTCAGTTGATTGTTTTCTGATCTCAGATTGGTGAGTTCCACATCTTTCCTGCCCAATTCTTGATTAACCAATAGCAGTTGATTTACAATGTCTAGTTGATTGTTTGTCAACCTTGGCATGCCACTTGTCCTTTCATCAAGTCTTATTGATGTTTTTCTTTTATCTTCTTCGACCATTTTCTAGTCTTCTTTAGTTTTCTTTTTTTGTTCAACTACTTCATAGAGTCTCACAAATTGTATTTCTTGTTCTCTCTTCAGATTTATGATGTCCTCATTCGGTATGTTGTTTTTCTCCATTAGTTCTTTTATGGCTTTTTCACTTTCTACAGAGTTGCCACTATCAAACAGTCTAGTAGTATCTTCTTCTTGATATTGTGTTTCATTTTGTTGAATATCTATTTCTCTTTTTCTGCTCAAGGATTTCTTCTGTTCTCCTCTGTTTGCTTCAAGTTGTTGTAATGCAAGCTGAATGTTGATCTTCTGATTCTCTATGATTTTTCCCAACTTATAAACCTCCATCTCAAGATCTTTATCTCACAAGTAATTAGACTTCTTTAGGAGACCGAGCTCTGATACCAATTGTTGGAAATCTATTGGGAAAATGTGATACTGAGAGGGGGGGTGAATTAGATATCACTGATTTATCCATTTTTGACATAAATGAAACTTTCATAGCATAAGCATAAAAATCAACAGTATAGAAGATCTAATAAGCTAAACATCACCCATGAAAATGAACATAACACAATGATTTTGGTTACCCAGAAACCCTTGAAAGGTAAAACTGGGGTGGGGATGACACCCACAAATCTTCACTACTGCAGTATAAATTTTTCCTGTTAGGGCTACAAATTTGATCACAAAATATGATCGACCTTGTGAGGGATCTGCCATGTTAAGAGCTTTGAAACTTATACAATCTACCTTGCAAAATGATTTAAGACTTACAACTAAGTAAGCACTCGGTTAAGAGATTTCTAAGGTCTATCAAAACCACTCTGTTAAAAGATTTACCCTGTTACACATGTTAAAATGTCTCAGTACTTGATCCTTCAATTTTCACTATGATGCTGATTACAAATCTTCTCCTTACAGTGTAGATTTGATCTCTTCTATCAAATATGTATCTGTTCTGTCCTTCACTACTTTGCTTTATTCTACTTGGTCATAGAACTCTATCTCTAATCATCAAAATACTTCTCTGTTATGAAAATATGAGATCTGCTTCATATTATTTCTCTCACACACTATTTTAGGGTTCAGATCACATCTTATATAGACATTTAACTTTCTCCAAGATTAAAGATCTACGATCTAGATTATCTCTTTTTGCCGCTTAACCTTTCCCTAATTTTGATTGGTTCCATGTGTTACATACATATTAATGATTACAATACAAGAGCGTAATCACCTCCGTGATTTCTTCAACAAATAACAAATGAAATATGAATGTTGGCCAAAATGGTTTACCGAAGGGTTTGTTCCATAACAAACACATATGTCAATTTTGGCTTGCTTGGCATTAGATATCTCTAGCACTCGACATTCACTGTTCTTTATATTATGGTGCTTGACATTTTCTTCTTTACATAACTCGGCAAAAGATGACTCATCTAATAAATAAGTACTCGGTGACCACTATTTTACTTGGAAGTGACTACTTCTAAGTAAATGTACATTATACATGACTTGATGTATATATGATGACTCAGTCGCACTGATGACTGACCAACATTTCCTAGAAAATGACTAAGTGTAAGACACTAATAGACACCAAAACTTTAGGGATCAACAATTTGTTGGAGTTCTGATTCATTGGGTATCATAACAACAAGGAATTATGTTATGTGAGTCAGTAGCATAATGAAAATATCAGCAATCCTATCAGATCAATGATCTAATCGGTTGAATGACATATATATTTTAAGACGACTTCCTACATTGTGTATTTTGATTGACATAGGTTAGAATTATGGTTTTATCGATGTTTTTTCTCAAGGAAGTACACCTCTCATATTTTTATATTGGAGCCACCCTACTTGATATTTTGGATCTATGATCGAGTAGATAAGATCGAGTTTTAGATGCAAATAGTATGGATGTTTGTGTGATGGTGTGTGAGATATATTGATGTGAAAATTGGTAGCTTATGATATTATTGGAGCTTCATTGGAACTCTATTGGCATTTTTTATGCTACTAGCTAGTTAAGTTTTGGGACTATAAGTCCTTTCTATATTGTAATTTGTATATGATTGGTGAAACCAAATGAGGGTCAGATCTATATTTTGTAATTGATTTGTAAGCTCTAGGTTGT
This sequence comes from Chamaecyparis obtusa, assembly GCA_027943335.1. NCBI lineage: Eukaryota > Viridiplantae > Streptophyta > Pinopsida > Cupressales > Cupressaceae > Chamaecyparis > Chamaecyparis obtusa. The sequence goes on along the minus strand of BSBK01004969.1, from coordinate 1,107,331 downwards.
AATCTTGAGTGCATGTGCATTGCCTATCTTTTTTACTTATACCTTTAACATGGTACTTATTACTATAGTAGTGGGATATTTGTGGGTATCATCCCCATTAGGGTTTTTCCCTTAACAAGGTTTTCCTTGAAAATAAATCACGGTGTTATGATTTTGTGTGTGCTTATTCTATTATGTTTACTTTTATTTATCGGTGGATTTAAGTTTTGGAATTGGTTAAGAAAAATAAAGAACTCTTTTGTACCAATTCACTCCCCGCTCTTGGTGCTTCCTAAATCTAACACATGCTAGCACTAGACCTAAAAGATAGGTTGCACAGATGAGAAATTCATACTGTGCTACCATGAGACCCAAAGATAGGTTACATATAAAATAAGCACATTTCATAGAAAAAACAATAAAAGATAAATTTATTTTTGGGCCAATGGGAATGCCACAACCAAGATCATGTCTTGATCTATAAAAATTCAGCACTAACCAAAATATAGCACAAGATCACATATATCCAAAACTAAATACAACTATCATTACCAAAATATTTTAATATATTAAATGTAATAACCAATGATATCCAACCAATCTTCACATTTCTACATTCATCGAATACTATAGCTGTACCAAAAGGATATGTCATCATTATTGAAGCAGGGACATCGAACCACATAATTCATTTTCATAATATACTACATAGGATAGATCAATTTTGTATGTCACCTAGAGCACAACCATCTAGGAATTTACATCAATGAAAACCATTCCAACAATGACATCTCAACAACATCTGTATTGACAATAGGTTTGATTTTAAATACTTTTGCAGTTCAAAACAAGCAACTTCCCTTTTGCAAACTCAAGAGATTTTCTTGATTTCTTTAATTACTTTCTCGAAGCTACTCTAATACCAAATGAAATAACTACAAAATTGTAAAATAAATAAATTATTCTATTGATTCAATAGATTACAAGAGCTTCTTGATGAAATGGTCAAGGATCAAACTAGTTGATCTAATGTATTAATTACAACTCCCTCAATATATAGAAGTTTGAATACATCTAATTTCATCATGCAAATCTTACATTATTAGCTTTTAAAAAAAAACCACATCTTAAGAAACTAAATTAAAACTAAAAAACTAAAGCACAAAACAATTCAAGTGAGAGGAATTACTAAATATTATAAGACGTTCGTGTTCATATCTCAGGAAGCTCAAATATGGCTCCTTAATATGATATTATACCTATATTATCACACTAACTACTGCAACCAATGCCATCCTTTTCTAGTTTCTATAATATGCCACTAAACGAGTCTCATATTTTAGCTTTCTTACCTTTTTGAGATGGAGATCATTCATGGAAGAGGAAGAAGGTGATGGCTTGGTAGGCTATGAGGCATTTGGAGAAGGGGCGTGCACTTAGTGTCCAACTTAGAGTACATTGTACACCAATGAGTGTCCTAAGAAGGGTTATGTTGTTTATGCCATGAAGGCACATTGGGTTCTTTGTAAGAACCAGTTTCCTCCAAAGGTGCTATAGCTATAAAATTAGGGTATGTGCAGGATCATGGTGGGCTAAACTAGGCCCTTAAATGACAATGAAATTTTAGAAAAATAGAGTTAGGCAACTTGAAGTAAAAATTTCAATAGGTTATTAACCTTGTATCAAAAATATGTAAGAATAGAATATGTAGGAAATTGAATGTAGTTTCTAAGATACTAGTTGTCTTTTGGATAAAAATAATCTATTTGGTGAAAAATTAAAATTTCAATGCAATAGTGTGTAAATTTCAGGAAAAAAATAAGTAGGTTTATGTTTGACCACCCTAACCACAATCAAATGATAATATTTTTTAATAAGATTCTAGAAATAAGTAGAAGAATCATGTTTGGATGTGACACATATTTTTTTGTATTTTTTTCTATATAAATAAGTAATTACGATTTTTTACTACAACTTTTTCAAAATATAAAAAACTCATGTGTTTGACCACCATAACTTGGTCAAAAAATAATTTTTTTTTCTTGTAGTACGTAAAGCATAGAATGTGACACATGTTTTAGATTTGAAAAATATTATACCATTTGAAATTTATAGACATTTGTTAATCAATCTATAAATCAAGACTTGATGTAATCCAATTTGAAAATAAATAATAATAATTTATTAAACTCAAAACTAGACAACATTTATATTGGTGGAAAGATGAGAATCTCCTTAAGAAACCCTTTTCATTTCATCAATTTCGAGTAAAAGAAAGATGTCAGCTACATGGTCGAAGTCTAGAAATGCAAGGAGATCTCACAAGCACATTTTTGGGTTGACTTTCTAGGTTTATCATTCCCAAGCCAAAACCCATAGCAATCCTGAATCAAATCCCAAGGTTGTAGATTTGTGTCATACATATTGGATATTTGATAGGTATCAGCTATCTGATACCTTTTCCATGAATTCAAAATTTTTTAATGGCACCAATATTTTACTAGTGGCAACATTGCACAGGTATTAGTCATCAAATCTTTATCTAATATGTAATACATAAATTTTTTAAATCTTAATGCATTACATGCATAATAGATTATATATGTAGTACATTTGAGAGAGAGAGAGAGAGAGAGAGAGAGCCATGTGTCAGATCTATTTGTTTTGAATGAGGGTGCAAACAAAATTGATACATAGGTCTATATTTTAAGTTACAATGCAAGTATATAACCCATAAGTCCTAGGATGACTTTTTTTCCCCTAAAATAGATAAAATATAAAATCCTTAGAATACATTGATTAAAAATAATGTGTTATTTTATGAGATAAGTATTTAAAATATTATTCTTAGCCATAGACATGCAAAACTCTATAGGGGACGAGACAACGATTTATTTTTTTAAATTATGTTTCAATAGATTATATCATATAATTCAAATTCAAATTCAAATATCTTAGTTACATGAACAAGTGCCTACAAGTAATATTATATTTTGTTGTCCTTATACTTTGTTATTTGACTTGATGAACATGATAACTTTGTGCATGTTCTTTACTATATATCACTAAGATCCTTAAAGTATTATATAATTATTGATTATCAATAAGAAAGATGACACTCATATAGTCCATAATGCATGATTATCATCTTTAACTATATTTTGAATATATAGATTATATATTATTCAATGAGAAGTGACTATATGATATGGGATGTGCATGCTATTCAATAGCTAAATGTTGTGTTAACACATCATAATATTTTTGTAAAGTTTTTTATTAAGGTAAAAGTAGGTTTTGAATGGAACCTGAAACCATTTACAATAAGCTTAAAGATATATCATTTCAGCCCTTACAAAAATGAATGCTTGCCATAAAAGAGAAAAGGACCCCAATCCACCCACAACAAAACAACAAAGACAAAAAAACTACCAGCAACTTGCCAACTACCAACCAGAAGAAACTACTTGTTTTTTATGTAATATTTTTGTAAAGTTTAAGTTATATAAAAATTTATTAAAATGTATATATGTTTTTAAAATGAGTTAGAAAATTGATGAAGTCAAAATATATGACATTTAGAATAATATTAATTTATTCAATTATACATTTTTGATATACTTTATAATGAATATATGTATTCTTGTCATACTTTTGATTGGCAAAGTGATTCTCTTAAGATTACTTGTTAGCTTAAAATAAATATTTATTCATGAATTTAAAGGAAGAAAAATATATAGACGGAGTAAAAATATAAAATAGAAATATTAAGAAGAATAAATATGTTCAATATTAGTTTCTTCAATTATTAATTATGTATTTTTGAGTTGTGATATAGATGCATCTCTTTCTACTAAGGACACCAAATAAATTACAAGAGAAGAATTGTTATGTGAATTTTTCTCTATTGTTATTTTTTCTTAGGAAATCTCTGTGTAAAGATAATTTTTCCTTAAACTCGTATATTAAACAAGACAATAAACTATGATTTTTTTTTGGCATTTAATTGTCATTTCAAAACATTCAAGAAAGTCATATGTAGGGTGTATACATTTTTGAGTTTGTTGCATTTTTACGGAGTTTATGGTTATTCTTCAATTTGTGTTCATTATCTTTTTGAAGGATGATTCTCAAAACTTAATAGCTAAATTAACAAAAAAGAATTACATAAACCAAAATTTTTATTTGACCTTAATTTTATTCCCATAACTTTTTTGATCTCTTTCTTTAAACAAAAATATTTTAATCATTTATTATCCTTCTTCAAACAAATCATATATAAAAAATCATTTCAAAATAACATTCATTACTAATTTGAAATCTAAATTGATAAATTTTTATCCATTAATAAATTAATAATAAAATATGTCAATTCAATTATGTTTTAGATCATTTCAAAATAATATTCATTACTTAGATCCAAAATGACAATTATGCCTTTTAAAAAACTACATTTCAGAATAATATTCATTACTTTAGATCCAAATTGACAATTATACCTTTTAAATAATTTTTTACTTTATTTATTAAATCAATAAATTATGTCGGTCTAATCACATTACAAAACTTACCACGAAAGCTTCTTGGGATCCAAAGTATAAACTGAACTTTCATTTATGATAGAATATAATAGAACTTAGATTCCTCATGGGGTAGCCTTTGAGACTAATTTAAAACTTTTGAGTGATTTGTGACTAAATTTCTTTGGATTCGAAATTGTTTGCCTACATTCAAACCCTTTTCAATTTATGCGTGGATTAATAAGTGGAATGAGGGACGTGGTCTCCACATGAATTTTAACCCATTTTATATCAATTCGTGATTTACCTTGTGTGGAGTGGAGGTACGGTATGTGAATTGAAAAGGTACACTTGAATTTATTTTCATAGCTTGTTTTCAGCCATTTTAGAATAATAGTGGCATTCTCTATTATTATTGTTGTGTTATCATGGAGTGGTAGTATGGTTTTTTATGAACTATCTATTATAAAGGAAAAAAAATATATTTTTACAATTATTAGTTTGTTTAAGAATATTGATATGAGATTTGATATTATTATGATGATGTTATAAAGGATCTTTGGTAGATGATGGGTCTGTTGTGAACAAAGAATGATCTTCATAATTAGTATTAATCTATGCAAGAGTGTTGAGTCAAAAGTACATGAGTTGATACTTGTCAATTCCAGGGGCCTCTTATCTACATTGAGCTGAAAATATGTGGCACCAAATAAATATTCTAAGTTGATTTCATATGGAATTAAAGTATACACAATCATTCGATGGTGAAGGGGGGACTTCAATAATCTCTAGTCTCTTTTCAATAACTGCAAGGAAGAAAATTGTAATGAATATTTGCACATAGAAAAAAATAATTGACGTCACTAATAAGGCCCATTTCATTCTTGCATCAAGCTATTAGCAAGATCAACATTTTATCATGTTTTAATTTTTTAATTAACATCTTTTTGCATTGTACAATTAATGAATAGTACATTAAAAATACATGCACAAAAGTCATAGTTGTATTCTCAAGAACCTCATTTTGATAAATCTTGCTACTATTGAAACCGATATTTTGATGTATTTATATTGGTTCCAACTAATGGATATACAATATTAACCCCTTTGATACATTGTAAGATTGGGCTAGAGGAAAAATAGAGCTTTCTCAAAGATCTAACATTTAAAGTATATTGTGAGAGATTTTCCATATGTCATGCAAGAGGCAATATTTTTAATGTCCACATTATTCAACAATTAGGAATTTATCCATTTAGATGTAACACGGGTCCCTCTATTGATTTTTATTTTTCACTCAAGAGACAATTCCCATCACTAATTATATCATTTGTACAAAGACAATACCATGTAGCTCAAGCAGATAATTTTTTACATAGCTTTTTTATTGATTTAATTTATGCTTTAATAAGATTTGCACTACCATTTATCAATTGGAACTCTAGTTAAATTAGTTGGTTTATATTATTTTCATGCCTCTACATGAAAATAAACTCAAGGGGGACATTTAGATAATTTTTGATACACTCAACTAATACGTTTATTAGCATATTCACTAAGATTCAATGCATTAATGTCCCTAATATTTATTGATGACATCTAGTCATTTGTAGCTTAATGGGTTTTCCTAGGTCATATTATTAATTTTAAAGGAGGGTTCTCTGAGAGGTCCCCATATGATTCCTAAATATGTAATCTCTAAAATTGGAGTGATGGAGGTATGTTATTAGTTGATTAAAGATGTTCTATATTTACACACAAAGATATATATATATATATATATATATATATATATATATATATATATATATATATATATATATATATATATATATATATATATATATATATATATATATATATATATATATATATATATATATATATATATATATATATATATATATATATATATATATATATATATATATATATATATATATATATATATATATATCCTTCTACATGGTATTCAAACCTTTCTTTTGGAAACATTCATCACATTCTTGATTAAATCTATTTCTTTGGTTTTAAATGAATGAAGTATACGTATTAAGATTCCAACAAGAATGAATTAAGAATACTTGCAAGAATACATTCGAAGACAATTCCAAGTAACTTAGGGAAAATTTCATTACATGGCATTTTATTTAATTGATGTAGTTTATGCTTTAATGAGATTTGCACCACCTCTTATAAACTCAAGGCTCTAGTTAAAGAAGTTAGTTCTTATCATATCCATGCCTCCACATGAAAATAAATTCAATGAAAACATTTAGATCATTCTTGATAAATTTCATTTAGTTTTTATTTTCAGAAAACAAATTCATAAAGATTTCATGCCTTGATGCCTCCATGATCCATTGCTAACATCGAGTCATTTTCTTTGGAAGAGGGTGCACTTGAAGGCCCATATGATTCCTAGGTATGTATTTCTCAAAATTCATGTGATGGAGGTTTATTATTTGTTGACTAAGGGTGTGACATATTTACTAAATTTAAGGTGAGAAAAAGTATATCCACACCCTTTGCATGTTGGTGAGCCACTTCATTTTGATAACATTTATCACATTGTTGATTATATCAACCCCTTTGGTTTTAAATGAATAAATATAATAGTTAGATCCTAAAGAAGCGGTGAGAAACTTCTTGAAACCCAACACTAAGAAAATATACTACATATAAGGAGGCATGAAGAGAGGATAATTCTAATTAGCTTGCTACATTTGATTAGGAAGTTATTAAATATTTAATTGGTGTAAGGAGATATGATAAGGTTCTAGAATTTTTTTTGTAAAAGATGAGATTAATGTGCCAAATTGCATAAAACTCATAATGTAGGAGTAGATAGATGACTCCTTAACACCCTTAGAATCTCTTCTAGATGAAATAGCTTCAACAAGAGAGAATGCCATTATGATATGCAAAATAATGCATTGATTAAATATTAACCTTGAATATGAAATTTGCAATGAGAGGCCTTGCTTATATAGGAAAGGTATGATGGTTTATTGCAACTACCCATGATGCCTGATGCAAATATTAAATGCATAAGTGACTAAAAGTAAATAAGATGAATATCAACCCATTATAACTAACTTCTAGGATGCCACCTAGTACTTAATATAACCTAGCACGTGAATTTTTTCCCACAAATGAATATATAGGAGATAAACTCATTCACACTAACACCCCACCTTAAGTGTAACTTAAGGAGATGAAATTATTATGAGAATGATGCAAGATGAAAAATAATGATGTAATATGCATCATGATGATGGGTCTTGAATACTAGACCATGTTAAGTACACATGTAGAAATGATCTCTTGAAGACAAAGGAAAGGAAAAAACCATGCGAGATAAAGCTCTCCCAAAAAGAGAGAAAATATAGAATCAAGGATGAAATGGAGGACTCAATGATACCTCCTAAAAACTACATCCATCATAAAAGAGAGATCTAGTTGATAAACCTTGATAGAGGAAACAAGGGAGAATAAGAAACTCTAAAATGTGTCCTCAAATTCTAAAAGAAAGTGAAATAGATTTGTAGTGTCATAAATTATACCCCTCTACAATTTCATGCTCATCTAGGGCTCACTTTGGCGCTTCTTTTTCTTTGACCCAAAATTTGATTGATTCTTCTCAAACTATTATTTTCTTTTGCAAGTTTAACATCTTTTTTGGCTCCTTGAATTATTGTTATTTGAGGAGAATTGGACTAGGGCGCCTAGTGCCCCAGTACTCCTTGACTAGGTTTCCTAGTGCCTTATTCTCATGTACATAGGATAAAATTTGCAAGACTTAGGGAGACAAGTTAGTAGCATCGTATTCAAACAAATAAACCACTAACAATAAAAAGCCTTAGCAAACAATAAAAGACAAGCATAGAGATATGAATAACTAATTGAGAATGAAATAATCAACACACATAGTTACCATTACCCAACCCGATTCCTTCTATTGCTTCTCTGCAATCCATGGAAGTGGATGGATGACACCTAGTGTTGATTCTGGTAGCACTTCAACTTAGAGATTTGAGAAATAAGCTAAAATGATTGATTACTTGATTGCTAAGAAATGAAACCTGCATAAGATAAATGATATTGAAAAAATGGAATCCTTCAAATGCGAATGAAGGGGATTTATATAGATAATCAAGATTAGATGAATAATCAAGATCGATTCTGGGAGAAATAGATTGAATAGATGAGATAATTAGAGAGGAGAAGATTTTGGGTTATCTTCCAAAAATGAAGTTTTGTTTCCAATTCAAACTCAAAAGAAGAGAGTCAAATTGGGAATAGGAGAGAAGATAAGATTCGGGAAGATTTTTTATTTTAGAAAATATAAGTTTCTAAGAAAATAATACAATTTTGGGAAAATAAGTGATTTTTGCATTTTGAACTGATTTTTTATTTTTAGAAGATTTTGATTTTGAGAACTCATAAATTTTGATTTTTTAATCTATGAGGGATTTTAAGTTTTTAGAATTTTAATTACCTCATAAACTTGATTTTTTGATTTTTGAAGATTTTAGATTTTTAAAATTAAATTAAAAATTCAATTTTTGAAAATGGTGAAATTCGATCAAAATTAATGTGAAATTTATTTGAAATTACAGGAAATTGAATTTTGAATGAAATTAAATCAAATCGAGAAATTAATTTAATTTGGAGGAATTAATTAGTTAATTTAAATAATTAAATATAATTATTTAAACTATAGGAATTTATAAATTAAATTTAATTAACTAATAAAGATCAATTCTTTAAAGATAAATTATTTAATTGATATTAGGGTGGATGATTCAGGGATGGCCTTGCAACGTAGTGGTAAGCTGTGAGCTTCTCATGTGGGAGGTCTTGGGTTCAAGTTTGCTTGAACCCCATGTTGTTATGGGCCTCAACCCATTACCCATAAAAACAAATATTAGGGGGGATGATTAAATGATAAAAATATTAGAGTATAGATGAATTAAGATGATTAATTGAATAATCTAAGAATCATTTAATTAATAGAGGAATAATTAGTGATTAATGTGACCTCACAAGACTGGCCAATTTTGGGTGTCTATATTTTCCCCTCTTTAATACAATGTGATTTTCAGTGTTGTGTCAAAGAATATTTTATTTAGATCCTGCCATAGCTTGCCTAGGTGATAAGAGATGTATTTTATACCCCCTCGAGAGATTGTTTATGCAAAGAAGTCATAAATGATCTCTCAAAATATGCTAGATGACATGATGAAATATGATGACAAAGATGAATGGTTAGTAAGAAGTGAATAATGTTAGTAGATGATGATGTTTGCTAGATTGGTTTTGGACATAGAGATGGTTGATAAGAACGATGTCTAGTTTTAGGAAAGACCTATCCTATATAAGACTAGAGACATCATCTAGTTTTAGGGAAGACATATCCTATATAAGATAAGTGACTGTGTCTAGTTTCATAAAAGATATATCCTGTATAAGACAAATGATGATTGAGTGATTGATAGACTGATATAATGATTTGAGGAATTGGATGATTGTCTAATTTGACTGATAGAAGTAATGTTAATGAGAATAATGAATTAGTGACAATCAAAATAGGTGATGACTCTGAGTCATTGTCAAATATTTTCAACGATATCATCATCACACCTTATTTTGAAAACAAAGAGATATGAATGAACCAGGATATTTACCATTTGGATGCTACTAAAATCTCTATTTGAACAAGTAGATAACAAATAGGGAACGTTTCACTCCATCCTAGGGTTCATATGCTTGGAGTCGAGGTATGTGTGACATATCACAATCGAATGCATCCTTTTTAATGTACGTTACAATTAGATAATTGATAGATATGTGTTGGATCTTATCATAGACACCCTAGACATAATTTCCCTAGAACTTTATTGAAACACTCCACAAACAAAAAACAAAGAAAACAAGATTATGATCCATCATTCGTGTAGGAGCACCTAGCACAAGGGCACACCAAGAGGTTCCAAAGGACTAAAATTCATAACATGAGTAATTTAAATTAAATTTTAGTCCTTATGATTATTTCAATGTGTTTTGAGTCCTTTTGAATCTATTTGTAAGGCTATGCAAGCCAATTGTCATGATGAATTGTCAAAGTTGCCCAATAGAGTCCTAGTTTGCTCAAGAAGGCCAAATTGTGAAAAAATGCATAAGGAAGGATGAAATGGATGTAAATTACCTTAATTAGTCCATCTTAGAATTTTTAAAGTGTCCATGCAAAGCTTTTCTAAGTTTTGGGTTCAAATACATAAGTTGTCAATGTGTCAAGCAAAAAGTGCTTAAAATGTTGTCACGGTGTTGCAGTTTGGTCATGGAGAAGTTGAAACAATTATGTAACTAAGGGAGGATTATAAAATTAATATGATGGTCTAATCCAAGGAATTGAATAGGTTGAAGGAAGGTTTTGTAAGGTTAGAGTAGTAAAGCCTCTATTTGTCACACAATTCTACAGGTTGTTGATAGTTACAAAGTTTGTAGAACAATTGTAGATGCAAATATTTCATGTAATGATCATTGAAGGAGTAGTGAAGGAATTAATTGTTATGACAACCAGTTTTAGTTTATTTTGAATGAATAATCAACAAATTAAATTGTTGTTTTATCCTAGATTCTTGATACTTTCATGTAATAGTCACATTTTCCTTTTGTTCTAAGGTATATTTCATTTGGAATTTGGATTGGATAGGCTCAAAAACCTATTGTAAGTTTTATTATGGTGAGTTAACTATGTTATAAACTTAATTTTAGCAATGGTCATGGATTATAGGATGAGAATGACTAAGTTTTCTGAAAACTATTTTAAAACCCTCACTAACAGGGGTTTGATGAAAGATGGATTGATATCTTCTATGTGTACCATTGAAAAATTCTCTAACTATGAAATATAATAGAACTTTGAGTCACCTTTCTAATGAAAAAGGTTTGAGAGTAAAATACCACATGGTTGATGAGAAACTTGATGCCCTAGTGGGCTCTTTCTATGAATTTTCTATGTTTTAACAACTATTGAATTGTTCTAATTATTATGGATGTGTAAAAAGGTTATGAATTGTATAAGAGGATTGGAAAATTTTTTAAATAAGATAAAATATTCCTTGCAACATGTATGAAAAGTGGATCCATAGAGGTTTGAGCACTGATTTTAATGATTATAGTCTGACTGTCATGATAATGATAGTCACAGTGAAAGGAAAGTCTAGTATGATTTGTTTATTGATCCAACAAAGTTTATTGTGGATCTTCACTGATCCAAAACTTTATAACTAATGGAAAGGACTTATCAATGCATTGATGAGGATTTATCACCTAGTTTCTTTATTTATTGGTCACTTACTTTCTTGTTCAAATTGTTTGACGGGGACAACAAGTTTGTGAAGTGTACTTTTCAACATTAGTTATTTATTATTAAAATTTGGGATCATAATATTGAGGAATATTTCCACCTTTCATATGAGTATGCTAGTAGATGAAACATGGATGAAATATTCTAATGTTGTTTTCCTTGGGATGTGATTAGAGTTAATGATTAATGCTCTATTTATAGATAGTGGGATTTCTACTATGTTGACAACATGTAAAGACCGTTTGAAAGGTATGATGAGGTGACTCAAAAGAAGTACTTTTCCAATTTGAAGGAAAGTGTAGACATAGTTTGTTATGATGGATTACTAATTTACATTTTGGGATTCTTGGAATCAAAGAGTATTAATGATCCTAATTGTCAATATGATTTATCATGAAATGCTTTGAGAGTATTACTTCCTAATGCATTGATTGGGTCAAATTATGGTGTGAAGATAGTCATTAGGATCCTATGTGTACTAAAGGGGTCATATGGTTGATTTGATGTAAGGCTAGTTGTGCCTTGGCAATATTTGGTGGTGAAAAGTCTTTTTCATAGAAATTTTCCATTGTGTTGAGTTGTCGATGAACAAATTGATAAATTTGAAGGCTTAATCTTGTTAGATGCTTTGTATAGAGGTTAATGATTGAATTGTATTTCGATCAAAAGGATCCTTGGTGATTGTGTTGGTTTTCTATGATGATCTACATCAAATTTGTATCAGAGATAGAAGAGCCTGAGAGTGTGAGGAGTGGAAAATCACACCAGGACCTAGCCAAAGAAGATTTTTTATTTGATTTTTGCTAATGAGTTATGGTTGCAAGTTCTTGTCCATCTATCTGCAAGAAGGCATACAAGAAAGGTCTGTCAAGGGCCATAGGGATGGTCCATTAATTTCCAAGGGACTAGGGATAGAGGAAAAGGGGAGTAATCTTAGGTGAGGTAGATAATTTGGTGAGGTGAAGCATCATGGAGAGGTGGACTTATGGTTGGTAAAAGCACCATGGGTAGCAACCATCGAAAACTCCATTGATAAGAGTAACCAGAGAGACTGTTTGAAGATGAAAATATCAGAGGCATAAAAGAAGACAAGAAGAAAAAGAGGCATAAAGAGGCAAAACTAACATGAAGACAAATGACAAATATTTCAATTTAATTTTTTTTGCAGGTCATTTTATCCACATTTCCAATGGGCTTGGAAACTTTTCAAGGTCGGTTGTGTGGTGTAGGAGCACCTAGAACAAGGGCACACCAGGAGATTCCAGAGGATTAATTTAAATTAAATTTAAGTCCTTATGATCATTTTGATGTGTTTTGAGTCCTTTTGAATCTATTTGTAAGGCTATGCACGCCAATTGTAATGAATTGTCAAAGTTACCCAATAGATTCCTAGTTGGGTCAAGAAGGTTAAATTATGAAAAAATAAATAAGGATGGATGAGATGGATGTAAATTTCCTTAATTATTCCATCTTATAATGTTTAAAGTGTCCATAAAAAGTTTTACTAAGTTTGGGGTTCAAATACATAAGTTGTCAATGTGTCAATCAAAAATTGTTTAAAAAATTGTCAAAGTGTTGTAGCTCGGTCATGGAGCAGTTGGAACAGTTATGTAAATAAGGGAGGCTTATAAAATTAATATGATGGTTAAATCCTAGGTAGTGACTAGGCTGGAGGAAGGCTTTGTAAGGTTAGAGCAGTAAAGCCTCTGACTATCACACAATTATGTAGGTTGTTGACAGTTTGAGACTTTGTACATCAGTTGTGGATGAAAATATTTCATGTAATGATAATTGAAGGAGAAGGGAAGGAATTAATTTTTATGAGAATAATTTGCAATGTATTTTCAATGAAGAATCAATAAATTAAATTGATGTTTTATCCTAGATTATTGACAGTTTCCTGTAACAGTCACATTTTTCTATTGTTCCAAGGTATATTTAATTTGGCATTTGTATTGGATAGGCTCAAAAACCTATTGTAATTTGTAGAATGGTGAGTTAAATATGTTATAAAATTAATTTGAGAAATGGCCATGGGTTATAGGATGACAATGACTAATTTTTCTGAAAACTATTTTAAAACCCTCACTAACGGTGCTTTTTATGAAAGATGGATTGATATCTTCTATTTGCACCATTGAAAAATTATCTAACTATAAAATATAATAGAAATTTGAGTAACCTTTGTAATGAAAAAGTTCTGAGAGTAAAATACCACATGGTTGATGAGAAACTTGATGTCCTAGCGGGATCTCTCTTTGAAGTTTATATGTTTTAACAGTCTATTGAATTGTTCTGATTATTATAGATATCTAAAAAGGTTTTGAATTGCATAAGAGGATTGGAACAAGTTGAAATAAGATAAATATTCCCTGCAACATGTATGGAAAGTGGATACATAGAGGTTTGAGCACTGATTTTAATGATTACAGTTTGACTGTCATGATAATGACAGTCATAATGAAAGGAAAGTCTAGTTTGATTAATTTGGTTCTTGATCCAATGGCTTTTATTGTGGATCTTCACTAATCCAACACTTTACTAACTAATGGAAATGAATTCTCAATTCCTTGATGAGGATTGATCACCTAGTTTCTTTGTTGATTGGTCACTTACTTTCTTGTTCAAATAGGTTGACAGGGACAACAAGTTTATGAAGTGTACTTGTCAATATGAGTTGTTTATTGTTTAAAATTTGTGATCATAATATTGAGGCACATTGACACATTTCATATGACTAGTAGATGAAACATGGATGAAATGATCTAATGTTATTTTCCCGTTCACCTTCAACATGACTATGTGCTTGGTTTTTCTTAAACTATTTATATATTGAGCATCTACACTTGATGTTTTATTGTTTACTAAATAGGTACTAGGTACATTCACCTTTATTAAACTATTTGAGTGTGTACCTATATCCTCGACAATGGCACTGGGAGATAGTGACTTTGACCTTGCATATTGAGCCAATGCCATCCCTGTATGGGTGACGTATCCATAATGTTATTATTATTATTAACCCTCCAGTTATAGTAGTAAATCCGATTTCATAATGAATTATTGATTAGACCAGTGAGCGTGTCTATGTATTTAGGGTTCCTTAGTTGTCGCAGAGATTATTAAATTAAATGTTGATTTAATTATATTTGGAAATTTTATTGATTTAATTTATTTATCAACTAATTTATTGTAGTTAGATTCCAAATGCCTAGGATTGATTTATTTAATTTGGAAAAATGGGGCCAATAGATTATTAAGTGGGTTAATGATCTATTTTATAAGTGACTTTTGTAAAAGTTCTTATATTAGGCAAAAAGTTAGTTTTAACTCACTTCTTATTTTTGGTTTAAAAAATGGAGTTTTGGTCTCAAAAACCCTCTTGGAGAAATTTAGATTTTCGATTGTTGGGTGAGATTGGATTGTTGGCTTTTGGTGAGGAGTGTCTCATTGGATCTGTGGCACAATTCCTCATCTTTCCTGTGATTTTCATCCCGTTATTTTCTTCTCTTCATTTCGGTTTTTGGAGCCTTTAGCTTGAGGTATGACTCTTGTGATTTAATTAAATACTTCATTATTTTGATTTCTTTCACTTGCTTTAGAATCATGGGTTGATAACTAGTGTTCCCCCACAATTTCATGCATTTATATTACTTGGTTGGATGGGAATGAGTTTTTATTTATTTCATGTTTTTGAGAAATGAAGTTTTTACCTAGTTATGCTACCGGATTTTGTGTGTGCCCAAAACTTAAATTTTATTGGATTTTTTGGGAGTTTGGATGGATTTTAGAAGTGGGTTTTTGATTTCATCAAATTGCAGAATGTTTGAATTTTGGGTGTTTTTGGTCTTGCCTCATTTTGCGTACCACCCAGTAATTATCCGTTGCCTTGTTCACTTGAATGGAATTATGTTATTAGTAGACTCTTTTACAAATATTTGGATCATGGAGTTGGAATGTTTAGAGGACATTCCAAGTATTTTATATCATGATCTGAAAGTGTTCTGTCAAGTTTAAAATGATGATTTGGTTCCTTGCCAAATTTTGCCAAAATTTGAGTAATTGGTTTCTTTTGGGCACTGTGTGCCATCCTCATATGCCAACAGGATGGCTTATGGATTCCATGGGAATCCATGCTCTTGGAAAAGTGGTTGATTGAGCTATGTGTTATTGTACTTCCTTATGGTTTTCAATTGGTTGTTATTCCTGAGTGTGTTTATGCTTTTTTCATCTTATTTCATTTCCTGAATCTATCCACTACCTATTGTTGTTTTATTGTTTACATGGAGTTGGTTGTTCCCACCCACGAGCATGTGAGCATGCCTATGGGGGGATCTTGTGAGATTTGAACTCCTAGATATAGGCTAGTTGAGTGTTGGTTCATTTGGGGGTTGGGTTGGGAATTTTCATTGGCCTTATGGCACTTGTTGTATGATGAGAAGGGTATGTAGGGTAGAATGGTGGAATGGATTCTCATGGTTATCCTAGTCTGGAAGTGGCCAACAAGGTAACGTGAAGAGGTTTAATAAAGTGATAACCAAATAAACACTTGGGTAATAAAAATTAATGAAAGATAAGAGAATATTGAACACCTGACATCCCGAGGGAGTTGGAATGGAGGTGTGGTGTCTAGCCTTCTGAGGGAGTTGGAAAAAAGACACATTTTGAGTCTGGTCTCCCAAGGGAGTTGGAACGTATACTTGATGCTACTTGGGCTACTATAAGCTAAGTAATGACACTCCACTAGAATCCCTACATAGTTATCCAATAGATTGGTTGAGTAGTGACCTAAAGTACTACATTTCCTTCATTCTCATTTGGTTTACTTGTTCCTTGCACTATTTTTCATGTGTGTAATCCCTTTTGGTGGTTTATGCCTTTTGATGATTGTGGTTAGGTCATTATCTCCATGAGCACGATGGGGTGGGCCTGCAGGTTCTACATGGTTGGGAGGTGTTTCTTAACCTATACCACTATTAGGGATTAGAGTATAGAAATGGTCTCCCTACAACATTAGGATTGGAGCTTTCTTTCTCACTTGCTTCTTTGGTTTACTCTTGATGATTTATGCAGTTACTTGATGCACATGTATATGTACTTGATGTTGTTACTCTTATTGTAATGAATTAAATTGTATATGTATCATGTTAGATGATCTAGATGCTTTAATTAGATGTAATTTATAATTATGAAACGTTTGAGTTCTTACCTCCTCGACTCTCTAGTTTCTGGTACTCCTTGTAATACCCCAAAAATGGGCTATAAGTTCATTAGTCTCCTACATTTACAATTCGAACGAAATCGACATCAAAGTCCTAATCTAAGGCACATCTAAACATCATCGAATCATAATTGATTATCTTAAATTCTGCATCGGAGAATATTCCTAGCAATATTCTTAATTATCTTAATTATCTTTAATTTAATGATTATTTGGTGAAAAATCACATTTATCCTAAGTTTGATTAATTGAATATTTTCATATTTAATTAATTAGATTTAATATCTTGCCAAATTAATTATGTAATTAAATTTAATTCTGTCTATTATTAATTGTATTATTTAATTTTGACAATAAATCAAAATTCCTATAAATAATTGATTAAATTCTTATTTAATTAATTAAAGCATGTTGTCATTATTTAATAATATATTTTTTAATAAAAGTTTGATTAAATAATTGATTAACCCATAAATCAATTGTTTTATTTTTAAAAGCAGTTAAGTTAGAAATAAATCACTTTATTATTAAATTAATTCATAAATAAAACATGCACAATCATAAAAGCAGACAACTATCAATTATCAATTAAAGCTAAACTCTATTTTGAGTTAAAGCTTAGCTTTTGCATGTTTTTGTGAGTTAATTATCTTTTATTTAAAAATAACTCAAAAATCAACTTGAGTTATTTGAGTGATTTATGATTTTTTTTCATGCACCTCCAAAGCCTTGGATTTCTATAAAAACAATGCTCAGCTCTTCATAATTCATCTCTCAATCATCTCTCAAATTTGCATCCAAGCATCTCATATTTTGCACAATCACGCTGGAGAATTAGAATTGAAGAATCAAAGCTCTTGCGAATCGACATCTTTGTGAGATCAATCTTATTTTTGCATTCATATTTCATATCATTGTTAGATTAGCATAGCATATCAATTTTTATATAGATTAATTTCATATCAGTTTATCATTTTATCATTCTTATTGCATAGAAAAATCCAAAAAAAAATAGTTTAATTGCATTTATTCCATATCTAGAATTGCATTCAAATACTTCATTTAGGTGTCGTCTAGGTCAGTGATCTCGATTACAATCTGAGAACATTAATCTCACACCTATTAGAAGGTAGTAAATCGCTTGGTTAGATTAGATTTCAATTTTGCACGATTTTGATTATAGCTAACCTCTAATATTTTACTGAAGTGTTGTGTCTACAGATCAAGTACAATTTTTACACACACATTTTTGGCACCCACCGTGGGGCAACCCACCTTTGCATGCTGGTTTTGATTTTTTGGGAGCTAAAACCCCAAAGTTTCAAATATTTAATTTTATCTCCCAAACGGCTTGGAATTTTGATCTGAAATTTTTTTTTCAGGTTGGTGACATATCAAGGAGGCTACAATAAAAAATTTAGAATTTTCTAAGATGTTTTGAATTTTTAATAATTTTTTCTTGAAATTCCAAAAAAAATTAATATCTGACGCAAATCAGCATATTTTTCAGAAATTTTTATATTTTCAGAAATCTATTTAAATTTTATAGGGGGTCCATTCTTTGTGTTTTAAATTTGGACATGATATCATAGCTCAAATAGTCAATTTACAAAAACTAGTCTATTTTGATAAAATGGGTCTCTAGGGCACAAATGAAGAGATTTTTCTAAAATTTTTGCATTTTTGGAAAGCTCTCTATTTTTTAGTAGGGGTCTTTATTCTGAATTTCTATTTTTGTGGCCAAAATCATATCAAAAAAATTAGATCTTGTTGACTAGGTCAAATGCAGCAAAAAAAATAAAGTTTTGTGATGGGTATGCACTTATTTTTTTACATGGTTCAATGAATGATATGAGTTGTCATTTGGGTTGATTGCTGGTTATTATTACTGATAATAATTAATTTTTAGAGCTAACCCTATGGTTTTCATAAGTTGAATATATTTTGCATATCTTGTTTGCTTGTTTGCTTGTTGGAGAGTTCGTCACTTGCTTGCATGGAAAAGCTCAACAAAAATTGCTAAAAATCAAGTAAAATCTACTAAGCACATTGCGAGGATCCCAGGTATTCTCCTTCATCTAATAATATTTTGATTTGGGACT
Source organism: Chamaecyparis obtusa (assembly GCA_027943335.1). Lineage (NCBI taxonomy): Eukaryota > Viridiplantae > Streptophyta > Pinopsida > Cupressales > Cupressaceae > Chamaecyparis > Chamaecyparis obtusa. The sequence continues at coordinate 1,088,134 of BSBK01004969.1, read as the reverse complement.
TAAAATAAATCTCTTATGTGTCAAGCTTGTGTGCATCTTTTCATGCTTTTGATCTATTTCTACACACTTGCATAATTGATACTAGGTTGTGAACCATTAAGAATTCATTAAGTAGTCTTAGAATACTTGTGATTGATCTTGATTACTATCTTGGGTTATTGGACTCGCTAATCCACCGGCCCCTCATTTCTGCCCCGTGGTTGCAATCTCAGCGCCATAAAGGGGAGGGGTCAACAGGACAGAAGCGTTAAGTGTTCCACTTGGCAACCCTTTTGTGCTTTTAGGAACTCACTTGTTTTCTAAGTTGGGGACTCATTTTTATCTTGTGTGAGGTGTTAAGTGTTCCACTTTGTGGACTCATCTCATATTCACTTTAAGCGTTAAGTGTTCCTCTTTCTACTTTTTGGATGCTTTTGGTAGATTTACTTTCAGAACATACATCTGTGCTCACATAGTAATTAGGCCCTATGAACACTATTCATGATTCTTGAGAGATTGGATTCCCAGCGAAATCCTTCTTGACGATAGAATCCTTGTAGGTAGGGAGGATACTTAGTGCGTTTCACATTCAACTTGGTTAGTGCATCTTCTCTTATTGATCGACACATTCTCTCTCCGGAGAGGTTGATAGATCACGTGGGGTTGATATCACGAGCTTTGGTGAATCAAAATTGGTTAGTGCGTCTTCTCTTATTGATTGATACATTCTCTCCCTGGAGAGGTTGATAGATCACATGGAGTTGATATCACAGACCTTGGTGGAACAAAACTTTGTCTTAGCGTGTCGGATTAATCTGCTTGCTTTGTTTGGGTTAAAAGTGAAGAGGTGTCAAAACCTTGAATCTGGAGCCAAGTCCCCTTGTGGTATAAATCTGTGAGTCATCTTTAGAGAGGGTTAACTGTAGCAGACAATCCCTTCACAGGGCAAACTGCGTTGATGGAACCTCAAGCGGTCATAACCATTTTCGCCATGGTAGTGACAGCCGCTATATAAATGTCCTTGTGGAAGAAATCTCCACGGGTATGGTTCATTGTTGGGTTGTCAGATCTCCCTAGCAGCTCTTGAAGATTAAGTTCTCGGACTGTGTCAAAACCCTGGTGCGCCGGGATTGGAGTTCACCCCTTTGAATCATAAAAGTTGCAGAGTCAAACCATTACTAAAAACCCTAGAGAGGCCAATTTTTCATTCTCAGGTATATGTGTGTTATTGCAAAACTTTTCAGAACATACACAATTAGTACTCTCAGGGATTAGCACAATTTGGTCACTTGATTGTTCATGCGCAAGGTTGCTTTTGCCCTTGTTCATTATTTTCAGACGTGCTTGGAATCACTTGCTTGCTATTCTGCGTGCTTATTTATCTACTTGGCTATTAAAAATGATCAAATCTGGTATAACCTTCAAAATCTGGACAGTACAATTTGCAAACAATCAAAAATTGAAGACCTTAAATTTTGCAAAAATTGATGTAAAATCTTTCTGGAGTCAAAAGTCATTTCAGGAAGTCAAAAGTCGTATGAGTTTTGTCAAGTGTTGTTTCAGTATTACCCAACTATCGTATGAGTTTAGCAATTGTCATTTCATAGACTACCCAGTGTCGTACGAGTCTGCAGAGTGTCGTTTGGAAAAATTTGAGAGAGTTGTCAGAAATTGTCAAATTGCAAGATATCCAATGTTTCCAGCCTAGTTCCAAAAGCTGTCAAAAATATCATTGTGTCAGGAATAGAGCAATAGCTATTGAGAATCAGTACACATGTCTCAAAAAATTAGTACACAAGAGGAAGAAGCTCTAATCACCGCTATGATGAAGCAGCTGCAAGCTATGCAAGTCCAACTTGACAAACTTGAGAAAGAGAAGGAATCTAAAAAGTTCTCCATGGAATCTCTATACTCTTTTCCATTTGATAAAGACTTGTACATGTCACCATGCCCCCGAAAAAAAATTGAGCAATATGATACCTCTTCCACGGAGAGTGACACATCTAGCTTTGAAGACTATGATGACTATGACGAAAGACAATGTAATGATACCTATGACACCTCTGTTCCTAAGAGTCCTCCTCATCGTCCATTCCTGCTTACTACAAATGGGCCGTCACATTGGATAGATCGTGAGGGTGATCCATATGATTCTAATTATGAAAGAGACTTTGATGATTTCTATGCACAATACCTAGATGATCCATCTATTTCACTTGAGGAAGAGAAAGTTTACCACGCTGATTATAAACATGCATACTATAAGGATCTCTCCTCTAAGAAATCTCAGGCTGAAAATAAAGATTACACTCTCAAGGAAGATCATGTTAATGTTGGACCTTTGTCTTGTGATGGTTCCCTTCCATCCCCTACTTCCTCCAATACCCATACATTTCCTAAAGCTTCCGAGTCTTTCAAATCTTTCATAGAACCTTCATCTGACACCAGCCCTGATACTTTTCACGTGGTTCCCTATAGTTATCCCCCAGGGCTACCTCTTAAAGAAACTCAAGCTAACCTTCACTTGGCTGCAAAGACTTTCAATAATGATAAACCTAAAGAGCCTAAGCCTTCATATGCTATAATCCCTACTTCAACTAGTCCTCCACCATCTCTTCAAAAGTCATCCATACAATCCCAACATGCTTCCTTGTCCTTAGAAGTGGCTCCATGTCAAGAGGACTCTAAAAATGATGAAGAAAAGAACATAAAGAAAGATCAAGATCAAGAACCCTCCATGTCATCCACTCCTTTTCATGATGTCTCTTATCCGCTTCATGGTTCTTTTGATCCTATACACCTTTTTTCATGCATTCCACCATGTCTTAAGTCTTCTCCTAAGCAAGATCAAGCTACTACTCACACTGTTGAGCTTATTGACAATCAAAATGACCTTACTACACTTGCGTTTTCCAAAGATGATACTTCCATTAAGGTTGGTAAAAATAGTGTTGTTACTTCCAATGTTAAGCCTATTGAAAATCAAAAGAAAACTTATGCACTTATGCTATCCGAAGATCCTTGTCAAGATCAAAGTCTTTCATCTTCTTGTTCTACCACTCCATGTTCACTTCCACTTTCTACTCTTCCTAAGTCTTTGCAAGCTTTGAACAATCCTATCAAAGAAGGTGCTCATATTCAAGATGTCCATGATTCTATTAAAAATTCTAATGCTCACTCTAAAGATGTTGATATCCTTGGTTGTCATATAGATGCTGATGAACTTATTGATTATCCTTTTGCATCTTCCACTTCCATTCTTGGACCTCTTCCACCACTACTAAGGGCTTCACGCCTTCCTTCCATCTTGGGTCCTTATGTCCCTTCACTTTCCCCTCCTAACTCTCCTGATTTGAAATCCATCTTGGGTACTTACATACCTCCATCTCCCATCTTTCCTCAAGATCAACATAGATGCATACCCTTGAATCCTTTTCATCCACCCACCCATTTAAACCAGTCATATCCTCCTTTTTCTTCCACAAGTCCCAAGTCTTTTGGAAGTAACTTGAATGTTCAATATAAGAAAAAGAAGCAATACAAGAATTCATCAAAAGAAAATCACCATGTCTCCTCTAATCGACATGGAGGCATAAAGTCAAAAGAGATATCTAAGAAAAAAATTACAAGACAAGTATGGGTTCCAAAATCCATCATTAAAGATATTCTTTCCAAATTACCAAAAAGAAATGAAAAGCCTATGGCTATATGGATTCTAAAGTCTCTCTTGAAAGAGTCTGGTGTTGAGCAAAAAGTTAAGTTGAGCATAAATCACTTTATTATTAAATTAATTCATAAATAAAACATGCACAATCATAAAAGCAAACAACTATCAATTATCAATTAAAGCTAAACTCTATTTTGAGTTAAAGTTTAGCTTTTGCATGTTTTTGTGAGTTAATTATCCTTTATTTAAAAATAACTCAAAAATCAACCTGAGTTATTTGAGTGATTTATGGATTTTTCCCATGCACCTCCAAAGCCCTGGATTTCTATAAATTAAGGCTTTAGCTCTTCACAAATCATCTCATATTTTTGCACAATCACGCTGGAGAATTGGAATTAAAGAATCAAAGCTCTTGCGAATCGACATCTTTGTGAGATCAATCTTATTTTTGCATTCATATTTCATATCATTGTTAGATTAGCATAGCATATCAGTTTTCATATAGATTAATTTTATATCCGTTTTTCATTCATTCTTATTGCATAGAAAATATCAAAAAAATAGATTAATTATATTCAATTTCATATCCATCTTTTGCATTCAAATCTTTCATTTAGGTGTCGTCTAGGTCACTGATCTCGATTACAATATGAGAACATTAATCTCGCACCTATTAGAAGGTAGTAAATCGCTTGGTTAGTTTAGCTTTCAATTTTGCACGATTTTGATTATCACTAACCTCTAATGTTTTACTGAGTGTTGTGTCTACAGATCAGGTACAATTTTCACACACACATTTCTGGCGCCCATCTTGGGTCCTTACATCCCTCCATCTCCCATCTTTCCTCAAGATCAACATAGATGCATACCCTTGAATCCTTTTCATCCACCCACCCATCTAAACCAGTCATATCCTCCTTCTTCCACAAATCCCAAGTCTTTTGGAAGTAACTTGAATGTTCAATACAAGAAAAAGAAGCAATACAAGAATCCATCAAAAAAAGAAGATCACCATGTCTCCTCTAATAGACATGGAAACATAAAGTCAAAAGAGATATCTAAGAAAAAAATTACAAGACAAGTATGGGTTCCAAAATCCATCATTGAAGATATTCTCTCTAGATCATCAAAAGGAAATAAAAAGCCTACGGCTATATGGATTCTAAAGTCTCTCTTGAAAGAGTCTGGTGTTGAGAAAAAAATAAAGTTGACATTCAAGCTTCCAAAGACTTCCACTTCATCTCCCTCCAAAAATATTCTTCCATTTCATATGCCTAAACCTCAACCTCTGCTATCCATTCGCCATATTCCTTCACGTATTCCTTCATTCACATTTCCTCCACCCTCTCGCCACCCTTCAAGGTGTGTGTTTATGTTGATCTTGCCTTCCTTTCCACCTACCCTTTCACAATCCTTCCATGCATTATCCTTCTACCTTCTATCATTTTTCCTCATTTGCCTATTCCTCCTATCTTCCAACCTCACTCGCTTTACATAAAACCCTATCCTCCATTTTTCTCTTCCATGTTCCTTTCCCTATCAGCATCTTTGAGCATATCATTTTGAATCCTTGGCATATCATGGTTTATCCTTTCAAGGAGCATTATCTAAAAAGCTTGCCTTCTTCCAAAAAATAAAATAAAATAAAATAAAATAAAATTGAAAATGTGCCTTGGTGAAAATTTGGAAATAGGCACCTTGGTAGCAAAAGTAAAGAGAAAAAAAATTTCATCCTAAGGTGAAAGCCACTCCCTTGTGGCACCTTGGATAAGTACCATGATGAAAACCTGGCAATCAGGCATCATGCGTAGTTCTTCTACATATTTCATCCATTTCATCTTCTCTCTTTGATCTTGACAATGTTGATCTATACACGAACATTTGACTATTTTGTGAGTTGTCTGATGATGATCTTGCTTTCAATCCCTTCCTGTTTAGCCTTCATATTTATTTTTCTCCATTCATTTTCACCTATGGCTATCCTTTTCCCCTTTGGTCTTGATCTAAAAAAAAGAAAAAAAAGAGTAAAATACTGTGCTATGAAGCCTCTTGACATGTCTACTCCTTTGGACTACATCCTGTCCTTTTTTGACATTACGCTTTTGTGACTTATCCTATGTTGGCCTTTCATTGCTTATCCAAATGCGCTTTACATGACAATTTTTCCCTAGCTTGGGTATTCTTGAGGAGTTTCCCCTTGAGGATTTCTTCCCTTCATTTTCCTTCATTCTCTTATCTTCCATCTCTTCCACTAGCTTGCTAATCCCTCTTGTTCTCCACCTTGCTAGACATTGGGACTGCACGATATGATCTTGCTTGGGAGTTTGCAAATGGAAAAAGATGCTATCAAGTATACCAAGTATCAGAACAATTATCAGAATCAGTATCAGAACTAGTATCAGAACAATTATCAGAATTAGTATCAGAATCAGTATCAAAACCAGTATCAGAACCAGTATCAGAACAAGTATCAGAATGGGCCTACAAAACAAGTATCAGAACACCTATTGGGGCTACACCTTTCACTTTAGTTTATGGGTCTGAAGCAGTACTACCTATTAAGGTTGAAATCCCATCACTTAGAATCAGAATGCATGGACTTGTCACTAATGAAGACTACAGAGTGTCTAGGTTACAAGAACTTGAATTACTAGATGAGCGCAGGCAAGCAGCGTATGATCATCTCAGAGTGTATCAGAAAAGAATGTCTAGAGGCTACAACAAGAAAGTCCGACATAGAGAATTTCAGGTTGGTGATCTAGTCTTGAGAGAAAATCCTAAAAATCAATCACATCGAGAATGCAAGGGGAAGTTCGAACCCAATTGGCTGGGTCCCTTTGTTATCACTACTACTTTTAGCTCTGGTGCCTATCAACTCTCAACGACTGAAGGAGAACCGCTCCGAGAACCAATCAACGTTCTCCATCTGAAGAAATTCTATGCCTAAGGCATTCGGTGCTTGGTTAAATATCTTGAAAAAATCTTAAAAATTAGAAAAAGTCCTGAAAAAATGAACATCTTGGTGAAAACCTAGCAATAGGCACCTTGATGATTCACAAAAAAAATAAAAAAATATCAAAAATTCAAAAAAAAATTGAAAAAAAAGAAAAAAAAATGAAAAATACAAAAAAAAAGAAGAAAAAAAAGTGCCTTGGTGAAAACCTGGAAACAGGCACCTCGGTAGCAAAAATAGAATCTCTACCAAGATGGTGAAAACCCGGCAAACAGGCACCACTTATTCCAAATGCTCCATCTATCAGCACAATCTTGGTCTTTCCCAACTTTTAGTCTTGCTTTAGTTGTACATATCTCCCAGTTTGTTTCAACATTTCCAGTTTTCAATAAGTCAGTTTGTACACCAATCAGCTTGCGCATCTATATCCTGTCAATGTTCAAACTTGGGGGCAATCAATGTCATATCTTATAGTCTCCAATGTATCTTAGACGTGTCATATCACTCAGAGTCCTTTGAAGCTTCATTTGAGTCAGTCAGTCAGTCTTGTCTCCAAAAAGGATTTTGCATCTATAACAACGCAATCAAACATCAAACTCAAACTGAAAACTGAAACAATCTATGCTTTTTACATGCTTTTATCTCCTTGTATGCTTATTGATTTGCATTGAGATTTTTGCATATTGTGTCCCTTCGAGCTCTTCAATGATGTCCTTTATCGGATTTAGAGAGTGATGACTGGGGGCATAATCTTTTCTTTGTCTTCTGCTTGTATGTGAAAATCTAACATCTTTGGAACTTCTGGATTGAAATGGTGTCCGACTGTAAGAGCCTCTATCTCAAATTGGATGGCCATGCGTACCTTGACTATTGATACCCAGACAATTCAAGGAAGTTTGATCTAACTATTATCTTTTTGAGTAAGTTCTTTCTCCTACTGTGGAACGCAATCTTGCCTAAGGATGTGAACGATAAAGGGTCACTACGGGTAATTCACATTGGATTTAGAATGATCTCTTAGTTGTTTGATGTGTTTTTAACGCAAGGCGTACTCAGGTCATCATGACATTTATGTTTTGATGCTTATACAAATTGCTATATCAAAATGGACATGATATTCATGTCATCCTGGCGTTTGTGCCTTGGTGCTTATATCTGATCCAACATTCCAAAAATAAATCAATATTCATATGTCCATGGTTGTATAACCAGTGGGTGTTGTATTGATTCTTGCGCATACAAATTGATATTCATATGTCTATGGTTTCATGGCTAGTGGGCATTGTATTGATTTATCAGGTTACCTAAAAGTTTAATGATGATAACAAATCGACACATGATCAGTGACTAGGTCCTAGGTCTTAGGTTGCATTTCATTTTGTATGTCTCTTTGCATTTTGCATGTTTGCATGATCTCACAATGGCTAAACGAACTTCAATGCTTAAACGATTCTTCAAATCACCTCTTCCACTCTAACAAGAGCTGAATCTCACACGAAGGTTCCTCCAATGAAACAACAAGTAGAATCCTTTTTCGGGATCAAAATTGAAATCTGAGATCATTCATATTATTAATTGCTTGCATAATCGACCTTCAATCATCACAGAAATCTAGTATTCAACTTAACTGATTATCTTACATCACACTATCAAAATTTCAACTTGGTCAACCATGGTCAACTTATGGTCAAACCTAGTCAAACTTGGTCTTTTGGGACCTTCCAACGATGCAGAATGTGTTCTTGAATGTGTTTCACCACACTTCTCAAATCAATTAACATGCTTCTAAACTATAACGCTGACTTTTCTTGTTAGATTTCAATTTTAATCCCGAAGGGGGCATGGTATTGCACATCATTCAAAGTCTGTAAATCAAAATTCTATCGATCAAGTCTATCAATATCTTTCATCAGTGATCAAGACAAACAATCACGTCTAGTTATTGATTCATCAAAAAAAAAAAGACCTCATTGCTGGGGGAAAATCTATCATCACTTGGGACATAGCAGATTCATCGATCCATATCAATATGGTATTCTCTTAATCTTGTAATCTATATCAGTTTTTGCAACCATCAGATCATAGTGTTCTTTCCTTGGTTCTTCGGCAATTGAAGGATTCAGATGTGATACTTGCTAGTTCTGCTAAGACAATCGAGTCTAGAATGGGTCACTCACTTCTTATCAATCCTAAGGTTCAGAATCAGGTATTTTGACACTTTTTCACAATCATAGGTTCATTTGCTGCTACAGTGAACATTATCTTTGGTCATTCAGGACCTATTATCTTCATATCAAATTCAATATCAATCAACTCCTATCTCAATATCTTTCAATTGGTTTCTATCTTGAGATCGGTTTATCTTTTGAATCAGTTTCATATCTTTATCAAACACAGACTGTCTTTGAACCACTGCGCTTCGCACAGTAATTCAAAGAGGGGCAAAATGTAATACCCCAAAAATGGGTTATAAGTTCATTAATCTCCTACATTTACAATTCGAACGAAATCGACATCAAAGTCCTAATCTAAGGCACATCTAAACATCATCGAATCATAATTGATTATCTTGAATTCTGCATCAGGGAATATTCCTAGCAATATTCTTAATTATCTTAATTATCTTTAATTTAATGATTATTTGGTGAAAAATCACATTTATCCTAAGTTTGATTAATTGAATATTTTCATATTTAATTAATTAGATTTAATATCTTGCCAAATTAATTATGTAATTAAATTTAATTCTGTCTATTATTAATTGTATTATTTAATTTTGACAATAAATCAAAATTTCTATGAATAATTGATTAAATTCTTATTTAATTAATTAAAGCATGTTGTCATTATTTAATAATATATTTTTTAATAAAAGTTTGATTAAATAATTGATTAACCCATAAATCAATTGTTTTATTTTTAAAAGCAATTAAGTTGGAAATAAATCACTTTATTATTAAATTAATTCATAAATAAAACATGCACAATCATAAAAGCAGACAACTATCAATTATCAATTAAAGCTAAACTCTATTTTGAGTTAAAGCTTAGCTTTTGCATGTTTTTGTGAGTTAATTATCTTTTATTTAAAAATAACTCAAAAATCAACCTGAGTTATTTGAGTGATTTATGGTTTTTTTTCATGCACCTCCAAAGCCTTGGATTTCTATAAAAACAATGCTCAGCTCTTCATAATTCATCTCTCAATCATCTCTCAAATTTGCATCCAAGCATCTCATATTTTGCATAATCACGCTAGAGAATTGGAATTGAAGAATCAAAGCTCTTGCGAATCGACATCTTTGTGAGATCAATCTTATTTTTGCATTCATATTTCATATCATTGTTAGATTAGCATAGCATATCAGTTTTTATATAGATTAATTTTATATCAGTTTATCATTTTATCATTCTTATTGCATAGAAAAATCCCAAAAAAAATAGTTTAATTGCATTTATTCCATATCTAGAATTGCATTCAAATCCTTCATTTAGGTGTTGTCTAGGTCACTGATCTCGATTACAATCTGAGAACATTAATCTCGCACCTATTAGAAGGCAGTAAATCGCTTGGTTATATTAGATTTCAATTTTGTACGATTTTGATTATAGCTAACCTCTAATATTTTACTGAAGTGTTGTGTCTACAGATCAGGTACAATTTTCACACACACACTCCTCGGTGTGGAGAATTTATGTTATTTCCTTCTCTTTTTATGTCTTTCTATAGCTTTTCATAAATATCATCGTATGGTAAAAAATTCTATGTTATGAGAAAGAATACCATCATATGATAGAGAATTCTATTGTATGAGAATTCATTATCTCGTATGACTCATGATGGCCTATCACACAACATTGGCTACTTTATTGTACCATAACTAGAGTTTCATCATAAGATAAACTGCTAGAGTCAATTGTATCTCAGACAAAGAGCACTTTTGTGCATGATCAAAAAATGTGGATTGGATATTTAGATACCCTTTTGGGAGACACATCTTTCCTATTCAACACAGATCAAATATCAATTTCCTTAAGGGTAAATTAATGCAATTCATGTTATACTATGTGTTTTAACTTGGTAAATGAACTTGTATGATTAACCATGATAGGAATTGTACTTTGGGATTAAATTGAACATCATGAATAGAATGGTTTATATAGTATCTTTCCTTGATGGATTCATGCATGTCATTCATTCCCTATGTAACAATCTAGTGGATGTGTGCACCCCGTCCTGTGGTTTTAGTAGTAGCTTGGGAATCTTTGGCTGTGTTTAGAAGACTTCCTCTTATGTAGGTGGATATGTGATTATGTCATGTTCCCTATTTCATACCTTTAAATTGATGTTTAATTATTGTACTTGTTTTTCTTTAATTTGTTGTAATTAACTTATCTTAAACAAAAGCAATGTTCATCTTGGGTGGGGCATTACATATGGTATCAGAGCCCATGTTCATACATTGGGATCTCTGTGTTTATGTTTCCCACATAGTGGATGTGAGCATGTGTAATTAGTGTTGTGAAGTTGAGGTGATATTTTTCTTGGGTACCTAACTATGGTGAACTTGTATATACAAAGGAATCGATCCAAGTAGAGTAAGGAGAAAGAAGTGACTCTCCTAGTTTGTGTACCTCTCAGGGATGGATGATGCCCCTTTATGATAACCTCTTTAGATAATTTTAGACCATATTTTTGGTGCATTTCTCTTGGATAGTGAGTGTTGGCTGACCCTTGTGTGGTATGTGTGTGTGGATGCTTTGGTAGCTGTGGTTATGTTGTCTTTTCATAGTAGCTTGGGAATCTTTGGCCATGTTTAGAAGATTTCCTCTTGCATAGGTGGACATGTGATTATATCATGTTCCCTATTTCATATATTGGTTGATGTTTAATTAATGTACTTGGTTTTCTTTTATTGTTGTAATTAACTTAAACAAAAAAAATGTTCATCTTGTTTTATCATTGTGTCCAAGGACTCTCAAGTAGGGAATTACATATGGTATCAAAGCCCATGTTCATACAATGGGATCTTTGTGTTTATGTTATCTGCATAGTGGATGTGTGAGCGTATGTAATTAGTGTTTTGAAGTTGAGGTGACCTTTTTCTTGGGTACCTAACTGTGGCAAACTTGTAAATCCAAAGGAATTGATCCAATTAGAGTAAGGAGAAAGAAGTGAATCTCCTAGTTTGTGTACCTCTCATGAATGGATGATACCCGTTTATGAACCTCTTCAGATAATTTTGGACCATATGGTTGGTGCATTGCTCTTGGATAGTGAGTGTTGGGTGACCCTTGTGTGGTCCGTGTGTGAGAGTATTTATTCCTAATGCATTGATTGGGTTAAATAGTGTTGTGAAGATAGTTCCTATGTGCACTAAGGGGTCCTATGGTTGAATTGATGTAAGGATAGTTGTGCCTTGGAAATATGTGGTGGTGAAAAGTACTTGTCATAGAAATGTTCCATTGTGTTGATTTGCTGATGAATAAATTGATAAATTCAAAGGATTAATCTTGTTAGATGCTTCATATAGAGGTCGATGAACCTTGAATTGTGTTTGGATAATAAGGATCCTTGGTGATTGTGTTGGTTTTCCATGATGCTATATATCAATCATGGCTGCTCTCACCACTCAGTGGTATCCTTGAGGAGCATAGGAACACAATCATGAAAGATAAATCAATAATAGACCAACATGACTAACTTGGTTAACAACCTTATTGATCATTTCTTGGATTGATGTTGTTGTTTGATGTAGATGTGTCTAGTTTCAGTAAATGGACTACCCATATAATACTAATTTATCTAGTTTTGACTGTATTCGTCAATGTATAAGATAATCAATTGATTGGTTAATTTGTTTGATTGATGACAAATTGGATTGTTGATGAAGAAATATCATATGAGTCCATGGTTGATTTATGAAGCTCATTGTTTTGATATGAGATTTTATGTTTGGTCATCACTTGCTCCTTGTTGTGATAAAGATAATTTTATTACAAGGGTTTTTGATATGTTTTGATTTTTTAAATTTTCTTTAGGACCCTTTTTCAACTTTTTAAGGATTTTTTAGTACTTTATTTGATTTTTTGTGAAATTTTTTCAAGACATTATCTGATGCTTTTGGTCCATCACAGGGTTCATATGTTTGGAGTTGAGGTATGTGTGACTTCTATGAAAATGAGAGTTACTATCACAGACACCCCAAACATGGTCACCATAGATGAATTTTTTTATGTTTTCTAATTTTTTAGATTATTTTAGGATCTTTTTATGATGTTTTTGATCATTTTTTTAGGACATTATATGAATTTTAAAGATTTTTTAGGACAATATGCTCTTTTTATGATTTTTTTCAGGACCTTTTATGATGTTTTTGATTTATTTTTTAAGAATTTTTGTAAATTTTCTTGAATTTTTAGGACATTTTGAATTTTTTTTGGATTCTTTAAGGACTTTAAGATTGCCCCCAGTTTGGTGAATGAATATAGGTCAAGGATTGGCATGAATTCTCATGATGATTTATGCTTGTTGGGTTTCTTTCTTGACATTTTTAGTGATATGTATTCAATAAGTGTAAGCCAATAAATTGAATTTATTGACGACGAAGCGAGATTTTAACACTTGGTGTTTGTTTGCCAAGTTTTCACTAGAGGGCAATTTTATTTCCCTTTACTTTTTTTTTGTTTTTCACTTTTTTTGTTGTCACCAAGGTTCTAGCTTACCTGGTTTTCACCAATGTAACTTTATATATATATATATATATATATATATATATATATATATATATATATATATATATATATATATATATATATATATATATATATATATATATATATATATATATATATATATATATATATATATATATATATATATATATATATATATATATATATATATATATATATATATATTTGTATTTTTTTGTTCTTTTGACTATGTAAACTTGACCTTGGGATGTTAGGTATAGAAATTTTTGAGATGCATGTTGTTGATGTAGCCAAGGAGATGATCTCCCTCTTGAGTAGCCAGTTGATATGCCCTATTGTCAAAGGATCTGATAATGACATATGGTCCTAACCACTTGGGCTCAAATTTTCCTAGTTATTCTCAATCTGCAAGATTCCTATTATTTTGTTTCAAGACCAAGTATCTTACATCAAATTTTCTTGGTTTGACTCTCTTGTTATATTTTTGTGAAGGTAATTTTGAATTTTTCAAGTGATTCATGGAGCTTTGGCACTTCTCATCTAATAATTCCAATACACATAATTTGGCTACCCTATAATCCTCATCTGTGACAAAGTTCTTAAGGGTTACTCTAAGAGATGGCAGTTCAACCTTGTCAGGTTAAATTGCTTCTGATCCATAGACTAGAGAAAAGGGAGTTTCTCCCACTGGTGTGCATATACAAGTTCTATATGCCCACAAGATAGGATTGAGTTGCAGGTTCTAGTCTCGACCAGTTTCATTTGACAACTTTCTTTAGTATTTTAAGGATAGTGTTTTTTTTGCCTCAACTTGGCTATTTCCCTGAGGGTAATAGAAAGATGAGAAATTTTTCTTGATTCCAAACTTCTCACAAAGGTCTTAGACATCTCTATTATGAAATGGTGATCCATGGTCAGTGAGTATGGTTTGGGGAATTCCATATTGGCAAATAATATAGTTTAGGATAAACATGGAGATCTTCTTGCTAGTGATATAGGTCAGAAGAATGGCCTCCACCCACTTAGTAAAGTACATAGTGGCTGTAACTATGTACTTGTGACCATTGGAAGAAATGGGTGTAATATTACCCTCTAGGTCAAATTCCCATCTTCAAAAGGGCCATGGTGAAGTGAGGGGTTGGAGCTCTTGAGCTGGTGCATGGATAACGTCTCCATAAATTTGACACTGTCTGCATCTCTGGACATATTTGTGGGCATCTACCTATATTTTTAGCCAGTAGTATCTTGTTCTCAATAGTTTCTTCACTAAGTTATTACTACCCTAGTGGGCACCACAAACACCATCATGCATCTCATGCAAGGTTTTTTGGGATTCTGTAGAATTGAGACACCTTAAGAGCATACCATCTATATGATGGAAGATACATCTTGCTACAAGTTTGAATGATAGGATATGATTGATGTAAATACAAGGAATAGCATTTTCTAACAATTCCTAGTTCCTATTTAGAAACACTAACTGTAGGGGTAGAAATTGACTCTTCTTGATCTCAAGTAAAGATAGTATGATTAAGATATGACTCTTTCTTTAGACAAAGTGTAGAGTCATTATAGATTGTTTGATGAAATCAAGATATGGAGATCAAGAATATTCCAATCTGACCTATCAAATTAACAATTATAAATAATAACCTAGACTCAAAAGTGAGATTTGATAAGTGTTTAAATTTTTTCTATAACCTTGTTACAATTTTGGGTATGATTTGTATAGTAGGTTAGAAAGAAGATGTTTTGAAGGTTATAGACTGAGAGAAAAGATCATGTGAAATTAACACAAGGTAGGGGAGGATGAGGGGCCAAAGGCACACTCTAATCCAAATTACATTCAATTACAACAGTCCTCCAACATGCGAGGATTTAGAAACTACCTTCAACTCCTAATCTGATACCATTAATCTTCTAGCTCTAAGCTGCTGTCCTAAAACTACAACCAATGACTACAATATATACAAGAGGATACCAAACAAGTCGGCCTTCAAATCCACCATTAATGGAAGGAATGAATAGATCTAGGTCCACACACTTCCCAATGATAGATACTAACATTAAATCCATGACCACAACTAAGTGCACAAGTCAACCTTAATACAAAACCAAAATAAACAACTCGGTAAGAAAGGATAACCAAGCACCAGGAAAGGATAACTGAGTGCTAGGGAATTAACCAACCAACTCAGTTAACGAAGGAACTGAGAAACTATCGAGCCAACTCATTCAAAGAAGGAAGTGAGAAATACATAAAACTCAAACTTATTTTTTATGACACATGATTTCCAAGAACCCGAGATGCCCTTGCATCAGACACCTGGTGTTATTTGAAATGATTCTCCAAATCATTCAGTAGGTACAACCTGAGTTGAATCCAACTTAGATTGTGAAATCCCTGAATTGTCTTCAATCGGTCTGTTCTTCCACTTTACTAGATATTCCATATACTATTTTCCTCTTGTGCTCCTGCCAACTCTTTATTCCAAAATCTACTCAACTTCTTCTGTTTGTCTCTTAGGATAATCATTTGGTACTGTCATTTCTTCATCTGATTCATGATACTCATATAAATAAAAAATGTTGAATATAGGTGATATATCCATGTCATCAGGTAACTCAATCTCATAAGCATTTCCGCTGTCAAATCTCCTCAATATCTTGCAAGGACCAAACTTCTTCATTTTTAGCTTCCCATATGTTCCAACATGAAATCTTCCTTTCTTCAAATGAACCATTACTTCATCACCAACTACAAAAGTCTTATGTCTTCTTGTTTTATCAGCTCTGTCTTTATATTTCTAATTACTTTTCTCCAACTTATGTTTCACTTCTTCATGCAATGTCTTCATAAACTCAACAAAATTTACTCCAACACTCCTCTTTTCTTCACCAAAAATATCCTTCAAATTTGATATACCTCTTAGTTGTATTCTATTTAGAATCTCAAAAGGTGTTTTTCTAGTACTCCTATTCACTGAATTATTATATGAAAACTCTTCTTGTGCCAACACAAAATCTAAATTACTTGGTGTATCTCCAACTAAACATCTCAAAAGATTACCCAAGCTTCTATTCACAACTTCTATTTGTCCATCAGTCTGTGGGTGAAATGTAGAACTATACCTCAACTTGGTGCCAAACTTTCTCCAAAGAGTCTTCCAAAAGTACCCAACAAACTTATTGTCTCGATCAGAGATGATACTCCTCGGTAATCCATGTAATCTGACAATTTTCTTAAAGAAAAGATCTGTTATATGCACTACATCTAATGTCTTTCTATAGGGTATAAACTGTGCCATCTTATAAAATCTATCCACAACAACAAATATAGAATCATTACCTCTCACTATCTTTGGTAAAGCCAAGAACAAAATCCATACTAATATCAATCCAAGGTTTCTTAGGAACAGAAATCGGTATATACAATCCAGTATTCTGACTTATGCCCTTTGCAACTTGACAAATTCCACAACTTTTCACAAATTTCTGAACATCCTTATACAAATGTGGCCAAAAGTATTTCTCCTTAAGAAAATTCAATGTTTTGTCAATACCAAAATGTCCAGCCAAACCACTACTATGTTTCTCCTTTATCAAATTAGTTCTCATTGATCCTCTCGGTATACACAATTGAATACCTTTAAACAACATACCTTCTTGAATGAAATAGTCTTCCCATTTAGTAATTAGTTGATCTTGAATAGCTTCTCTACACTTTCTCCATGGCTCAGAAAAATAAGGATCATTTTCATACAATACGTTTATATCATCAAAACTAAGAACTTCAATTCTCATCTCGGTCATTAAAGATTTTCTTCTACTCAATGCATAAACAACTTGGTTAGTGACTCCACTCTTATGTTTTATCACAAATTTATATCTCTACAAATATTCAACCCATTTCATATGTCTTTGATTCAACTTATTCTAACTACCCAAATATTGTAAAGACTTATGATCAGTATACAACACAAATTCACTCAGTATCAAATAATATCTCCATTTCTTTAGGGCATAGAATTCTTGATCATACACATAACATTTCCTTTTTGCATCATTCAAGTTTTCACTAAAGAAAGCAATAGGTTTACCTTCTTGACTCAACAGAGCTCCTATTACACTACCACTTTCATCACATTCAACTTGAAATACCTTATTGAAATCAGACAATGCTAATACAGACAATTCAACAACCTTCTGCTTCAGAGTCTCAAAAATTTTATCAGGTCCATGTGTCCACTTGAATTCTCTTTTATCTCCTCTCATAGTCTCAGTCATAGCATTACAAATTGAACTAAAATTCCTAACAAAATTTCAGTAAAACTTTCCAAACCATGAAATGACCTTACCTCACTAGCATTCTCAGGTGTAGGCCAATTCAAAATAGCTTCAACCTTTTTAGGATCCATTTTCAAACCATCAGCCGAAGTCACAAATCCCAAATACACAATCTCCTCTTTCACGAAAGAACACTTTTTCAGGTTTATCAGTAACTTTTCTTCTTTCAATCTTTGCAATACTTGCTTAACATGCAAAAAATGCTCTTCTCTAGTCTTACTGAATATCAAAATGTCATCTAGGTATACAATAAAAAATTTACCTAAGAATTTATTAAAAAATTCATTCATCAATCTCATAAAAGTACTCAGTGCATTAGTTAAACCAAAAGGCATAACCAACCACTCATACAAACCTTGTCTTGTCTTAAAAGTAGTCTTCCACTCATCACCTTCTTTGATTATGATATGATGATATCCACTTTTCAAATCAATTTTGGTAAAATACTTTGCTCTAGTCAAACTATCCATTATGTCATCCATTCTTGGTATAGGAAACCTATATTTCAATGTTATCTTGTTGATTGCTCTAGAATCAGTACACATTCACCATTCTCCATTCTTCTTAGGTGCCAATATAGCTAGTACTACACAAGGACTCAAACTTTCTCGAATCAAACCTTTCTGCAATAATTCTTGAATCTGTCAGTTCAATTCCTGATTCTCGTTAGGTGTCAACCAATGTGGTGCTTTATTCAGTAAACTAGCTCTAGGGATTAAATCCATACAATGATCAATGCTTCTCTTTGGTGGAAAACCATTAGGTACATTGTTAGAAATGATCTCTCTATACTCCATGAGTATCTTATCAATCTCCTCAGGGATGCTATCCTCTTTTTTCTTACTCAGTTTGTTAGGAATTACAACAAAACATACATCATTCTTCTTTATATCCTTAACAAAATTTCTTCCTTCCATAAAGAAAACTTTCATAGATGTACAAATACTACTAACAGGTTCTTTAATCAAAGGTAACAAGATTTTCCTTCTCCCATCAGTCCAAATAGTATATTTATGCAATCTCCCATCATATATAGCATGTCTATCATATTGCCAAGGTCTACCCAACAAAATATGACAACAATCCATAGACATGATATCACATAACACCTTATCATAGTACTCCCCAATTTTCAAATTCACATAACATTGTTCACTTACCAAGAGTGTATGCTCAAACTTGATCCATGAAATTTGATAGGGCTTTGGGTGTTCCAACCTTTCCAACTGCAACTTTGTAACCATTTCCAAAGATTCCTAGTTCTCCAAGCTTCCACTATCAATGATTACCTTCCATGCTTCATCAAAAACTCTACATCTAGTCTTGAACAAAATTTTCCTTACCGGATCTTCCTTATTACTTTAACTCCAAAGTGCTCTCCTTACCATCAAGTTCTTTTCCTTCTCAGGTTCATTCGGTGAATCTTCTTGCACCAAAGAATTTCTACTGCTATCAACCTTCTTACTTGCATGTGTACATTCAAATGACCTATGTCCTTCTTCTCCACAATTGTAACAAGTTATTCAGAATCCACCTCTATTATAACCACCTTGGTAGTTATTTCCTCTTCCTCTAGATGAATTTTCACCTTTCCACTCGGTCTTGCCTTTAATAAGATTTGTCTTTTCCGGATCATATCTATTATTTTCACCATAAGATATACCTCTTCCTCTAGGGAATCTATCACCTCTACCTCTTTGTCTTTTCTCATGTCTTTTGTTCAATTTCTCCTCAGCTTTCAAGGAAAACTGATAAGCTTCCTCAATGTTTTCCAATTAACCAAATTGATTTTTTCTTGGATGGAAACTCTCAATCCATTTAGGTACCTAGTAATTATTTCCACTTCATCTTGATCATGTCCAAATCTGATATCTAATCTATATAATTCCTTAGTATAATCTTTTATCAAGCTATCTTTCCGCCTCAAACTTTGCATTCACCTAACTAGGTTAATATGATAATCACAAGGTAAAAAATTTCCTTTTAAATTATTTACCATCTTATTCCATACCTTAATTGTGTCTTTGTCTTTCCTCTTTCTATCCAGTTGCAGATGCTCCCACCACAAGGATGCATGACTCTTCAACTTTGTGCTTGCAGTCTTCACCTTCTTTTCCTTAAGAACATTTTCATATTGAAAGTACTTTTCCATCTTGGTGATCCAATCCACCAATTCATCTAAATCTAGCTTTCCACTGTACTTGAGAGGATTGAAATGTTGTGTAGACTTTAGATTTGTCAAAGCCTTCAATAATCTTTCCTCACCCTGATCCATCACAGGTGCAGGTTCTACATCACCTTGTTCTTCCTCAATTTCATCATCACTAACATCTTCAAGATTTCTTCCTCAATGGTTGGTTGTCTCTACAACTTCTAATCTAGCAACAAGTTGTCTCAAGATGTCTACCAATCCTAGATCTGCATCTCACCTCCCATGAACCATCTTGAAACCCTCTGCAACTACAGGCTAGACTGCAATTTGCTACCCCACAAAAAATCAACTAGGGTTTGACAAGAAGGAACCCTCAAACCTAGATTTTCAAATCTAGATCCAGATCTCACCTTCACTCTGATACCACCTGACACAAGGTAGGGTAGGATGAGGGGCCAAAGGCACACCCTAATCCAAATCTACCTTGCAGAGATGACACATGGAAGCAAAAATACACAAAGTGAGAGAGAGAATGCAGATCAGATCTATTAT
Source organism: Chamaecyparis obtusa (assembly GCA_027943335.1). Lineage (NCBI taxonomy): Eukaryota > Viridiplantae > Streptophyta > Pinopsida > Cupressales > Cupressaceae > Chamaecyparis > Chamaecyparis obtusa. The sequence goes on along the minus strand of BSBK01004969.1, from coordinate 1,067,767 downwards.
ATTTCATTAAATAGATTCATACATGTCGGGTTGTAAGGAATTCCCAGTTAGGGCCAGATATTATATTCAATTATAACAGTCCTCCAACATGTGAGGATTCAGAAACTATCTTAAACTCCTAATCTGATACCATTAATCTTCTAGCTCTAAGCTACTATCCTAAAACTACAACCAATGACTACAATATATACAAGAGGCTACCAAACAAGTCAACCTTTAGATCCACCATTAATAGAAGGAACAACCAAATCTAGGTCCACATGCTTCCCAATAATAGATACCAACATTAAATCCATTACCACAATTAAGTGCACGAATCGGCCTCAATAGAAAACCAAAAAAAACAACTCAGTAAGCAAGGATAACTGAGTGCCATGAAAAGATAACCGAGCTTAACTAACCAACTTGGTTAACAAAGGAACCGAGCAACTACCGATCCAAATTAGTCAAAGAAGGAACCAAGCAACACATAAAACTCAAACTTGTTTTTGGTGACACAGGATTGCCAAGGACTCGAGATGTTCCTACATCAGAAACATATAAATATTGTGAAATAAGGAGTTTTGAAGAATAGGGATATTAGGTAGTTACAAAAATGCACAATGTTGATTATGACAATATGTTGACAGTTTATAGATTGAATGATTGTTGGCATATTTTAGATAGTTATTTGGAAAATTACAGGTTCCAGAGAAAAAATTAATAGTTTGAAGATTTGAGAGAATGGTTTTGGAAAATTTGCAATTTTGATAGAAAAATCTTGAGTTTGAAAGCTTATCTGTAGTTTGATAGAATGGTTTTTGTAGTTCATTTGTAGTTTTTCAGTTTGACCAGTATGTTGTTGACTTCCTAGGACACTAACAAGTTTTGACAAGATTGTGTTTGTAAAAGTTTTTTTGTTGTAAAAAATAACACACAAAAAACACAATATTTTGTAAGCTAGATTATCTAGATAGTATTCACAATCCTATAAAAGGCCATGATAACATATGTTGAATCCTCACTGCGGTAAATCCAAACTACACTTGTTGAAAGTGGATAATTTAGAATTCTAGAGGTACGAGCTCCCCCTTACAATGCATTCTCTTCTCAGTCACACCAAATTTCAAACTCCAAGGGGCATCACTTCCCAAGGAGGTGTTATCTCTATAAGGAACTACAAGTAAGTGAGGTGTCTTTATGAGCATGGGTGACTCCTTGAGCTAGTAGATAGAAGGCTTTTTGGATACTAAATAGTTAGTTTGTAGTGGGGGTACCTTCAGGATTCTTGCATGCCACTGAGTGATGTAGTCCTAGTACTCTCCCTATAGGGGAAAAGACTTTGATATACCTCAAATGAATGTGGGTAGTATGAAAATTGTGTGTTGTACCAAAACAAAAACATCAATTTACATAGAAGACCAAAGGAGTGCCACTTGAACCAATACTTGGGGTGAGTACCTCTTTTCACACCAAATATTATTTTTGATTACAGTAACTATAGGTTTTGAAGGGGCCTTGAAACCATTTAACAAGGCATAAAGAAGATAGGCATAATATAACTAGAAGACAACAATCTTTCCCAGCACGGGACAAAACCAAGAGGGACATAACCCAGATATTACATTAAAGTTCTAGCACAAAAGTGCATGATACTAAAACAAAAAACTACCAGCAAAATAGGGCAAAAGAACTCCCGACAATAGGGTCACTTCATCATTTTTAGGAATTCCTCGAATTCCTCCATCTGATTCTGCATATTCTTGATGGACTCCTTCAGGTTGGAAATATCTTTAGCCTGGACCACAATATTCTTTCTAGTACTGGATCTAGTTCTAGAGCCTGGACCAAGCAACTGGATATCATCTTTTCCTTGATCTTCATCTTTCATTTTATCAGTATTATTCCCTTCCAGTAGGGTATAGAGAGCTTTAACATTATCAATAGTTGCTTTCATGCCCGTGTTGGACAGAGTGATCATCTTCTTTAGTATAGTATCATTATTATTGATTTGGTTAGTAATCGGGCTTATCACAGTTTCAATAGCCTTGTTAATTTTCTCCTCCAGCATGGTGGTATTGATAGTAACCTTCTCAAAAACATCATTACCTTTTTTATAGATTTTAGCATCATTTCGCATTTTGTCAATGATTTCCTCTAGCAAGGCATTCCTAGCTTCCAGATTTTTGCATCTATTTTGAAGCTCCTGGATATTATTTTGGATCCATTTATCAATGTTGTATCCATACATGGCTTTGTTTCTAGCAGCCTGTAGCATAGTCATGCTGATGTTTATCTTCACCTTGAAATCTATATGCCACAGATCTTCCTCAAGGTTTCTTTGATTATGGGTATCCCCTTCATTATCAACAGTGTTATTCCTTGGGCTTTCACGGGGGGAAGAGCTAACCTCACATTCCTCATCTTCATTATCAGCTTCCTTATCAGAATCAAGAATCTTGATATTGCCATGAATTTCCTATATCATAATCCTCATATCCTCATTATCGATGTCTTCCTATGCAGTATTAGCAGTAATTTCCTTACTGTCTTCATTTTATTCATAGTTGTCTGCTTCATCATTGTAGTTAACATCCTGATTCTCCACCTTATCCTCTTCATTTTTATAATCTTCAACTTCCTCAATGTTATCAATATTTTCCTTAAGACTATTCTCAACAATCTCTGCCTTTTCATCATCATTAACATTGTTTTTGGCCTCTAGAGTATCATTTGGATTCTATTGATCAGTATAAAAATAAACTTCCATAATCTCATTGATTTTATTAGAAGCATCCTCAGGGCTCACCTTAACCAGGTCTTGGGTAATATCAGTCCCAGGGTAATATGTTATCCAGACTAAGATAATCGTATTTACCTTTCACCAGAAGGCCAAGTTCTTCATCAATCTTAGGGAAGTCTTTGTATACCTTATAGACCACCTTCTTATCTTTTGAAAAGTGCATGCCCTCAAGAGGAAGACCAGTAATCTCCACCAGAAGCTCCAAGGTGAGAGTGACAAATTTCCCCACCAAGTTAACCTTTCCTTTTTCCCAACTTGCCACAAAATCTTTGGAGATATCTTTGTCATTCCCATGCAGCCATTTAAGGTAATGGTGCACTTTTCCCTTCTTAAGCTTCCTCCAAATTTATTTTTCATGGATCCACTTGCATTCCATTGGTTCCTCCCTCTTGAGACCCCCAACCATGTTAAAATTCTCCTTCTTAAATAAAGACTCATAGAAATTACTCAACATTGTTTCAATAACTTTTTTTCCTCCAGTCTCTCAAACTAAAAACAAAAACATTCAAACAATGAAGATTACGCCAGAGTTCTTTTTTAATAACCTAGAAAGCATGCAAAGTCAGAGAGATTTGACAAAAATTAATCACAACTTGGCACTTCACCTTCAAAGCACTTCGGTTCAAAAGTAAATTATGATGTGTGGTCATTAAATTTAGTAACTCCTTCGCAAGTTGACACATCACCTTCAAATCACTCCAGTTCAGAATTAAAATATGTTGTATAATCATTAAATATAACTCCTTCCTTTTGATTAATTCTATCATAATTAATATATGAATTAATCTCATCATTGATCTTAGAGGATCCATACCATTTGTGTATGACATTACTTTTAACCCCAAGATTAGCCAGTCCATCCGCCACCTGGTTAGTTTCACGGTAGTTGTGGGTAACATGGAAATACTCAAGACATATGGTTATATTTTTTATTTTATCAATGATGTTCTCAATGGTCCATGAATATTTGCTTATACCTTTGATATTATTGATAGTATTAAGGGAGTTTCCTTCCAGGTAGACTTTTTTACAACTAGTTTCTTTTGCCAGCAACATAACATTAAGGGAAGCCATCGCTTCAGCTCTATGATTCAATTGCATTCCCATAGGGGAAACTATAGCTTCAACACAGTTACCATTCCAATATCTTAATATTCCTCCACCACCAGACACAACCAGATTTCCTTTTAACACCTCATCAAAGTTAGCTTTGATCCAACCATTCAAAGGAGCCGTCCAAATAGAATTAGATTTTGGATGATTGAGCTGGGATTTAGAAAGAGGAAAGTTCCATTTTTTATATCCTCTTTAGAAATTTGGACCTTAATCTTTTGATTATTGATGTTAATAGCACTGATAAAGTTTTCCTCTAGCCCTCAACATATGTGATTACCAACAACTTCAGGTTTAGAGAATTTCTCCCTAAAATTTCTGTTGTTTCTTTCCTTCCAGATGCGCCAACAGAAATGAGGAGGAATGAGTTTCCAAAATTCTTTAGCCAGATCATTAGAATACAAACATCTCCATTGACTGACAAAATCCTACCAAGAAAGAGGGAAAAACCAAAAAAGATTTGACTTTTTAAGTATTAGATCTCATACCCTACGGGTATAGGTACAATGTAATATTATATGATCACAAGATTCAGAATCTTCCATATAGAGGCATCATCTATTAACAAGATTACAACCCCTTTTAGTGAAATTATCAAGGGTTAAAGGTTTGTTCTGAGAAAGGATCGAATAAAAGAAATTGATTTTGGGTCTAAGAAACTTATACCAAAAACTCGAACATAGGGGTTTATCCTCCCTGTTGAATTGCATATCACAGGCATAAGCAACCATGTAAACACCATCAAAAGTAAGAGCCCATATAACCTTATCCTAGGAGTTTTCCTTGATGAACCGGGTTTTCAATTCATGCTGGAGGGGAATGAATCTTCTATCTATAGCTCCAATGTTCTTCCATTTGTTTTCCTTCCATTAATCCTTTACTTTGACACCAATATTCTCTTTAGCATGGTCAATAGCTTGCTTCTAGTCTTGATTACTTGAGAGAGACTAATTTTGGATCTAATTATCATCCTAGAAATCAATTTTCCTACCATCTCCCAACTTCCATCTCTTACCCTTAGTAATAATATCTTTAACAAAACTTATACTATTCCATATGTAGGATCCATTCAAATTTTCTGCATTCATGATATAGTCCTCGAGAGTGCTAGAATTGAAGAGATATTTATTCCTCAAGATACCATTCCATTCTTTTTTCTCTCCATATATTCTCCATAACTATTTGGCCATAAGGGATTTATTAACATCTTTGATAGGTCTCAGACCAAGCCCCCCTTTACTCTTGGGTTTGGACACATTTTCCCAAGTAAGAAGGCTAAGTCTTTTCTTTTCTTCTACTTTAGACTAGAGGAATATTTTTTGGATTTTTTCAATAATCAAGGAAAATTTATGAGGAATCTTGAAAAGACCCAACGCATAAACTAGGAATTTTGAAGAGTTGATTTGAGGAGTTGAAGTTTCCCATAATTTCTCAAGAGGGCCCCTTTCAATCCAGCAAGCTTATTGTTAAATCTATCAAATATAATAGAGTTCTAGAAACTTTCAGGAGGCTTAGAACACAACAATAAACCCAAATAAGAAGAAGGAAGGTTCCCAATGTTGCATCCTAATATTTTAGATATCTTCAACTATCTCTCTTGGGGAGTATTAATAAAGAAAATAAAACTCTTAGTCTAGTTGATGAGTTGGCCTGAGGCAACATTATAAGTAGCCAGGGCTCTCTTCAAGTTTCTTGCTTCTTTCACAGTTGTCTCCCCCATAATGAGCGTGTCATCAACAAATTTCTCATGAGAACAATAAGAACTAGAAGAAGAAGGATGGAGACTAGAGATTCTTCCCTTACTAACAAGTTTGTTAATATACCTTCCTAAGCATTCAAAAAGAATGGAAAACAAAAATGGAGAGATATGGTCTCCTTGTCTCAGACCTCTAGATGGTTTGAAAAAATTTGAAGATCCTCCATTTACAATAACAGAAGAGGAAAAAGTAGAGACCAATTGGATAATAAGTTTGATGACCCCACTATCAAAACCAAAGGAGCTAAGAACTTTCTAGAGAAACTTCCAATCGACCCTATCATAGGCTTTGGACAGGTCTAATTTCATCAGGAACCCTTATTTTTCCACTGCTTCCAAAGAGTGAATATTTGCATAAGCCACAACAATAGAATCCAAGATTTTCCTACCTAGGACAAAGCCATTTTGCTGGGGAGATATGATAGAAGGAAGAATAGACAACAATCTAGTAGTGAGGACTTTTGAGATAATTGTATACACAAAATTATAGAGACTAATCGGTCTAAAAGCTTCTATCAAATTAGCTCTACGATTTTTAGGAAGCAGATCCAAGAATGTAGCATTCAGCTCCCTGAGAAGGATTTTAGTTCTGAAAAACTCTTTGACAACATTATGCACATCTTTGCCAATAATGTCCCAAAACTATTGGAAGAAGAATAAAGGGACCCGTCAAGGCCTGAAGATTTTTCCCCTTCAAAAGAGAAGACAACTTCCTTAATCTCCTTATTCAAAGGAATAGCCTACAAGAATTTGTTAGTTCTATGATCGATCAACTGAGGGATCTCTGATAGGATTTAAACTTGATCATGCAGGTCTGAGTTATCCTCTTTAGATAATAGAGAAGAAAAAAAATTAAGCATCTCTTTTCTGATGTCTTCCTCCTTACTTAAAGTATTACAATTAGAGATGAGAGAAGAGATCCTATTGATCGCTTTATGCTTCATAGCAATCATATGGAAGAATATGGTGTTTTTATCCCCATCTTTGATCCATAGAGTTCTTGATCTTTGTCTCCAAAAAGATTCTTCTTTGGAGATAATATTATGAAAGTCAGCCACCAGAATATTTTCAGTATTTTTAAGATCCTCAGAGAGACCTTCCTTTTGGATTTTCTCTTGAATTTCCTTAATTTCATTCTACTTTCTACCTTTAGAAAGGAAAATATCCCCAATGACTTCCTTGTTCCAATTTTAACTTTCCTTTTGATAGTATTCAACTTTTTATCAATTCTATACATAGCTCCCCCTTCCTGATTAAAGTTCCACCAGTTTACTATACTATCTTTCAAATTAGGATGGGCCATCCACATTTTTTCAAACCAAAATGGGATGTTCTTTTTCCCATTAATAAGATTAGCATTTAAAGCTATGGGAAAATGATCAGAGCCAATTCTCAAAGAAGAAGATAAGGAGCAAGAATATTTTGAAATCCAATCATGAGATAAAAGAGTTCAAACTAATTTCACCTGGATAAGATCAATACATGTTCTTCTATTGGACCACGTGTAGGATATTCCTTCCAGCTCAACATCCAAAAAAGCTTCATTATTTATATAATACATTAGGTCCATTCTACTTTCTATCTGGGAAGGGATACCACTCATTTTCTCCTCATTTTTTAGGGGAGTATTGAAATCTCCCATCACCATCCAGATTTCCTCCTAAAAATTATTTTGGATCTCTTTCATCCTTTGCCAAAACTTCTACCTACCATTTCTGGCATTGGGGGCATAAATATTCATCAAGTTTCAAGTAAAATCATCTTTTAAATGGTTAAATCTGACTAAAATGATATTCTTCTATGAAAGAATGAAAGTGCAGTTAATGGAATGATTATTCCAGAAAATGACCACTCCACCAGAGGCTCTATCAGAATCACTTCCTATACAATTACCATTCTTGAAGAGGTGAATTTTTTCACTTTTTCCCTGGGCATTTTAGTTTCTTGAATAAGAAAAATATCGATTTTACTATCTCTCACCAAATTTCTCAAAACATCTTGTTTATGGGGAATATTCAGTCCTCTTATATTCCAAGATATGATCTTCATTTATAAGGTTGGGGAACCAATCTCAGGGATGGTAGATTGCTTTCCATCCACAATATTTTGCTTTGCCTCTAGCTCCCTAGAAAATTTGTGAGAATGTCTACCTCTTTTTTCCCCTTTTGATGAGCCAACACCGGCTTTCTACTATCTTCTTATCTGAACCCCTTCTAGAGGTGTACTATCTTATTTCTTACCCGAGCCAAAAGAGTTTTGATTTCCCCCTCCATTTTTTGAATGGTTTTTAAAACTCTTTTTATCAATGAAATCAGACCAAGGAGCTTCTTGATGTTCCTTTGGGGCTAGATCATTTTCTAGGCTATCTGTTACACTTTCTTCCTCACTGGCTTTAGGAAAAATCTTATAGAAGAGTTCTCAATCCCAATAGTCAGTGATAAAGCAGTGACAATATTCCTAGAACTGTTCTCTCTTGGGTTCTTGAGGAATATTTCATTTTGGATAGATAAGTAATCTCTGATAGGACTTGAATGGTCTTGCTGATTATTCTTCAGTACCCTTTCCAACTGTGGAGGGAGCTCTGAAACTTTGAATATCTCAACTAGCCGGTCTTTAGAGCCATTTTCCTCAATATTGGTTATAGAAGGTTCCATTTCCTTCCTACTCTCTTATGGTTTCTCAACATTCTCCTTTCCTTCCCTGTTCCCTTCTAGGAGGGATGGTCCAAATGTCTTAGGGGGGATTTTGGCAGCTCCTTGCTTTTCTTTCCATTCCTTTCTTGGCTCACTCTTTTTACCTTGATTTACTTTCTCTGTGTGAGGTTTCATTGGGCATTGTTTCACCCAATGGCGTGCTTTTTTACAAGTAAAACATGCAAAGGGGACTGACTCATATTCAACAGTTTGAATGTATTTCTCTAGCTTCGAGTTTATAGTGATTACTTCAGGAAAATCCACCTTTTGGTGAATAGTGACACAGATTCTAACATAAACAAGCCTATACATAGATGCTATCATATGATCTATAGACATAAGTTCTCCAAATGCCCCTGCCAACCCCGCAAAGATGTCCTCATGCCAATATTCCAATGGAAGGCCATGAAAATGAACCCACACTGGGGCCATTTCAAACATATCAGCATTAAGGTCTAAGTTAGTTTCCCATTTTTGAAGAGCTAAAGATGATTTTCCGAACATCTAAGCTCTCCCACATAGGATTCTAGAAAGATCTTTAGAACTTGAAAAAAAAAAAGAGAAGAAACCCTTCGGCAGTGCCGCTATGTCTACTTGAACCTTAAGCTTCCATTTTCTAGCTGATAGGACTCTGACCATATCAATGTTAGGTCTAGATCCCATAAATTTTCCAACTAGGGTATGTGTAATGGAAGAAACAATATGATCCATGAGAGGATCAGGGAGAGAAGTACTGAAAACTCCATTTCTCAGCTCTAATGTATTGTTAATATAGGGAAACAAAGACTTTCCTAGTTGGTTTAACCCCAAATAAGGACGTCCAACTCCCTTTTGCTAGATTTTCAAAAAGATTATTACCAGCACTCCTAGCAGGGGAAAACTTATCGAAAAATGCCACTGAATCTTGTCAACCACCTCATGAATGATCATCATCTGGGTCCTTGTCCCCATCTGATTCTTTGGTGGAGGCCTCATCTTATGCTTCCCCCTCCTCCTTCTTCTCTCCTGCCACAGTTGATGCAAGGATCCTTCTAGTTGCAGGTTTCCTGCCTGAACAAGAATTTGAATTCAGACCTTCTAGCCCTCGTCTATCGCTCTCCATATTCATATGAGTTAAATACATATTGTTAATTTACCCAAATATTTTTTTGATCTAGAAAAAGGAAAATTGAGCATTGTTAACATTTTTCTCTTGCACCAATGACCATGAGATTGAGTGGGAGATGATAGCATGTGTTAATGAAGGGACCACTCAACAAATGCATAAGCACACCAAGGACATAAAACAAATGGGTTCAATTGTTAAGCACCAATAAAAGTGTGTATGGAAAGCACATGATTATTTATAGAATCCCAAATTGAAATGTTTGAAAATGAAAGTAGGAAAAGACAATTGAACTACTTTTGCAACCAACATTGATCAGTAGTTTGTTTTTTAGATTTTCCCCTAAACTACATGAAAATGATTAGGGAAAAAGTGGGGGTCTTTGGCAATCAAAACACCTACTTCCGAAGAGAGCCACAAGATGAGAAAGGACAAGATTAGTAACCCCAAAATATTATGCTAGCATTGAATTAGAAAGAGAATTTGCAAAAAGTGCACCTTGATTTTGTGTTCTTTTGACCTAGTCATCAAGATTCAAATTTTAAGATATATTGCTAGCCCCACAAATAGAAATGGAAAGAAGTAACCCCTTCTATAACTCAGTGAGCTTTCTGAAAATTCAATAATTTTTAAAGAATTCCTTAATTTGTGCTCAAAGGACCTAATTTATTGAAACATACTAGTTATCAAAGATCTACTTTTTTCAACAATTATTTGTCATCAAAATTAAAACTATAGAGAACAAACCCCCACTAGAATTTCAAGAGATTTTTAGAAATATAATTTCTTTAGAAAAATTCATAGATTTGCACCTAGAATTAATTTTTTTTATGAAATATCATAAAATATTATATATCACACAAAACTAATCAGAAAAATCTAATTTTTGGACTGTGGGCTCTTGATATCAATGCCAACTTGTAGTAAGTATTTCATAGAAAAATTTGAATATTTTTGGAAGATTTGACCAAATTTTTGAAATCCCTGCATGCAATAACAAATCAACCAAAAAACTTGCATGAAAACATAGAAGAAAAACTTATCATATTTTTAGCATTTTCATGTTGGGTTCACCAAGTGTATGGAAGGAAAAATCTGCAAGACTCAGATAGACATGTTAGTAGCACCATATTCAAACAAATAAAATACTAACAATAAAAAGCCCTACAAAACAATTAAAAACAAGCATAGAGATATGAATAACTAATTGAAAATGAAACAATCAACACACATAGTTACCATTACCCAGCTTGAGTCCTTCCATTGATTCTCTACACTCCATAGAAGTGGATGGATAACGCTCAATGTTAATTCTGGTTGTACTTCAACTCAAATATTCAAGAAATAAGCCAAAATGATTGATTACTTGATTTCTAATAAATAAAATTTGCATAAGATAAAGGATATTTAGAAATTGGGATCCTTCAAATGAGAATGAAGAGGATTTATATAGATAATCAGGATCAAGATTGATCCTAGGAGAAACAAATTGAACAAATGAGATAATTAGAGAAGATAAGATTTTGGGTTATCTTCCAAAAATGAAGATTTGTTTCCATTTCGAGCTCAAAATCAAAGAGTCAAATTGGGAACTAGGAGAGAAGATAAGATTTGGAAAGGTTTTTTATTTTCAAAGATAGGAGTTTCCAAAAATGCAATTTTGGGAAAATAAATGATTTTTGCATTTTGAACTATTTTTTTTATTTTCAAAAGATTTTGGAATTAAGAGAACTCATAAATTTTTTTTTTTTTTTAAATTTATGAGGGACTTCGAGTTTTTAGAATTTTAATAATCTCAAACTTATTTTTTGATTTTTTTGATTTTTGATTTTTAAAATTTAATTAAAAAATTAATATTTGAAAATGGTGAAATTAAATCAAAATTAATGTGAAGTTAATTGGAAATTAAAGGAAATTAAAATGTGAATGAAATTAAATTGATTTGAGAAATTAATTTAATGTGGAGGAATTAATTAGTTAATTTAAATAATTAAACATAATTATTTAAACTATAGGAATTTATAAATTGAATTTAATTAACTGATAAAGATCAAATAATTAAAGGTCAATTAATTAAATAATATCAATTATTTAATTAATATTAGAGGGATGATTAAATGATGAAATATTAGAGTATAGACGAATTAAGATGATTAAATAAAATAATTTAAGAATCATTTAACTATTAGAGGAATAATTAGTGATTAATGAAAACTCATAAAACTAACTAATTTTGGGTGTCTACATCTCCTTGAACTATGGTGCTAGGTTCCATAGTCCAACCAAAAGGTGCCCAAATTTGGACCCTCTAAAGGTCTAAAAATAGTGAGCAATTTTTGTTTTGGATGTCATCCTTCTTCAACTTTATCACATGTTTTGTGAGTTGAGTGTGAAAGAAAGCTTCACCATCTCATTTGAACATCTTATTTTACAATTCACTTCTCTCATGAAAAAAATGTCATTTTCAAGGAAGAAAAGGGTGAGGTATAACTTGTAAGGAAGTTAAGTAGTTGAACAACTTCGTACACTAACCCTAAGGGGAGAATAATGTAAAACTTTCTCAGATATTTTTCACAGTTACAAAAAATTAACATAGATAACATAACATTGATACCACAACATAATGATTTAAATGGGGAAAACCCTTTTGGGAGAAGAACCCCACACTCCAAAAGAAACCCAATATATTATCTAGAAATCAATAGTAGATTATAATATACCTACAAAGAAAGCTTCTCTCAGGAGTATCATCGAATAGAGATTCAAAGGCAACTCAAAAGATATAAGCCTCTTACACACACCCTCCATCTCATGAATCTAATATATAGGAGATACAATACAAGGAATTGTTAAACAATATTACAAAACCATGGGGTAAAACAACCCCAAAAGGAGGCACCCATATTATCTCCAATCAAATATGCCCTATGATGTGTCAATACACACACCAACACATTTAACTCCCCTTTACAATTATTTTACATGTTTGGCACATTTTTAGATTTCCTATTTCAAGAGAGCTAACTTTCGGAGGCAATAAATATTGAACCATGTATCTGATTGTCTATTATAACCACTTTTTGGTGAAACCTCTTGAAGTTATCTATAGTTGGGACTACACAAAACTATCCTTGATGAGCCCTTGTAGCATTTTTCTCTGCAACGAAGAAATTTGAGGTATCAACCCTTGTAGAATTTTTCTCTTAGATGAAGAAATTTGAGGTATCATCCCTTGTAGCATTTTTCTCTGAGATAAAAATTTGAGGTGTCATCCCTTGTAATGCATTCTTCTTTGTGAGAGGTAAGTTTGAGGTGAAAGCCCTTGTTCCACCGTCTAGGAGTAGCCAAGGTGGATCCACCCTCTGGGAGTAGCTCATGATGAGATGATGAAATCATGTTAAGTGATTCTATGATGGTTATTTGTGCACTTATTATTTCCACCCCATGGGAGTAGCTATGGTGGATTTCATGTGAGAGACTCCATGACTTAGCACTTGTATTGATTCACCCTCAAGGAGTAACCATGGTGAATGTCATGATGAGATGACACCATCACATTGAGTGATTTTGTGATGAGCACATGTGTTCATTTGCATTTCCATTCATGGGAGAAACCATATGGAGCCACCCTATGGAATTAGCCATGGTGGACATTAATCTATAACTCAGATATTTGAGAAGATCCTCCCTAGCTAAGAGGCAGTGTTGAAGTTAGCGATAGGAGGATGAACCAAAAGTCATATCACCATCTCAAGTGATGCATCACATCACTTTAGATGATGATCAATTATCTATCGACTTATCAACATTGAGAAAGAGTTCAATAATAATTAAATATATTTACTTCATAAGAATTGATCACTAAGTAATCAGTTACATAACTTCGACTAACTAAATAGTGATTATCATTTACAAGGTTGCAGTTAATAATAATCAGATTTGTGATTATCAAAAGGATGTTATTTAATATTGAATGGATGCAATACATTTAATCATGTAACTCTTCATATTGATATAAGACGTCACTCATATTATCTTCCAAATCATTGAAGACATCAATACACATTGGATATTAATTGATACACTACAGATCAATATACATAACCACAACGATCTTACATAAATCAATATATAATCAATAGTTTGATTAAACCAACAACGCAAGATAGTTGACCTCCTCTCTGATGCTAAAAATTACAAAATCCTAAATTGCAATCCCATCTCAAAAATCTCTAAAGAGGTTAAAAAGGTCGTCTCTTTCTCCTTTGATGATGCCATTAAGAAATGTATTGTTCCTACTAAATAGGTTGCTTCCCTCATCTACTTTGGTTAAAAAATCCATAAACCTGGGATCCCTCTTAGACCCATTGTTGACACATTGACTTCCCCACCTATAAATTAGCCATGTTTCCTGCCAAGGTGATTTCCCCCTCTTAGGTCATTCCAGCTCCTTTGTAAAAAATTCTCCACACTTTGTGAATTTCATCAAAGAAAAAAAGTTGGATGACTATGACCTTCTTGTTAGCTTTGATGTGGTCCCCCACTTCACCAAAGTTCTGATTTTCGATTCCATTGAGCTAATTAGACATACAATTGATCATGAAGTAGATGACTTAGTGGAGTTATGCCTAAGATCTAATTTTTTTCACCTTCCAAAGCATTGCCTATGAACAAGTTGATGGTGTTGAAATGGCTCCCCTCTCTCCCATCATATCAAACCTCTACATGAACATTTCAAAGAAACTGCCTTCCAATCTTTCCCCCTCAAACTAAAGCACTGGAAATGCTATGTAGATGACACCAATGTGTGTTGACCACATGGACTTAATAATTTTGAAGAGTTTCACATTCTTCTCAACAATATAGCTCATATAATTTCTTTCACTAAAGAACTTGAAACTGACAACCACTCCTTTTTCTTGATATTTTATCCATCAGGAAACCTCATGGATCCCTAGCTCGCCATGTATTCTACAAATCCACCCACACCAACCTTTACCTATATTCCTCCTCACATCAGCACCCTACCCAAAAATATGGCATCCTCAAAGCCTTATCTATTAAGGCGCTTCATATTTTTGATCCTAAGAACTTTGACCAAGAGCTTTCTCACCTCTCTCATGTTTTCAAATGGAATGTAGAAGAGAAAGCACATAAAAAGAGCCTTTAAAATGAAGCCAAATCTAGTTTTTGTCCAAACCTAAGAACCTACCCCACTCCAACCCCATATTGCCTCCCTCACATATATTGAAGGCATCTCAAAAAAAAAAGCCAAGATTCAATAAAGAAAGGCCCTTAATTGTAGCTTCAAATAGATCTTATCGTTACAACACTTTATCCCCTCTCTTAAAGACCACAATGACCCTATGCTTAACTTAGGAGCATACAAAGTGTTTTTCTCGTAGTTCACTATAAATTGGTTGAACATGTCATTCCTTTAACACTATAATCAATGATCATACACATATTAGACATGATCATGTATCAAAATATGCCTTAGCCGAGCCTTCTTGCAAAACTAAGGACCACATCTACCTAGAAGATACCAAATTCTAGCCAAAGAGGAAAAATATTTCAAGAGAACTCAAAAAGGCCATAGAAATTAATAACCATGCTTCAAACCTAAATAGTAATGAGGGATGGAGTCTCAGTTTCTCTTGGTATCCCTTTCTCTCAAACATGAAAGCTTTCTCCCTCGTAAACACCCCCCCATGATCTATTTCTTCTCACTCCCTCCCCCACCCCCGATTTTCCTCATTTTGTCCATTCCCTTTTCTTTTGCATCCTTTCTTCATCCCCCTCCTTCTCAACCTTCTCTCTCTTTATCTCCTCTCTTCCCCATTGCATCCTTCCTTGTCCTGTGATAAATGCTTCAAGATCTTGGAACCTTTCCTCTCCCATTTATCAAAAGGGCCTCTTTGATTTATTCCCTCCTATTTCTTATTCTTGCATTTTCCATGCTTTTTTCTCCTAGTTTTTATGATTCTTTTTTTGTTTTTTTGTTCTTTTTCTTGTCTCTACTTAGTCTCTTTCTTATTTTAATTACTAGCATTTTGTATTTATTTGTTGTCTTGTATTCTATCTTTCCTTGTTTTCTTTTGCTTGCATAGTATATGAATGAAAATATTTACGTTTCTCTTATTTTTAAGTTTTTCTATTTTTTATTTTTATTTTTAGATGTATATTATTTTTATTCATATATATACATATATAGTTATGTATATGTACATATTCATTTACATATACAAATATGTATATATCATTTGCAAGTATGCATGTGTCTATATTTGTTCTTTTGTATTCCTTTTTAAATTTTTTCATTTCATTTATTTTGTTTTCCCCTTGCTTTTTGCTTATCCTTCTTTTATTTTTCTTAATTTATCTTTATTTTTGCTTGCTTGTTTCATTTTGGTGGCTTCCTTTTTATTTTTTCTTTGTAATCTCATTTGTTTCATTTCCTTATCCTTTTCCTTTCTCACTTCACCCTTTTTTATATTTGTGCTTGGTTTTGTTTTCATGTGTGTATGTGTATGTTTTTTAAATTTTTAAATTCCTATTTCTTAATTTATTTTAATTATAAACTCCTTTATTTTTTAATTTTTAGTTTCATTGTGCTTTTGTTTTTTCTATTTTACTTCATCTTGATTTGCTTCCTTTTCTTTTTCTTTTTACCTCTTCTTGGCTTTGTAGTTGCAATCTTTTGCTCTCATCCCCTTTCTCTCTTTTGTTTCATCTTGTTTCTCATGACACACCCCTCTCCACCCCTACACTATTTAGTTGGTTTTCGTTAGTAGTTCACTTACTTTCTCTTATCTAGCTTTTTATTCTGATGGTGGATCATAGAGTATGATATGAAATGCTATTTCAAAAAGATAAACACAATTATAATTCAGAAACTTTCAAGAAGATTGAAATCAAAAGAATATGTTCAATGGACTTTAAAAAGAAAACTTTAAAGCAAATGTAGTTGGTGGGAATAAAATAAGACTCAACAATCTTTGTGATCATCGTCACTACCTATACCAAAAATGGAAGCTAAAAATGGAAGCTTTAGGACATGGAATGGAAATCCTAAATTTTTTCCAAATGTCAGAGTTGCAATAGCCCTGGTAGATATGTATGTAAAATGCAGTAGTATAGACAAGGCTCATTAACTGTTTGATGTAATGCCTCAAAAAAATGTGGTTTCATGGACAACAATGATCATAGGATATGCAAGAAATGGATTTGTTCGAAAGGCTTTAGAAACTTTCAAAACAAGGGCTGTAGGACAGCTAAGTTCCTGCCAAAATCTGGAAGAACAAATTTGGTTTTGTCTGATTTGTTTCTAGAAACTAGCAATGTATTTATGTAAGAAACTAGCAATGTATTTACGCAAAGAGAACAATTAGATTGAACAGTTGCATCACTTGATTACTTCACTAGCAAGTCACCATTTGGTTCAATGCTGGCCAAGAATAAAACTCTTTCTTTTCTATGTACTCATATTGATATTGAAGTATAAAATGCAAACAGAATTTGCATTTTCTTCAAACAACATCAATTATCTTCGACCCAAGCAAAAGTTATTATGAGCAAGGAATAAAAGATTTTGAACATTTGCCAATGCATTTGACATCATTTGCACATGGTAATTGTTGTGGTTTCAAGTTTGGTGCTTGTTCATGCTAGTAGGAGATGATTTGGAGTTGTTATATGCTAGATAAATTTCACTATCTGAACTTCAATGTTTGAGAACCCACAAACATAAATCTGCTTAAATTACAGTACAAACTTGGTATATGAACCCCTGTTTTGGAGAGAGAAAATCCTAGTGAATTCTAAGATCTGAAATTTAAATTGAGAAATCGTATAAATAAATAAATTTAAGCTAAACTAACCACAAATCCAAATATAGACATTTTTTATTCCTAGACGTTGGCTCCCATTGGGAAGAACTTGAGCATCTTAGTGGTGGCTTGGGAAGCCAAAAACCCATTGATTTTCATTATCTGAATTTCAAACTTTTGAGTAACCCAAATATAAATCCACTATATAACAACAGTGAGAAAAATCTGACATTAAACTTTACATATATTATTTCTAAAAGACTGAATAAATTCAATGTCTAGGAATGAACAAAGCCTCAGCATCTAAATGAATTTTTCTGTGGAAAACATCCAATTTTTAACCCTCTGAGCTCTAAATTACTGTCAAACACAAGACCAATTATCAGCAAATAAAGCCAAGTTCCAATTCTCATTCAACTTATTATTTTCCCTTGAGTTAGCTAGCAAATTGTAAATCTTCATAGTAGATATTTTTGCAAACACAGTACCATCCTTCTAGATAAAGGTATTCAAACTCTTAGAGTTGAGTTTTAGAGAAATAGGAAGCTTCACACCATAATGAGCTTTTTTCATAATAGAGAATGCTCTCCTTTATTTTGTTAGTTTTGGCTTCAGTCAGATATGTTTTGGAAATGCTCTAATAGCCATGTTTACAACATATGGAAAGATAGACAGGGCATGAACTATTTGACAAATTCCTCAAAGAGATGTTGTCCCATGGTATGAAAATATTGTAGATCCTATGCAAGAAGAAATGGTTAAGAAGGCATTTAAACTATTAAGCAGAGCAATGGTAGATGTATTGCGGAATTTCACTTGTTTATTTACAAGGAACTAACATGGTTGCCATCCTCTCAAATCTCAGGCCATAAATTCAATCTTTTGTTAATATCCTCAAAGCTTACTAGATTAACAAATAATTTGAAAATTTTCAAATGTAAAAGATTCATGCATGCCTAACCAGTATTACCAACATCTACATGAAATAATAACCAATCTGAAAAATATCCTTTCTACACCGTTCAAACTCAAGGAATGATGTTTCAATTCTAGCATGCAATATCACAACTGATAAGTGACATGAAATTTACTATGTTTTCCCATTAAAAACAAATATCTTATTGCATATGTAAAAAAACACTATGCATGTCAATTTAAATGTGCTACGCATATCTATATTTAAATTTAATCTCTCTGGTCATGTAGAACAGTCATTAACTTCAAAAGAAACTGTTGGCTGAAGCTGGAAGTTTTATCTTCACTTAAATAATTTGAACTTTTGTAGTCCACCAGGCAATTTGAGTGTCATCTCAAAAATTGTGAATCAATTGAGAAAATATTATACTCATCTAGACTGACATAGCTTTTATCTAAAACATTTTGCTATAGATGACCATGACAAAGACTCTTGGTACAAAGCAAGGGGATTTCTGCAAATGGGCATGCAGAAACCCGTAGAACAAAACATGCATAATTAGTCTCCTATGAGAAAGACTTCCAATTTTTACACAACCTCGAATTAAAAGGATTGACCAATCTACCCAACAACTAATTTACATAAATTTACAGATGGTTTGGTTCTATCTCAACTGCTTCACAACTTGTAAAATTGCAATTTTGACAGAAATTGTCACAAAAGAAAGGATCACACCATAGGCACAGTGACGCCAAGAGACTGTCAATATCGATGGAGTTGCAGATAGGAAAGTGTTCAACATAGCAAAGTAGTACAAGGCACTATATGCTATTTTCTAATACGATGAACTACCTTGGAGCTGGTCCTGAACCTTGATTGCTTAATGTTGGATTTGATCCAATGGTACCATTATATGGAGGAGGTCCCACACCCCACTTTCCTTATGATTCTGAAGGTTCAATGACATAAACTCTTCCATCAGTCATTCCAAGAGGAAACTTATCTCAATATAAGCCACACAACATTCATCTATATTGTGGGTGATTTGCATTGTTTATCATACCTAAAGGAAGAGTAGAATTAAAAAAAATCCAGAATAGATGAATTCATTAATTCAATCCATTGTTTTTTATCAAGAGTAACTTTTGATTGCTCTTTAATTGCATTTTTCCTTTTTTCTTTTATAGTGTATTACTTGATAACCTTGTATTCTTCATCATCAGAGAATTTAATCAACTACTACTAAAAAAAATCTATATTGTTTCAATATAATGCAGGTATGGATTAATACTGAAAAAGAAGAACATACATGAGCCGGCCAGTTTGCATTCATTGTCATCTCCTGCAAATACAAAAGCAATAAAAACAAAAACTCAATTCCCTAAGAAAAGAATAGAAAAACCTTAATATCTTTAGTACTATTCTATATTCTTTCTTCCAACATAAATTTACTATGTAGATATCAGAGACTAAAACATCTCTTCTTAATCCCCTATTCCTTCTCTATCTTGCCCAATGCCATGATTTATATAATTTTATGTTGTTTTTATGACTTATCCAACTTTCTCTGCCTTTGGGTGGATATAAAACATAGCTGGAGCAACATAAAACCCTAATATATCCCTATATTTTTAAAATTATGATTGCGAGGAGAAAAATAGAGAGAAAATTACACATTAGCGGGCGAGTAGTGGTATTTGGCAGCATCAGAGACAACGGGAGTAACAAAATTCTGCTTGTCTCCTCCCATAGCAATGGCGACCAAAAGAGTAACTACAATGGTAGCGAATTACAAAACAAAATCAACTATTTCCCAAATCCTGCTACTGCGCTATTTTGACTTCTACATGCTTACATTCATTGCTGTGACCTAGCAACACCACTGATTCAACGAACTTTCATATGGCTTAAGGATCGGTGCAAAAAAATTCAATTTTTATATGGCTATGTCGTCAGGTATGTGGCAGCAACATAATCTTCGGCAATGGAGAAATAGACAACAGGGACAATGCAATTATCAAAAAAGAAGAGCTTGTTCTTGCCACCACATCAACTATGATATTATTAAATGTGTAGGCACCATGTGCAAGCCCATCTCAAGCAGAGAAGTTCCTAGAGGGACGTGTGTTCTCCCACCTCGTGAACATACCTTCCATCCTGCAACCGTAAACTCGGCCAATAGAAGAGTCCAAAAAACTTTGGAATAATATATCTCCTAAACAGTATGCAGCTTCGCTGATTAAAAACTAGCAAACATAGGGAAAAATTGTAACGCTAGTAAAATAGAGCAATGTTATTGGATGTCAAGGAAACGTTTAATCACTGTTTGATATATCAGCCCTCAGCAATAGTTTTCCTGCCATGGCAGGAACTAAAAATGGAATTGTTAGGTGTCTTTTTTCATTTGAAATGGTCTCGAATTAATATATGAGAAATTTCAAACGGTGGAGAAAATAAACAAATATAACGGTAGAGGAAAGAAACAAAGAATGTATACTTTTGATGAAAAAATTCAGGAAAGTAAAATCAGGTTCAAGAGGGAGTTGGGTTCGACAGAAGAGTGAAAGAAGAAGAGTTTTTTAGAGGGTGTGATGGAGGGAGAGGACAAGTGCACAGGTGTGAATGAAAATAGCTAAAAGTGCAGGATTTGCAGGACATTTGGGATTTAATCCACCTAGGAACAGGAGGATACAAATTAAAAAGTTACTGTTATGAATGATTATTACATAACCAGACCATTGCAGGCGAAAGAAAAAGAAGAGAGATGTGTTGATTAAGTAAAGGAAGTGTAAGGAAGGAAAATTTATGCAAAGTATTGCAAAGAAGTATAATATATAAGAGGGGCATGGTTATACATCACAAGAATTGAGAAAGAATTGTATGCAAAAGGAGAAATTGCCCATGCAATGCAAGAGAAAATGTAAAGTGATAAATAATGTGTTTTTCAAATTTGTATGCATTTAGTACATGAATAACATTGTTTTTGTTTCAGTTTCAATCTATATCATTTGTTTGTGAGTTTTAAGAGTTCGTAGGAAGGAGGACCTCTGCATCATAGACAAATTAATCTAGTTAAATGACCATATAGAGTTGTCCATCAACCTATACACATTAATCTGTTCAAAATTATCTTTTTGTTTGACCTCATATACATAAAAAGATACATAATCATAAATAAATTATCTTTTTGTTTGAACTCATATACATAAATAGATACATACTCATAAAGTGACAAGTCTCATGACCATTGATTACATTCATTTGTTAATAAATTCTTAAGTGATTCAAGAGGAAGGCGGAGCTCTATAATGGTCAAAATGTTATTACGGTACTCAATGTTCAATACAGATATAGCCAAGAAGACTCTATATCTTTAAGCCATGCCTCAATAGATCATGGGTTGTTCCAAACACTGCATTTCCTTGCATTCACATCAAAGACAAACTATGATGATAGTGGCATTAAAAGTTCATCCAAGCTTACATTAAAATTTGAAAATTTAAAGACAACAAACCTTAGAGTAGATAACCTTGATGATGATGGCTTTCCTTTTATGGGCTCAAAGCTATATAATGGGGACATGTTAATCAAAAAGGTGAGTTTGCAACCATTGGATACAATTTTAGCCTCAAGTTAAAGTATACCAAACTAGGAGAGTTGATAAAATTTAGGAAAAAACCCCAACACTAGACTTATTTCCCAAACACCTACCCTTCACCCAAGGAATATCTACATAACCTCTTCTAAATGAGATTGAAGTGCAATTTCATTTTTATTCTTCTACCTAAAGAAAATTATACTAACAATAATCCTTCAAGATAAGTCAAAGGTTTAAGTTTCCTTACTACTATTCTAGATGAATTTATCGATTTTCAAAAACTCAAAGGTTACACAAGCACACACTGCTTGCAATAATAATTCCACACATGTTATGTGCATCTCAATTTAAGTAGAATCAATACTACTATTATCAATTCAACAATGTCATAACATAATAAATATCATCAAGAGTACTGAGAGTGTTGCTAGTTCCAAAATTTAGCAAACTTGAGCTAAAGAAATTTTAACAAAGGACACTATGATCTCAAATAAGACTTTCCCCCATTTTTATTTATAATTCAACATAACATCCAAAAATCTTTACAAGATCATCTCATTAGCAATGATTCTAGGTTAGGTTCTTACCAAAAAGATATTCTCTTTGTTTACACAATCATATTGTGACCATTATCATAAAAATAGTGTTCCATAGGGATGTATCCCACCCTTGGGGAAAAACACTACAATTTCAGGATGAGGGAATCATAATACATGGGGACTTGATGGAAAATTCACCTTGCCACACAACCACCTCTTCTAGGATGTAGGAAACACCGCTAGGATGCCAAAGATGTGGAGATGTTCCTAAGACATCCAAGAGTATCTTTATTGTCTCAAAGATTGCTAGGTGCTCTCACGATTGGACAGTAAAAAGGTAGTTCCAAAATAAAAAAAGCATTATTTTTCATTAATTCCAATGCCAAGGAAAACATAGATTCTGCCTCCATGATACCCAAAACCTCATCCAAGTTCCTGATATGATCCTCCCAAGTCTTCTAGAAAAGAATGTCATCAAATAATACTAGAACAAAATTTTAAAGCAATTTATTGAAGATGTGATTCATGCAATACTCAAAGGTCACAAGAGCATTGATCAACCCAAAGGACCTGACCAAATTCTTATAGTACCCATAGAGACACTTAAATGACATTTTGTGTATATTTTGCTCCCTAAGCCTAATCTAGAGGTATCCCCAATCAAAGATCAATCTTCAAAAGATATACTAAACCATGTAGCTCATTTAGAAGCTCATCAATCCTAGGAATAGGATTCCTATTTTGATAGTTTTTGTTAAGCATACAATAGTCAATGCACATCCTAATAGTCCAATCCTTTTTCACTAGGAAAATTAAAGAATCAAAGGGAGTTGAGCTTGGTCTGATGTGCCCCATGACCAATAGTTCCTTAACTATTTTCTTAAACCACTTCATGAATTTTTTGAAATGTCGATAAGGAGTAGTGATAACAAGATTAGAGCTCTCCTCTAGCTCAATCACATTCTTAAAATCCCTGTTTGGTGGTCTCCCAAGATAAAATTCATTGGAAACAACAATGTGCTTGTCTAGAACATATTCGACATCCACATGATATTGCCCATCACTATCTATAGGGATTTTAGAAGAAATCAAGATTTGAGCTGCCCATGCAACTCAACGTGTCTGAAAATAATTTCCATTGATCACATTTTCCCCATTGACTTTATATTTTAGTTCCATGGTCTAGAAGTTTTGAGATTACTTCCCTAATGAGTTGAACCAGTAAACAACAAAAATAGCATTAGTATCGCCAATATATACTACATAGAAATCATCTATGATGATATAGTTTCTTTTAAGACAATGCTCAATTGAGTTACTCATGTAGTACAAGTCATTGTGAAGCTATCTACTACCACTACATTGAATCCCTCAAAATCCTCTACTTGTAGACCCCTTTTGGCCACCAATTTCGTATCAATAAAATTGTGGGTTGCCCCACTATCCACCAAGACAATAATTCATTGGAATTATTATAACCTAAGTGATTTGTACCTAGGAGTACTTGAAGGAGTAGAATAGTTCCTCACTTTACCTCCTTGAATGCTCATCCATATTTTTTAAGGGTGTGCATTTTATATGATATTTATACCCCCCTTTTACACTCCATTCAAGTTGTCTTGAAACATGGGCCTTGGCTTCAATTTGTCAATTATGAAGGCTTTCCCCCTTTGTTGAATATCTCAACCAAGTGAGGGGGGGTGTGAATCAGTTGTGAATTAGTTTTTTTTAATAAATTTCAGAAATCAAGATCCAACTGATTAATTCTGTAACCACTTAACCAGATCAAATGTAAACATGAATAAGTACACACATGAACCATACATAATGAAAAACACATTTTTAAATGGAAAATCCAAGATGGGAAAAACCACAGAGAAGCTAATTCTCATGAATAAAAAACATTGGTTAAGGTGATTTTTACAAAGGAAGCCTCACTGCCCAAATGCTCATTGCCCTAAAGAATAAGGAAAAATAAATTACACCACTAAAGTACAACTGTCAGAAGAAACCCTTGGCTTACTGCCTCAGTGACTAACATCAACAACACATACGCTTTTCGCACAACCTAACTTCATGATTTCGTATATCCTTTCACAATATTTGATGGATCTTCTTTTCAATCAACATTACTCACCTCAATTCCATCATAGTCATCCTCTTATTTATATTGATCTTTAAAATATGAAATCACCAAGTTGGCCATCAAAACATCATTTGAAATAGGTCTAGACTAAAAATTCCCGCGGTGGGGAGGAATGAAAAGTGGACCACACCACACACTCTACCTCGACCAAATAAAATGCTATCCAAATGCTACAATTATTAGAGCCCAAGAAGAAATAACACCATTAGAAACCATGCTTCTAGAGCACATCAACATGACCCAAGAAAAAATATCGAAGGATAAAGCATTGAGTGATACAAAACCAAATTGTCAAATTCATATTTGGAACCAAAGAGAATTTTAGACTACTGTAAAACCAAAACATCACTAAATACATCACCAAAATATATCTCCCAGAGCACCAACCTTTTAGAGAACTAGCCTTTGGACCATTAGATCCTCAAAATCATATTTGTACCATATTAGAAATATTGAGCACAAACCAACCACCAAAATAGTATGTTTTCACAAATGACAACCACACTAACACATCAACAACTCTATAATACATCAAAAAATCTATAATATCAAAAACTCTATAATACATCAACAAATCTACAATATATCGACAACTCTACAATAGAAACATATACATCAACAACACAACAACAAAATCCCCTTTTCAAAAATCTCACCCTTTGTCATTGATGGCAACATCCATCAACACAAAACACACACTATATTTCTCCATAGTTATCATTCTCTCTCCCCCTTTAACATCAAGGACAAAGGAAGACAATAACACACTTTTCTACCCTTGAGAGGAAACCACATACATTAGTCCAGACCAAGAATGTGCAATAAGTTTTTTGGACTAATGTAGTGCCAAGATACTTAGTCTGAACTAGGAGGGGGTAATACTCCCTACCTCTCTTAGAGATACTCAAAATTATCTTTAGACAAAGATTTTATAAAGATATCTGCAATATGTTTCATCTTGGGTGCATTTACAAATTTTATCTCATTTTCTAACGCCTTTTCCTTCAAGAAGTGATACTAGATCAGAATATGTTTCATTGTGGAGTGTTGTAGCAAATTGTTAGAAATATTTATTGTGTTAGTGTTATCACAAATAATTGAGATCAATTCATCAAACACTACATCAATAGCCTTCAAGGTCTATTTTATCCAAAGTACCTATATTTAGCATGATGTAGATGCAATATATTCAGATTTAGCAAAGGAAAAGGACACAAAATCCTGCTTCTTACTTAACCAAGAAACTAACTAGGAGCCAAGGAAAAATGCTCCACCATTAGTACTTTTTCTGTCATCAATACTTCTGGCCCAATTTGCATCAGTGTAATATTTTAGAGTAAAGCCCAATCGTCTGGGATACCACAATCTAAATTCCTCTATTCCTTTCAAATATCTAAAGATCCTCTTTATTACAACAACATGTGATTCTCTTAGTTCTTGTTAGAATCTAGCTTTCAGTCAGACAACATACATGATATCCAGTCTAGTAGTAGTCAGATATAGCAGACCTCTGATCATTGATCTACATTATCTTGCATCTACCTTGAGGGATTTACCTTCTTTGGACAACTTACATCTAGTAATCATAGGAGTACACAATGGTTTGTAATTTTCCAATCCAAACTTTTTCAACAATTCTCTGATATACTTTGGCTGAGAGATAAAAATGCCTTCATTTTTCTAATTCACTTGCAATCTAAGAAAAAGTTCAACTCACCAATCATGAAAATTTTAAATTCATCCTGCATCTCACCATAAAATTTATTGCACATCATTATTTCCTCCAAATATTAAGTCATCTACATAAACCACAACCACTAAAATTTTTTCTGATTCAAATTTGAAATAAATAGTGTTGTTAATAGACCCTTTTTGAAAGTTTTGATCTACTAAATATGTATCCAGTCTTTCATACCAAGCTCTAGGATCTTTCTTCAACCCATACAAAACCATTTTCAATCTATAGACAATATCTAGATCATTTAATAACTTATATTCTTTTGGTTGTTCAATATAAACTTCTTTTAGCTCTTCATTCAAAAATGATAACTTCACATCCATCTGACAGACATCAAAATCCTTGAATGCTACAAATGCCAAGAATATCCTAATAGCTTCTATTTGGGCAATAGCAAAAAAAATTTCTTCAAAATCAATGCCCTCAATTTGAGTATACCCTCTGCAGACCAATCTTGTCTTATTTCTCACAACTTGTCCACCCTCATCCATTTTATTCTAGAATACCCACTTTGTTCCAATACCATTTTTGTTGTCCGATCTAGGAACTAGTTCCCAAGTCTAATTTTTCTCAATCTAATCCAATTCTGGTCACAACAAGCTTCTTCAACTATCTTAGGTTTAGTCTCAGAAAG
Organism: Chamaecyparis obtusa; assembly: GCA_027943335.1. Classification (NCBI taxonomy): domain Eukaryota; kingdom Viridiplantae; phylum Streptophyta; class Pinopsida; order Cupressales; family Cupressaceae; genus Chamaecyparis; species Chamaecyparis obtusa. The sequence goes on along the minus strand of BSBK01004969.1, from coordinate 1,040,918 downwards.
TAAACACAGTATAACTTTTTTTAGTAGCTTTTCTTTTGGTAATGAATCCTTTATTGTTATCTCCAATGATATGATTTTCTAAGTGATTCCCCTATACATATTTGGAGTTTTTGATACAGATTTCAGAGCATCCTTAATTTCTCTTTGCTTATCTTTTATTTTCTTCTCTTCTATTTCTTTTCCCGTGGACTCATCAAACTCATCAACTCTTACATTTGCACTTTCAACAATTTTATTTAATCTCTTGTTGTAACACCAACATGCCTCTTGTATAGGTTGGTTCATTATTTTCACAACACCAATTTGTTGTGGTGTCCAAGGAGAAAAAAATAGTCTTCTAATCCCATGCATCTCACAAAAGATGTCAAATTCATCACAAACAAACTATCTTCCTCTGTTAGATATTAAGAATTTGATTTTTCTATCAACTTAATTTTCAATTCTAGCTTTGAATATTATGAATGTTTCTAATGCCCTAGATTTTAAGAATGTAACCCAAGACATTCTAGAATGATCATCAATTAAGAGAATGAAATACCTTTCACCTTGTAGACTCCATATTCTAGTTGGACCGCATAAGCCTGTGTACACTAAATCCAACATTTTGGTAGAAGATTTTTCTTTTCCTCTAAATGTTCCTTTGTTTGTTTTCACACTTGAAATTCTCTGCAACCATTGTTATCTAGTTTGGTTAATCTTGGAAGAGCTCTTATTTCTCTTGGCAAACTAATCTTCACCAAATTTTCAAAGTTTATGTGACACATCCTTCAATGCCATAGCCAACTTTTATCAATTTGTGATAACAAGAAATGCCTTGTAGCAACATCCAACTGTTACATATTTCCTCCAATCATTTTTCCCGCAGTGATAACTATTCTAGATCCCTTCTGAATTTCACAACCACTATCCTAAAAGACAACATTGTAAATATTTTCACACATTTGTCCAACACTCAAAAGATTATGATGCAATTCTTTCACATATATGTACAAATTGTAAGTATTATGTTTTCCATCAAAAGTAATAGAGCTTGTTCCAACAATTTGTGTAGTCTTATCATCTCCAAATCTAATAGAACCACCATCATATTTTCAAGTTTTACAAATTCATTTTCTTCATTGGTCATATGATTAGAGAAAACATTGTCAATCAACTATTCATTCTTATTTCTTCTAACCTATAATTCAATTTCAATAATTTCATAATTACTTTTTAGAGATGTCACATTATTAACTTTAGGTTCAAGTTCAACTTATTCAACATCAAATAGATATTCACCTTCCTTTGATTCATCATCTAAGATACTAGCATCTTTATTAAAATAATAACCCTTCTTATTGAATTTTAGTTTTGGTCTTGTTCCTTTTCCTAGACATCTAGTGGATATATTACCAACCTTTCCACACCTAAAAGATTTAAGAGGTAAGATACCTTTATACTTACCAGTTCCTTTCTTAAGCCTCACAAAGTTTTCTTCTGCTTCATCTGTGCTCTCATCATATAGATCTTCTTTTGGCTTTATCACTTTTAAGGTTGTCTTAGATCCAACTTTATATTTTCCAAACTTTATCATTTCAAATGCACTCAGAGTTCCAAACAATTGTTCTCTAGTGAATTTTTCCGAACCATAAGTTTCTTCAATTGTTGAGACCTTGTCATTGTCACTTTCTGATAAAGCCCTCCAAATTTCTCTACAACATCCTTATCATCTAGAGTGCTACCAATATTTATGATCTCATTTACAACATCATCATTTTTTTGAAAATAGCTTTCTATATCTTCTCCATCTTCCATCCTCAAGTTCTCATATCTTCCTTTAGAAGTCTGCATCTTAGCTATTTTAACCCTCTAGTTTCCTTCATAGATTTTTTTTTAGTTTTTCCCAAATTTCGTAAGCAGTTTCTAATGCAACAAATTTTGCCAATTCAATTTTAGATAATGCACTAAAAATAGCATACCTTGGTATTTCATTTTCTTCAAAGGAATCAATCTCATCCAAAGTAGTAGGTCCAATTCTCGACATCGTAAATTTATTTTCTATAGATTCCCAAGTCTTGTAACTTAAGAAAATTAGACATCCTCTCATCTTCACTTTCCAAAAACCATAGTTGGATCCATCAAAGGTACGAATAGTTACTTTTTACACCATTGGATCTCCCCAAGCAGTTAGACTCAATATCTAGGAACCAAAGCTTTGATACCAATTGGTGAATTTTCCTAGACAATTGAGAGGGGACGTTAATTAGTTGTAAATTAACAACTATTACCATATTTTTTCCATGTCTCATTTAGGTAGAGTCATACATCGTATCGAAGAAGAAAGGAAATTTGAATCATCAAACTGTTGGAAACTGCAATTGAAACAATTATTGTATTGTCATTGATGTCAAACCTTAACTGGTAAGACTGTTACTACTTAGGAAAGTACTATATCTATGGTGAGAAGGGAAAGAAAGGTTGGTAACAATAGCACCTAAGGAAAGGTTGAGTTATCTTGATACTACAAAGTGTACTTGACTATGTTGTACAATGATGAGACAATGTATTGTTTATCTTAGTAAGATTGAAGACTAAACTGGTAGGCTTAACCGAGCAAAAATGAAGAAATCATGTTTAAGCTGAGTTATGACAGAGTCAACTAAGTAAGTGGATGCTGAGCAAAAATCTAGTATCGAGCGAGTATCAATAAATTTATGAGGAAGACAATATTTTTTGAGGAAATAGTTTTAGTAGTGACCGAGCATTTTACATGGAGATCAAGTGGATGATCACAGTATTGACTAAGCATCAACAATTTTATATTTGAAGAGAATTCAGATTTGGAGCCGACATTGTTGAATTCTTGGATTATGTAAAACATGTTGACTTTATTTATTGATTGTATAGAAGCATTTAATGCTTTGTAAAATGTTTTATGGTAAATCTTTATGAGATTTGAGATGATTCTAGAAGAGGAGATGAAGAACATGAAGTGGGTAGATTCAATGTATTTGACCTAACCCTAAGATCTATGAAGGAGATTAAGTGGCAAAAGAAAAGTTAACCTAACAGAGGAAAGTATTAAGGGAACCAAAGCACTAGGTATGAAAATGTATGGGTGAAGAGATGCTAGAAAAACAGTAAAGTTTTATTGACTGTATAAGAGAAAAGGCTGAGGGAAAAGTGTGGTGATTGCTTGAAGGAAAGTTCTGAGCAGATCTGAAGTGGAGATGAAAAAGTTTCAAAGTCAGTAAACTAGCATTTGTGTATGGAATTGGATTTGATATTTTGCAAAGTAAGTTGTATGTTTTCAGATCAATACTATCGCTACTTTCTAACCATTGTAATAGTCAAAATCCTTTAACAGAGGTTGACCTAATAGTCATATATTAAATCCTTTCAACAAGGTTGCATTCTAATTGAGTGTATGTAAGTCCTTTGACCAAGCTCACTTTTTATAGGGTGATTGAAATCCTTTAACCGGGTCACACTTGACAGTGTGTATTGTAACCTTTGACAGGGTTGGCTTTTAACCGAGCTCACTTCAGAAGTGTGAAAATAATAGTAGCATGTTACAAAGTGGTTTTTCCCATATTGGGTTTCCACTATAAATCCTGGTGTCAATACTTGTGTGAATGTTTTGGTTTGAACATTTCTATGTTTTACAAGTTAGATATAGCTAGATAGTAGATTGTTGAGTTATATGTTTCTATTATTGAATCAGTGATGACCAAGTTTGTTTTGGTTGCTTGATCTGATTTAAAGAAGAGTTTTTAAAGTTATTTTATACATCAGGACCTGAGAACAACTGATTCACCCCCGCCTCTTTGTTGTTCTAAATCATATTAACAATTGGTATCAGAGCTTTTTTGCTTATTGATGTTTACAAAAAGCAAGTTTAAAGGGACTTGAAGAAAATGATCAAGATGTATAAGAAGGAGGTACCGAAGTTGAATAAGGAAAATTTCCCTGCATGGCAAAGTTTGATGAAGTTGCATTTGGCCAGTATTGGTGATTCTACAAAATACTACATTGAGCATGAATATGTCACACCTATTGCACCTTTGACTGCAAAAGAAATGAGAGCTAAGCAAGAACACAATCAGGCAATGCTGGAAATTGCATCTGCCCTAAGCTATCTAGAATTTGAGGACATTAAGGACTACATAACTGCTAAAGACATGTGGGACACTCTTGCAAAGATCTATGGTGGTGATCTATATGTATTGAAAGCTAAAGCCAAGAGCCTTAGAGGTAAGCTTGATGAAATGAGAATGAATGAAGATGAAAACATTGCACAATATTGTGGTAGAATAAAAGAAGTTGTGAATGCTATTAGAGGAGAAAATGGAACTATTGATGATGAGACCATAATTGGAAAAGTGTTAAGAACTCTGTGTCTTATGTATGCTATTAAGATCTCATCTATTCAGGAATCTAGATGTAACTCTGTAGATGTGTTTAGTTTGGAAGGTTTGATTGGCAAGCTGACTACTTTTGAACTGTCTAACTATGATAATTTCACTGTTGGTAGTATTGGAAATGTTGAATATGCTTTTAAGTCATAGTTAGTCCTGAATAAGCCTAAAAAGGAAAAGGAAAGATGCATCAGTGAAAGTGAAAGTGAAAGTGAGGGTGACAGTGACACTTCTGATGAAGATCTTGAAGATCTAGAAGCTCTTATGGCTAGAAGACTAAGAAAAGGAAAAGGAAAATACAAAGGTAAACTCCCTATTATATGTTTTGCATGTAACAAGGTTGGTCATATAGCTGCTAGATGTCTTGGTAGGAAGGATAAAGATGAAGAAAGAAACAAAAAACACAAAGATAGAAGAGATGACAAAGGCTACTAAAAGTACAAAGACTACAAAGAAAAAGGTAAGAAATCCTGTTACATTGCTGAAGAAGAGACTGATACTGATAGTGATGACTTTGAAATTGAGGTAGTTTATGTTGCAATGAAAGATGAATTTGATGAGGATGAGAAAATTGCATTAATTTCTTATGTGAACAAGAATGATAAATGGATTATTGACAGTGGTTGTTCACATCACATGATTGGTGACAAAAGTAAGTTTGAGACCCTACATCATTATAAAGGTAAAAGTGTAACATTTGGTAATGATGCACCATGTCCTGTTAGAGGAAAAGGATTGATTAAACTGACTGATAAGATCTCTTGTGAAAATGCTTATTGGGTTGAAGGATTGAATTATAATTTGTTAAGTGTTTCTCAGCTCAATAGAACTGGTTACTGAGTGGAATTTCATCACAAGAAAGCTAAGATATTCGATGCTACTGGTGAACTGATTGGAAGTGGTGAGCAAACTAGAGGTAATTTGTTCTATCTTGACCTATTTGAAGAAATATGTTTGTTTGCACAACTTGATGACATTTGGTTATGGCATAAGAGGCTATGTCATGTTAACTTTCACAATCTGGTAGAGATAAGTAAGGAGAAGAAAGTACGAGGCCTACCTAGATTGAAGAAACCTGAGAATGTGATGTGCAAAGAATGTTAGGAAAAATGACTAAGTCAAGTTTCAAGAGAAAATCCTTTACTTCTGAACACATTTTAGATTTGGTTCATACTAACCTTTGTGGACCTATGGGTATACAAAGTTACTGTGGTGCTAGATATTTTATCTTGTTTGTTGATGATCATACCATGATGATGCATGTAATGTTTCTAAAAGAAAAATCTAATGCTTTTCAAATTTTTAAGTGGTATTTGGCTAAGGTTGAGAAGGAGACAGGTAGGAACCTGAAATGTCTTAGATCTAACCATGGTGGAGAATTTACATCAAATGAATTTAATCTATTTTGCAATAATCGAGGAATCAAAAGATAGATGTCTACACCTAGGACACCTCCACAGAATGGTGTAGCAAAAAGAAGGAACATATCTATTTTGGACTGTGCAAGGACATTATTGATTGAAAAGAATGTGGCACAGAAATATTGGAAAGAAGTTATAAGTATAGTTGTTTACACTCTTAACCGGGTATAGATCAAGAAAGGTACAAATATGACACCCTATGAATTATGGTATGGGCATGCACCGAGTGTTAAATACTTTAGAATCTTTGGAAGCAAGTGTTACATATTGAAAGACAATAGGAATGGAAAGTTTGATGCTAAAAGTGATGAAGGCATATTCCTAGGCTACTCCACAAAAAGTAAAGCTTATAAGTGTTTGAACTCTAACACTAAAAAAATTGTGGAAAGTGTGAATGTAAAAATTGATGAGTATGCAGAAAGAAATGCAGCCGATAACAAAAGAGAACCAGAAGATTATAGATCTTTTGTGTACATTGAGGAAATAGAAGAGGCAAGTAACAAACCTGCACCTGATGCCAAGTCTCAAGCAAGCAATGCCGAGTGACAGACAGATGATGCCGAGCGTCAGGAAAATAGTGCTGAGAGAGAACAAGAACATGCCGAGCTACAAGATAATGTTGCCGAGGATCAGGAAGAGGTTGCCGAGCATTCAAAAGATGAATTTGACAATCTTGTTGGGGAACCTAATGAAATAGAAGAGAAAAATGATGAACCTATTTTGGCAAAATATGTAAGAAGACATCACAAGCCTGAACAAATAATTGGAGATAGAGACACTAGAATTCAGACCAGAAGCAAGACAAAAGATCCAACATGCTTACTATGTGAATTTGAACCTAAGACAACTAAAGAGGCATTAGAAAATGAAGATTGGATACAAGCAATGAATGAAGAGATTGACCAAATTGAGAAAAATGAAACTTGGACTCTGGTGCTGAGACCTGCAGATAAGAATGTTATAGGAACAAAGTGGGTATTTTGAAACAAGTTGAATGAAAAAGGTGAAATCACTAGGAACAAAGCTAGACTAGTATGAAAAGGCTACGCACAAGAAGAAGGAATTGATTATGGGGAAACATTTTCCCCTGTAGCTAGATTGGGAGGAGTAAGAACTCTACTTGCATATGTTGCTTATAAAGATTTCAAGGTATATCAAATGGATGTCAAGTCTGCATTTTTAAATGGTATACTGGAAGAAGTTTACATAGAACAGCCAGAAGGTTTTATTGATCCAAACAGAAGCCACATGGTATGAAAATTGAACAAAGATTTATATGGATTGAAACAAGCTCCAAGAGCATGGTATGAGTGGTTGCATAATTATCTAATACAGATTGGATTCTCCAGGACAAATGAAACAAGCAATCTATATATGAAAGATAAAGAAGTAGAGGTATTTTGTTGGCCACAATTTTTGTTGATGACATTATTTTTGGTGGACAAGATGCATTATGTAAATTTTTTTCACATGAAATGCAAACTGAATTTGAGATGAGTATGTTTGGTGAGATCAAATTCTTTGTTGGTTTACAAGTATATCAGATGAAGAAAGGTATTTTCATTACATAGTCTAAGTATGTTAATGAAATACTAAAAACTTTTGGAATGGAAGATGCTAGACCAATGGGAACTCCTATGGTTACTGGACAAAAGTTATCTAAGAATGATGATGTTGTAGAAGTTAACCAGACTTTGTACAGATCCATGATAGGAAAATTGTAGCATGTTGTACATAATAGACCTGATATTGCATTAGTTGTTGGGATTGTGGCAAGATTCTCTGCCAATCCTAAGGAAACACACATGATGGCGGTGAAAAGAATCATGAGATACTTGAAAGGAACTGCTGACTATGGGTTATACTACAAGAAGAATGACAAATTTGAACTTAGAGTATATACTGATGCTGATTGGGTAGGAAATATAGATGACAAAAAAAGCACTAGTGGTGGCACTTTCTTTCTTGGACAGAGATTAGTCTCCTGGACAAGCAAGAAACAAAATTGCATTTCCCAATCTACTACTGAAGCCAAGTATGTTGGTGCTGCATTAAACTGTTCAAATTTGATATGGATAAAATAGTTGTTGATATGCATGAAAGAAGAAATCACTGAACATGTTATTTTCTGTGATAACACAAGTGCTATCAATATTTCTAAGAATCCAGTGATGCACACTAAGACCAAACAAATAGCAATCAAGTATCACTATTTGAGGGAATTTGTACAAGACAAGGAAGTCCGAATGGAATATGTGAATACAAAAGAAAAATTGGCAAACATATTCACTAAAGCTTTACCTAAAGAAGCTCATGAGTACCTGAGAAGTCAATTAGGGGTCCTTTCCCTAGCTGAGGCTGCCTAGCCAAGCTAGGAGCACTACATCAAATATGCTACAATAGAACATTTGACATATTGATGTAGAAGATTGTCACACTTTAGGACTATCCTAAAGCTATGAAGAAGAAGCAAAGACAACAAATCAGTCATAAGCAAGATGACAGAGGGAGAAACACTATGCTGAATAGATATATCTACATCTGCTAGATGTATGTTTGAGTTGCTGCTTTGGCATTTTTGTCAAAGGGGGAGATTGATTGAAATAATACTATAACACATGACACTAAAAGAAAGGGAGATTGAAATAAAATGAAAAATCAGGATAGATGGAGATTTAGATACTTCTGATGGTCACAAAAGTGAGATTTACAGATTCTGAATCAGAATGAAGCTAAGGATATTATAAATTTTCTCTGATGGAGAGATAAGTTTTTTTTGGATTGGTTGGTAATCCGTGTGTTATTCAGGTGATATCATATGGTGTTGCCATCAATGCCAAAGAGGGAGATTGTTGGAAACTGCAATTGAAACAATTATTGTATTGTCATTGATGTCAAACCTTAACTGGTAAGATAGTTGCTACTTAGGAAAGTACTATATCTATGGTGAGAAGGGAAAGAAAGGTTGGTAACTGTATCCTCTTAAAATGGAAGCACTTCCATGTTAAGAGCATTTAGCCCTCTGAGTAAGTGGTTTAGGGTCATGATTGGCATCTTTGCATTCTCCCTTGTCTTCCACTTCTTCTCTGCACTCGATTTCTACATTCTAGATGAAATTAGGGATAAGGTCTTAAGGAATTTCCTAATTTTCCTCCTTCCATGACTCCATTTTCTAGGTAGGATTAAAAAATGAGACCTCCTAGTCCTTTATCACATCATTTCAAGCATTTTCTGTCTGTTCCTGACACTGGGTCCTATTTAGACATCAATTTCTAAGTTCCTGGCACCCTTGGAAATCCTATTGCAGAATCTGGCCAAGTTAGGGTTTGAGGTCAAAGTCAACCTCGACCCTGACCAGGTCAAGGTTGAACTCAACCTTGACTAGGTCAGGGTCAAACTTGACCTTGACCTCTTATTGCCAAGATTTCATAGTTTCATTTTCCGTTAATTTATCTTTCAAGAAAGTTATTTCCCGCTTCTGGGTCGGCTGTTTCAGGCTCCGAAATGGTAAATCCTTTAATGGTATTTAATCAAGGTATATTTTCTAAAGGTGAGGACCTAATTAGGATTTAATTCTCCAAGGTGGCCCATCTAGAGGAGTGTGCCCTAGATCACTATAAAAGGAGGCCTTCCTCTATCAAGTTTTCACATCTCATCCAAGCAATCAAGCTCTCAAGTTCTTAAGGTGATCAAGAAAGCATTCATTCAAGTATTCAAGTCTTCTTCTTCATCCAAGTTCTCCATTGAAGATCAAGGATTTAAGCATTTAAGCTATTGAAGGGATTTGGATCAAGCATTCAAGATCTATCATTCAAACCCTAGATCTAGCCACAATGGTGGTGTGATCTTCCTAGATCCATATCATTGTTTCCTCAAGGTGGATTTGAAACATACAATCATGGAGGTTTGACAATGTTATGTTCAAGCTTTCATATCAATATATTTGATTACATTCCAAATACATTAGCATATCTATTGAATTACATAGCTTTATTGTTAGATTCATTTCTACTACTTGCCAGCATTCTCCTATTTCAATTTCAATATTAAGGTTGATTCCAAACCGGGGTTTGACCAAGGCAAACCCCCCCAAACAAACAACAAAACCATTTTTCTTGCAAGTACAGGTGTGGAATCTTAGATGTGAGAGCGAATTCAGATACCCTTTTCGGCAATCTTTCAGGATTTGCAAATAGAATCAGAATCGGACTTCAAATAAATAATGTGGTCTTTGACCTTTTAAAAGGTCAAAGTTGACCTGTGTGAATTTGGAGAAAAGATTTCTAGGTTTTGTTTGCCTTGGCATTTCCAATCTAGAATAGGTGACGAAATCTTCAGAAAGTTCATACAAAAGCTAGAATTCAGCATTTTCTAGATCCACCCTAATTCAAGGTTAGTATTTGCACTTCAATTATTTTAGATTTCAAGCTTAATCCAACTATAGGGAATTATAGGATTTATTCTTTCTTTCATATTCTTCATAGATTGATTCGATTGTGTATTAACCTCTTGGTTGATCAAATTGGATCTCTCCTTCAGGAATTTGGATTTAGGAGTGAATCTTACATTTTCCCCACACACACACAAATAGTGGTGATTCCAAATTACCACTATTCATTTTGGTGAACCCGACTAGCTTACTCTCTTTCTTTTTGGTGTTAGACTTACATTTTGCTCTTGCATCTATACAAATATATATATTGAATAAAATACAAAAACATTATTCTTGCATTTTTATCAGAAAGATTGTTAAGATGTTTTGGTGCATAATCATGTTTGTTATTACTCTTCTTCTAGCATCTATTTATAATGCATATGATGTTTATGAGGGTATTATTCATTTCATAACATTGATGACACTTCACTTTACTCTTGCTTATGCTTTTGTGAAGTTGACTGATACTAGTCTACCTACATTTAAAACTTCTCTTAGGGATTTATGTGGTAGCCTTATTCATTTTTTGGATTATGTGGAGAATTTGATAGATGATACACCATCTCCTAATCTTCCTAATCTTCATCCTACTCTTCATCCTAATCTTCCTATTCCGATACCTGATTCTCCATCTGTTAATCCTCTCTCTTCCCATACTTATGATGGGATTCAAGCTATAGTGCAACATGCGGATGTGCGAGATTTCTTTGATTTACCTTCTCCTCCTAATCATGATGATCTTAAAGGAAATGATAAGGAAACTTCTTCCAAACCTATTATCCCCCCTTATACAACCTTTACTCATGAACATGATAAAAAATCACCTCCTATAGAAGCTTTGCATGATATGTACACTACTAGATATAATATGGTGAATAAACAAGGCTATAAAGGTTTAGGGTTAGGAGTTAATGAACATGGTATTAAATTTCCCATTAATATACCTCCTAAACCAGATATGTGTGGTGTCATAACTTCTAAATCTCATGTCAAGTTAAGCGGTGTGGATCTTCGTCCTCCCCTTAATGCTCATCTCTCTACATCTCTAATGGATAATCCTAACACTCATCAAGAAATTGCTAAAACAATATATGTGGAGCTAATGAATTCTAAGAAGGAAAGAGTTAGACCTATACCTATTGATGCTTTGTATAAATTTAAATGTCCTTTCCACTATCGTAATAATCATTGCTTGCCGATTGTAATAACTTCAAATTATATGTTAGGGATAGGGCTGCGCGTGATTTTATACCTTTTTCTTGCATCGTCTTACAACTTCTTCATAATTTTGATATAGGGGATTCCCCTCCATTAGAGCTTGAGTAAATGTTCCTATCCTCTTGTCTCATGACTAGGGGGCAAGAGGCATTATTTTATCCAGTCTTTTAGGATCCATTAGGTCTTTTTATTAAGATTTAATTGGTATTCTTTATGTTTCCTTCTTCCATAGTCTTGCATGATGTTTTTATCCATTCCTAGGAATTATATTTTCTTCTTAGGAAATCTTTTCTAGGACATGTGTTTTGTAAAAATATCCCTTGTCTTTCATCCCTCGGGGGGGAAGGTTCTTCCTTCTTTCTCTTTTTCTAGGGGAACTTCTTCCCTTAGCTTAATGGTATTTGTTTATATTGCAATATTATTTCATCATATTGATAGATATTTTGACTATGGATAACCTTCTTACATCAGAAGTTGTTGTCCTAGGTCGTCACTTCTTCTCTATGTTGAAAATTATGTTCTTTATAAACTCTCATGCTGACTTTGGTGTTAGGGTTGTTTCCCTCATTCCAAAGATTCCTCTTGCTCTTCTTCACATGGGAGCTTGATGATTGAATCTTTGTTCCCACCTTTTGAAAGATGATATCTTATCTAAATGCACTCTTCTTTGATAGAGGTCTTGGTGATAAGATCTTTTTCATTGAGGGTCCTTTTCCATAAGTGACATATCCTTTTCATGATTATTTATACTCTTGGATGTAGGGGTTAATATCTCTCGCTAAGGATATATTATACATTGTTGTAAATAGGATATCTCCTTGCTTTTTGAAGTAGGTATCCTCTTCCATCTTTGTTCCTACACTTGGGGGGGAAGGATGCCTTATCCTTCTTTTCTATCTTCAAACATTAAAACATGGAGTCACAAATATGGGTTGTGAGTTTGGTAGAAGTACTTTAGCCTTGGAGGCTTGGTATGCTTTTCTATCTTATTCAAATATATGCATTGTTATTTCATTTGGTATTCTCTTCTTTTCTAGGGATTCACCTCTTTCCTTGGTTAAGTAGTATCTATCTATTATGTGATATCCAATCATACATGAAAATTATGGTGTGCATTTGCGGAACTATGTCTTTTATGCAAAACCTTATTTGTTGTTTGACATTGGGTTTCCATGGTTGATACATCTCTCACTTTGGAAATTGAATAGTGTGCTATACCTCATTAAGGGTTACTTTCTTTTCACTTCTTGCATGATATCTTTTACATTCTTCTCTTCCATGGCCTCATAGGAGCTGTGACCTTCTTGGCTTGGACTGGCTATTGTCTATGGATATTGTCTTGATGTTGAAGAAGGCTTTATCCTTGTTCTTTTTTTCCTTAACATGACAAAATAGTATGTTTTTTGCCATATTAAGGAGGGAGGCATATGCAGGGTCTCCCTTGTACTATAGTTTTTTATTTTTATATGCTAAACCTTGGAAGGTAACGCACATAAGTTGTTAAATCCTGAAAAGACATGCATCCATATGCTAAATCTTGCAAAGCTAATGCACATAAGTTGCTAAATCCTGAGGAGACACGCATTTTTCAAAATTTTCAATATGGTAAATCCTTTGAAGGTAACACACATAAGTTTCTAAATCCTGAAGGGACATGCATTTCCAATTTTAAATATGCTAAATCTTGGAAGGTAACGCACATAAGTTGCTAAATCTTGAAAAACCACGCACCTATATGCTAAATCTTTCGAAGGTAACGCACATAAGTTGCTAAATCCTAAGAAGAAACACATTTCATATTCATAGTGATACAAGAAGGTGGATCTATGTGTATTCCAGAAGCTGTCAGAAGATGCATTACAATTGCAAGCACAATTTATGGGTGAACCTGTTGGGCTCTCGCTCCAGGGTGATTCACGGTAAGGTAGGCATCTTATCGGGTGAGGTAATCACTTTCTCTTTTCTCTCTTTTCACTTTCACACTAGTAGGATTGGATCATGAAGCTATGTTGTCTATAGTGTTGCTCTTGTCTTTCTTATGTAATCATTTATGCTATTATGATAGCTTTCCAAATATGATATTGGTATGAGAAATATTTCTTAGCAAGGTTTCTTATGCTAATTGATTTGGGTTGTTTTGTACTAACCCTTGTTCCTTTGTATACACTCATGCATGTATTTTGAGTTACAATCCTTGGTCTAGGGGCTTGTGTCTTCATCTAAGTGTTATTTTATCTCATTTTGAATCCACTAGGATCTGTTCTCTCTTCTCCTTTACCAAGTGTTTGCATTGAATCCATACTCTTGCTAAAGTGGGGGCTTAATGTATTGTCTTAAAATGGAAGCACTTCCATGTTAAGAGTGTTTAGCCCTCTGAGTAAGTGGTTTAGGGTCATGATTGGCATCTTTACATTCTCCCTTGTCTTCCAGTTCTTCTTTGCACTCAATTTCTGCATTCTAGGTGAAATTAGGGATAAGGTCTTAAGGACTTTCCTGATTTTCCTCCTTCCATGACTCCATTTTATAGGTAGGATTTAGAAATGAGACCTCCTAGTCCTTTATCACATCATTCCAAGGATTTTCTATCTGTTCCTGACATTGGGTCCTATTCAGACATCAATTTCTAAGTTCCTGGCACCCCTAGAACTCCTATTGCAGAATCTGGCCAAGTTAGGGTTTGAGGTCAAAGTTGACCTCGACCTTGACTAGGTCAGGGTTGACCTTGACCCTAACCAGGTCAGGGTTGACCTTGACCTTGACCTCTTCCTTCTAGGATTTCATAGTTTCATTTTTCGGTAATTTATCTTTCGGGAAAGTTATTTCCCACTTTCGGGTCGGCTGTTTCAGGCTCCGAAATGGTAAATCCTTTAATGGTATTTAATCAATGTATATTTTCTAAAGGTGAGGACCTAATTGGGATTTAATTCTCCAAGGTGGCCCATCTAGAGGAGTGTGCACTAGATCACTATAAAAGGAGGCCTTCCTCTATCAAGTTTTCACATCTCATCCAAGCAATCAAGCTCTCAAGTTCTTAAGGTGATCAAGCAAGCATTCATTCAAGTATTCAAGTCTTCTTCTTCATCCAAGTTCTCCATTGAAGATCAAGGATTTAAGGATTTAATCTATTGAAGGGATTTGGCTCAAGCATTCAAGATCTATCATTCAAACCCTAGATCTAGCCACAATGGTGGTGTGATCTTGCTTTGATATCCTTTGTTCATCTTCAAGATCCATATCATTGTTTCCTCAAGGTGGATTTCAAGCATACAATCGTGGAGGTTTGATAATGTTATGTTCAAGCTTTCATATGAATTGTATCATCTTAAAATGGAAGAACTTCCATGTTAAGAGCATTTAGCCCTTCGAGTAAGTGGTTTAGGGTCATGATTGACATCTTTGCATTCTCCCTTGTCTTCCACTTATTCTCTGCACTTGATTTTTGCATCCTAGGTGAAATTAGGGTTAAGTTCTTAAGGAATTTCCTGATTTCCTTCTTCCATGGCTCCATTTTCTAGGTAGGGTTTAGAAATGGGACCTCCTAGTCCTTTATCACATCAAAGATAGGATTTTCTATCTATCCTAGATACTGGGTCCTAATCTGACATCAATTTCTGAGTTTTTGGCACCCCTGGAACTCCTGTTGCAGAACCTGACAAAGTTAGGGTCTGAGGTCAAAGTCGACCTCAACTCTGACCAGGTCAAGGTTGACCTCAACCTTGACCTCTTCTTGCTAGAATTTCAAAGTTTCATTTCCTGCTAATTTGGCTTTCGAGAAAGTTATTTCCCGCTTCCGGGTTGGCTGTTTCGGGCTCTAAAATGGTAAATCCTTTAATGGTATTTAATCAAGGTATATTTTCTAAAGGTGAGGACCTCATTGGGATTTAATTCTTCAAGGTGGCCCATCTAGAGGATTGTGCCCTAGATCACTATAAAAGGAGGCCTTCCTCTCTCATTTTCACATCACTCAATCATCAAGTTTTCATGCTCAAGCTCTCAAGTTCTCAAGGTGATCAAGCATTCATTCAAGTATTCAAGTCTTCTTCTTCATCCAAGTTCTCCATTGAAGATCAAGGATTTAAGCATTCAAGCTATTGAAGGGATTTGGCTCAAGCATTCAAGATCTATCATTCAAACCCTAGATCTAGCCACCATGGTGGTGTGATCTTCCTTCAAAGATCCTTTGTTCATCTTCAAGATCCATATCATTGTTTCCTCAAGGTGGATTTGAAACATACAATCATGGAGGTTTGATAATGTTATGTTCAAGCTTTCATATCAATATATTTGATTACATTCCAAATACATTAGCATATCTACTGAATAGCATAGCTTCATTGTTAGATTCATTTGTACTACTTGCTAGCATTCTCCAATTTCAATTTCAATATTAAGGTTGATTCCAAATCAGGGTTTGACCAAGGCAAACCCCCCAAACAAACAAAAAAACCATTTTTCTTGCAGGCACAGGTGTGGAATCTCAGATCTGAGAGTGAATTCAGATACCCTTTTCGGCAATCTTTCAGGATCTGTGAATAGAATCAGAATCAAACTTCAAATAAATAATGTGGTCTTTGACCTTTTAAAAGGTTAAAGTCAACCTATGTGAATTTGGAGAAAAGATTTCTGGGTTTTGTCCGCCTCGACATTTCTAGTCTAGAAGAAGTGATGGATTCTTCTAAAAGTTCATACAGAAGCCAGAATTCAACATTTTCCAGATCTTCCCTAATTCAAGGTTAGTATTTGTACTTCAATTATTTCAGATTTCAAGCTTAATGCAACTGTAGGGAAGAATACAGTTTCTTTCTCTGTTTCATATTCTTCATAGATTGATTCAATTGTGTATTAACCTCTTGGTTGATCAAATTGGATCTCTCCTTTGGGAATTTGGATTTAGGAGTGAATCTTACATTTTCCCCACACACATACACAAATAGTGGTGATTCCAAATTACCACTATTCATTTTGGTGAACTGGACTAGCTTACTCTCTTTCTTTTTGGTGTTAGATTTACATTTTGCTATTGCATCTATACTTCAAAAATTCAAAAAAATCTATATATTGAATAAAATAGAAAAACATATTTCTTGCATTTTTATTTATTATGAAGATTGTTAAGCTGTTTTGGTGCATAATCATGTTGGTTATTACTCTTCTTCTAGCATCTATTTATAATGCATATGATGTTTATGAGGGTATTATTCATTTCATAGCATTGATGACCCTTCACTTTGCTCTTGCTTATGCTTTTGTGAAGTTGACTGATACTAGTCTACCTACATTTAAAACTTTTCTTAGGGATTTATGTTGTAGCCTTATTCATCTTTTAGATTATGTGAAGAATTTGGTAGATGACACACCATCTCCTAATCTTCCTAATCTTCATCCTAATCTTCCTATTCTGATACCTGATTCTCCATCTATTAATCCTCACTCTTCCCATACGTATGATGGGATTCAAGCTATAGTGCAGGATGCAAATGTGCAAGATTTATTTGATTTACCTTCTCCTCCTAATCATGATGATCTTAAAGGAAAGGGTAAAGACACTTCTTCCAAACCTATTATCCCACCTTATACGACCTTTACTCATGAACATGATAAACAATCACCTCCTGTAGAAGATTTGCATGATATGTACACTACTTGATATAATATGGCGAATAAACAAGGCTATAAAGGTTTAGGGTTAGAAGTTAATGAACATGGTATTAAATTTCCCATTAATATACCTCCTAAACCGGATATGAGTGGTGTTGGAACTTCTAAATCTCAAGTCAAGTTAAGTGGTGTGGATCTTTGTCCTCCCCTTAATGTTCATCTCTCTACACCTCTACTGGATAATCCTAACACTCGTCAAGACATTGCTAAGACAGTATATGTAGAGCTAATGAATTCTAAGAAGGAAAGATTTAGACCTATACCTATTGATGCTTTGTATAAATTTAAATTTCCTTTCCACTATTGTAATACTCATTTTCTTGCTGATTGTAACAACTTGAAATTATATGTTAGGGATAGGGCTATGCGTAGTATTATACCTTTTTCTCACACCGTCTTACAACTTCTTCATAATTTTGATATAGGGGATTCCCATCCATTAGAGCTTGAGTAAATATTCCTGTCCTCTTGTCTCATGACTGGGGGGCAAGAGGCATTGTTTTATCCAGTCTCTTAGGATCCATTAGGTCTTTTTATTAAGATTTAATTGGTATTCTTTATGTTTCCTTCTTCCATAGTCTTGCATGATGTTTTTATCCATTCCTAGGAATTATATTTTCTTCTTAGGAAATCTTTTCTAGGACATATGTTTTGCAAAAATATCCCTTGTCTTTCATCCCTTGGGGGGGCAAGGTTCCTTCTTTCTCTTTTTCTAGGGGAACTTCTTTCCTTAGCTTAATGGTATTTGTTTATATTGCAATATTATTTCATCATATTGATAGATATTTTGACTATGGATAACCTTCTTATATGAGAAGTTGTTGTCCTAGGTTGTCACTTCTTCTCTATGTTGCAAATTATGTTCTTTATAAACTCTCACCCTTGCTTTAGTGTTAGAGTTGTTTCCCTCATTCCTAAGATTCCTCTTGCTCTTCTTCACACGGGGCTTGATGATTGAATCTTTGTTCCTGCCTTTTGAAAGATGATATCTTATCTAAATGCACTCTTCTTTGATGGAGGTCTTGGTGATAAGATCTCTTTCCTTGAGGATCCTTTTCCATAAGTGACATATCCTTCTCACGATTATCTATACTCTTGGATGTAGGGGTCAATATATCTCACTAAGGATATACTATACATTGTTGTAAAAAGGTTATCTCCTTGCTTTGTGAAGTGGGTATCCTCTTCCATCTTTGTTCCTACACTTGGGGGGAAAAGATGCCTTATCCTTCTTTTCTATCTTCAAACATTAAAACATGGAGTCACAAATACGGGTTGTGAGTTTGGTAGAAGTACTTTAGCCTTGGGGGCTTGGTATGCTTTTCTATCTTATTAAAATCTATGCATTGTTATTTCATCCGGTATTCTCTTCTTTTCTAGGGATTCACCTCTTTCCTTGGTTAAGTAGTATCTATCTATTATGTGATATCCAATCATACATGAAAATTATGGTATGCATTTGCGGACCTATGTCCTTTATGTAGAACCTTATTTGTTGTTTGACATTGGGTTTCCATGGTTGATGCATCTCTCACCTTGGAAACTGAATCATGTGCTATCCCTCATTAAGGGTTACTTTCTTTTCACTTCTTGCATGATATCTTTTACATTCATCTCTTCCATGGCCTCATAGGAGCTGTGACCTTCTTGGCTTGGATTGGGTGTTGTCTATGGATATTGTCTTGATGCTGAAGAAGGCTTTATCCTTGTTCTTTCTTTCCTTAACATGACAAAATAATATGTTTTTTTTGCCATATTAAGGAGGGGGGCATATGTAGGGTCTCCCTTGTACTATAGTTTTTTATTTTTATATGCTAAATCCTAGAAGGTAACGCACATAAGTTGTTAAATCCTGAAAAGACATGCATTCATATGATAAATCTTGCGAAGGTAATGCACATAGGTTGCTAAATCCTAAGGAGACATGCATTTTTCAAAATTTTCAATATGGTAACTCCTTTGAAGGTAACACACATAAGTTGCTAAATCCTAAAGGGAAATGCATTTCCAAATTTCAAATATGCTAAATCTTGGAAGGTAACGCACATAAGTTGCTAAATCCTGAAAAGACATGCACCTATATGCTAAATCTTTTGAAGGTAACGCACATAAGTTGCTAAATCCTGAGAAGACACATATTTTATATTCATAGTGATACAAGAAGGTGGATCTATGGATATTTTAGAAGCCATCAGAAGATGCATTGCAATTGGAAGCACAGTTTATGGGTGAACCTATTGGGCTCTCCCTCCAGGGTGATTCACGATAAGGTAGGCATCTTATCGGGTGAGGTAATCACTTTCTCTTTTCTCTCTTTTCGCTTTCATGCTAGTAGTACTGGATCATGAAGCTATGTTGTCTATAGTGTTGCTCTTGTCTTTCTTATGTAATCATTTATGCTTTTATGATAGCTTTCCAAATATGATATTGGTATGAGAAATATTTCTTAGCAAGGTTTCTTATGCTAATTGATTTGGGTTTTTTAGTACTAACCCTTGTTCTTTTGTACACTATCATGTATGTATGTTGAGTTAGAATCCTTGGTCTGGGGGCTTGTGTCCTTAGCTAAGTGTTATTTTATCTCATTTTGAATCCACTAGGATCTCTTCTCTCTTCTCCTTTAACAAGAGTTTGCATTGAATCCATACTATTTCTAAAGTGGGGGCCTAATTTATCATCTTAAAATGGAAGCACTTCCATGTTAAGAGCATTTAGCCCTCTGAGTAAGTGGTTTAGGGTCATGATTGACATCTTTTCATTCTCCCTTGTCTTCCACTTCTTCTCTGCATTGGATTTTTGCATCCTAGGTGAAATTAGGGTTAAGGTCTTAAGGACTTTCCTAATTTCCTTCTTCCATGGCTCCTTTTTCTAGGTAGGGTTCAGAAATGAGACCTCCTAGCCCTTCATCACATCAAATAGAGGATTTTCTGTCTATCCTAGACACTGGGTTCTGATCTGACATCAATTTCTTAGCTTTTGGCACCCTTGGAACTCCTGTTGCAGAACCTGACAAAGTTAGGGTCTGAGGTCAAATTCGACCTCAACCATAACTAGGTTAGGGTTGACCTCTACCCTGACCAGGTTAGGGTTGACCTCGACCTTGACCTCTTCTTGCCAGAATTTCAAGTTTCATTTTCCGCTAATTTGGCTTTCGAGAAAGTTATTTCCTACTTCCGGGTTGGCTGTTTCGGGCTCTGAAACGGTAAATCCTTTAATGGTTTTTAATCAAGGTATATTTTCTAAAGGTGAGGACCTCATTGGGATTTAATTCTTCAAGGTGGCCCATTTAGAGGATTGTGCCCTAGATCACTATAAAAGGAGGCCTTCCTCTCTCATTTTCACATCACTCAATCATCAAGTTTTCATGCTCAAGCTCTCAAGTTCTCAAGGTGATCAAGCATTCATTCAAGTATTCAAGTCTTCTTCTTCATCCAAGTTCTCCATTGAAGATCAAGGATTCAAGCATTCAAGCTATTGAAGGGATTTGGCTCAAGCATTCAAGATCTATCATTCAAACCCTAGATCTAGCCACCATGGTGGTGTGATCTTCCTTCAAAGATCCTTTGTTCATCTTCAAGATCCATATTATTGTTTCCTCAAGGTGGATTTGAAACATACAATCATGGAGGTTTGATAATATTATGTTCAAGCTTTGATATCAATATATTTGATTACATTCCAAATACATTAGTGTATCTATTGAATTGCATAGCTTCATTGTTAGATTCATTTCTACTACTTGCTAGCATTCTCCTATTTCAATTTCAATATTAAGGTTGATTCCAAATCGGGGTTTGACTAAGGCAAACCCCCCCAAACAAACAAAAAAACCATTTTTCTTGTAGGCACAGGTGTGGAATCTCAGATCTGAGAGCAAATTTGGATACCCTTTTCGACAATCTTTCAGGATCTGCGAACAGAATCAGAATCAGACTTCAAATAAATAATGTGGTCTTTGACCTTTTAAAAAGTCAAAGTTGACTTGTGTGAATTTTGAGAAAAGATTTCTGGGTTTTGTCTGGCTCGACATTTCCTGTCCAAAATAGTTGATGGAATCTTCAAAAAGTTCATACAGAAGCCAGAATTTAGCATTTTCCAGATTTTCCCTAATTCAAGGTTAGTATTTGTACTTCAATTATTTCAGATTTCAAGCTTAATCCAACTATAGGGAAGAATAGGGTTTCTCTCTCTCTTTCATATTCTTCATAGATTGATTCGATTGTGTATTAACCTCTTGGCTGATCAAATTGGATCTCTCTTTTGGGAATTTGGATTTAGGAGTGATTCTTACATTTTCCCCACACACATACACAAATAGTGGTGATTCCAAATTACCACTATTCATCAATATATTTGATTACATTCCAAATACATTAGCATATCTATTGAATTGCATAGCTTCATTGTTAGATTCATTTCTACTACTTGCTAGCATTCTCCTATTTCAATTTCAATATTAAGGTTGATTCCAAACCGGGGTTTGACCAAGGCAAACCCCCCCCCCCCCAAAAAAAAATAATAATAGAAAAACCATTTTTCTTGTAGGTACAGGTGTGGAATCTCCGATGTGAGAGCGAATTCAAATACCCTTTTTGGCAATATTTCAGGATCTGCGAACAGAATCAGAATCGGACTTCAAATAAATAATGTGGTCTTTGACCTTTTAAAAGGTTAAAGTTGACCTATGTGAATTTGGAGAAAAGACTTCTAGGTTTTGTCCGCCTCAGTATTTCCAGTGCAGAATAGGTGACAAAATCTTTAGAAAGTTCATACAGAAGCCAGAATTCAGCATTTTCCAGATCTGCTCTAATTCAAGGTTAGTATTTGCACTTCAATTATTTTAGATTTCAAGCTTAATCCAACTATAGGGAAGTACAGGATTTATTCTTTCTTTCATATTCTTCATAGATTGATTCGATTGTGTATTAACCTCTTGGTTGATCAAATTGGATCTCTCTTTTGGGAATTTGGATTTAGGAGTGAATCTTACATTTTCCCCACACACATACACAAATAGTGGTGATTCCAAATTACCACTATTCATTAACAATAGCACCTAAGGAAAGGTTGAGTTATCTTGATGCTACAAAGTGTACTTGACTATGTTGTACAATGATGAGACAATGTATTGTTTATCTTAGTAAGATTGAAGACTAAATTGGTAGGCTTAACTTAGCAAAAATGAAGAAATCATGTTTAAGACGAGTTATGATAGAGTTGACCGAGTTAGTGGATGCCGAGCAAAAATCTAGTATCGACTGAGTATCAGTGAATTGCCGAGGAAGACAATATTTGCCGAGGAAATAGTTTTAGTAGTGACCGAGCATTTTACATGGAGACTGAGTGGATGATCACAGTATTGACCGAGCATCAAAAATTTTATATTTGAAGAGAATTCAGATTTGGAGCCAACATTGTTGAATTCTTGGATTATGTAAAAGGTGTTGACTTTATTTATTGATTGTATAGAAGCATTTAATGCTTTGTAAAACATTTTATGGTAAATCTTTATGAGATTTGAGATGATTCTAGAAGAGGAGACGAAGAACATGAAGCAGGTAGATTCGATGTATTTGACCTAACCCTAAGATCTACGAAGGAGATTAAGTGGCAAAAGAAAAGTTAACCTAACAGAGGAAAGTATTAAGGGAATCGAAGCACTAGGTATGAAAATGTATGGGTGAAGGAGATGCTGGAAAAACAATAAAGTTTTATTGACTGTATAAGTGAAAAGGCTGAAGGAAAAGTGTGGTGATTGCTTGAAGGAAAGTTCCGAGTAGATCTAAAGTGGAGATGGAAAAGTTTCAAAGTCAGTAAACCAGCATTTGTGTATGGAATTGGATATGATATTTTGCAAAGTAAGTTGTATGTTTTCAGATCAATACTACTGCTACTTTCTAACCATTGTAATAGTCAAAATCCTTTTAACAGAGGTTGACCTAATAGTCATATATTAAATCCTTTGAACAAGGTTTCATTCTAATTGAGTGTATGTAAGTCCTTTGACGAGACTCACTTTTTATAGGGTGATTGAAATCCTTTAACTGGGTCACACTTGACAGTGTGTATTGTAACCTTTGACAGGGTTGGCTTTTAACCGAGCTCACTTCAGAAGAGTGAAAATAATAGTAGCATGTTACAAAGTGGTTTTTCCCATATTGGGTTTCCACTATAAATCCCGGTGTCAATACTTGTGTGAATGTTTTGGTTTGAACATTTCTGTGTTTTACAAGTTAGATACAGCTGGATAGTAGACTGTTGAGTTATATGTTTCTATTATTGAATCAGTGATGACCGAGTTTTTTTTGGTTGCTTGATCTGATTTAAAGAAGAGTTTTTGAAGTTATTTTATACATCAGGACCTGAGAACAACTAATTCACCCCCCCTCTCTATTGTTCTAAATCATATTAACACAAACACTATAAAGTGAGTATTTGTTTCAAACTTGTTTGTTTCATGTACAGTTACAGATGTCTATTTTGTAGCACGTGGGGTAAAATGTGGTTCTCACAAGGGTAGAGCCCAATATGCTACATGAACCCAAAATTAAGCTATAAGGTGATGCCTATGCAATCATAGATGCAGAAGTGACATAGTTGGAAGGAAAAGGGTTATACTGATGGAGGTATGGGTCATTGGCATGAGTCCCGCCGGTGATGATACTTAGGCAAAAATAGATTTGATTAGGATAACATACCCTGATTGAGGTGAAGAACCTAAGCCAAGGGTCCATGTCAGTGTAGGTTATTCCAATAGCATCTGATGACAAAAATCAAAGAAATGAATCAACATGACTTGTACCAATGGGCTTCATTGGTGAAACATACATTTTCGCGAAAGGGGTTTTTTTGTCTTTCTGATAGCCGATGAGGTTGTCAGTGAGACTTACACTGATAGGTATCTAAACAATAGTTGATCATTCAACAAAGGTTGGTGTATGATGGTCATCAAAATAGCCAAGGAAGTCAGCATACCATTTTTTATATTTCCCTAATGCTCGATGAGCTTGTCGGCATACCTTACTACAATGATAAGGGGATTGAGGCCATTGTAGGAGGGCATTGGTAAGACTTACATCGATGAACTCATTGACATATCTTGTGACATTGTTGAAGCATTTTATGAGCTACTCGACACTTGATAAGTTTATTCGTATGACCTATACCAATGAGATCCATCAGAAGGACATACACTAGCAGTGAAGGAATTTATCTATCTTTCCAATGGATGATGAGGCTATTGGTAAGAATTACACAGATGGATTCCAAGGAGGTATTTTTCTATCAGAGGGGGCTTCGTCGATGGATTTCATTGATGTAACTAATACTATCAGGGTAAGTGCTTTCAGGTTCCACTGAGTCTTGATGGGCACATTGGCACAACTTATGGTGACATATGATACAAGAGACTATTGCAAAGAGGGATTGGGAAGACATATGTCGATTACATAAAATTAAGGCATCAAAGGGAGTTATGCCGATGGGTATATCAATATAACAATGCATAGTGGTGGAATAATTGTTGAGACTTTCTGACCCTTGATGAACCCATCGGTATTACCTATGCCAATGAGACCAAAGAGGGAATTTTTTTTGTCGAGGAAACCTATGTTGATGGGTGGCCATTTTTGTGCTAGTTCAAATGTTGACTAAGGCCAAGGATTTCTATTATGCTCTGATTGAAACTTCTCTAGTAGTAAAGATAGACTGGGACGCTACTTGTGAATGCCATTTTGGGTATACAAGAGACATGAAAGCCTCTTCGGATTTACGTCATCAGAAACACATCCATGGTGGTGACATTTTTCCAGCGGTAAAGAGATAGGAAAAATTGAATATGTTTGACTTTAGGTAAAATGCAGTTGTTGATATTAGAGGATGTTATTGCATTTCAGGGTCCTTTTTGTGTTTCTTAGGGATGAGATCACATTGATGGAGGGTATTTATGGTAACATTGTTTGGGCATGACCAAGTGGGGCACCTTTTTTGCCTCTTTACAATTGTTTGAAGGGCTCAAAATGACCTAATTGAATATATCCGACCTAGAAGTTATTTCTCATCTATGATATAGTAGGA
The DNA here is from genome assembly GCA_027943335.1 of Chamaecyparis obtusa. NCBI lineage: Eukaryota > Viridiplantae > Streptophyta > Pinopsida > Cupressales > Cupressaceae > Chamaecyparis > Chamaecyparis obtusa. The sequence goes on along the minus strand of BSBK01004969.1, from coordinate 1,015,713 downwards.
TTAAAAAAAACATAAGTATGAGCTGAGAGCTCATTTAAAAAAAGTTCTTATTCCCTTTGGCTTGCTGTTTTTGTAACTTTTCTAAGTTCTTGACAGAGGAAATGTGGTTTTTGTAATCCATTTCAGAGAGATTATATAGTTTAAAACACCTTTTGGCTTTAATTCTTAGCTTGTGCCTTCTCTTTTTTCTATTCTTGTGTATCTCTTATTAATGCCTTTTGCAGAAGTATATAGTCTTTGTAAGTTGTGGGTTGTGCTTAATCAGTTTGAACTATGAGGAATTTATTCTGATTTTAGGAATTGTTGTTTAGCCTTCTTATAAATTATTGTTGCAAGAATTATGTGTTATTGAGTTGTGTCTTAGAGATTTTCATTACTGGTTTTGTTGTATGTTGGATATTTGTTGAGTCTCAAAGATTCATTTTGGTGCATCACCTTTTAGAATTTAAATTTCACTTTTTATGTATGCTTATAACCTTTTCCTCCATAAGAAGACTTAGTTGGGCTAGGTTTAAGTGAGTACTATAAGAAACAAATTTCTCTAGAGGTTAGCTTCCACTATTTGAGCCCACAACTAGGGAATATTTCCCATGTTCACCAGTGGGCTTGACTTTACTCAATAGGGTTGCACTATTTAGGTGACAACCATTTTTTGGCATGCCTTGTGGGATGAGTGACAATTTTCCAAGCCTTTTTACAATACTTTTTGTGTTTTTGTTAGTGTCTATAGCAATATTTTTAGCCTGAAAGAGGTTAAAGTTATGCACTTGGTGACTATGAGCTTCAGAAAAGTAAAATCAATGTATTACAACATATGAGAAGAGTGAAAAAAAAGAGAAACTCTTCATCTTTCAAGTAATTGTAGCTATCTCCACCTAGGAGAAGAAGGAGGACAATAGAACAACCAAAAAGGCCTCTAGTCTATACAAGGAAAAATAAGTCCACTCCTCCTGCGACAAGATGTAACATTGTAGTTCCTATTATTGCTACCCTAGGAAGTAATTGTAGTTCATATAACTTTTCTAGTTTTTACTACCCTAGGAAGTCAAGCTTTGCAGATTCCTATGGCACTACAAAGGAACCAACCTTTTGTTTCATTCAACCAAGGAAACCCACTAAATTTGATACAACATGACATTATTCTTGTTGTTTAAAAGAGCTTACCATATTTTATGGGTGAGGATCAAACCACCCCAATCAAACACATAAAAGATGTATCTAATCTTTGTGCCTTGCATCACATTACAAAAGAAAATGTTGTAGTCAATTTTTTAGTTGCATCCTTCAAAGGAAAAGGTTCATAGTGGTTTAGGAGGCTAGCAGTTAGTTCTATCACTATTTGGGACCAGCTGGGTACTAAGTTGTGCAAGTTTTTTTGAAGATAAATTAGATCATTTTTCTTTGGTGGAGAATCTATCCACCATTAAGAAGGCCCCTCATGATAAAATAATAGATTTTAAACTCCATTTCCAGAGGACGTTGGAGAGAATACCTCAAACGGTAAGACCCTTTGCTGATGTCACTTTTTTATATTATCTAAGGGATTTCAATAGTGATATAGTCCATGGGAGGTGTTACACTCCCAGGTGCTTATGATATGGCTATGAGAGATGAAAAAAACCTTATATAGGTCGGAAAGACTCCCACAAGACCTCCAATGCCAATTTTTCCAGTAGCTCCTATAGTTCAATCACTTATACCTTTGCAAGAAGTCCCTTTAGTTATTATCTTGACAGCACCAGAATTACCCTCACCTCATACACAACCCAATAACCAAGAGAGTACCCTTCTATCTCAATCTATAGATTTGCAAGAGATTAAGAGCATCTTACAAACATTTGGTAATGAAATTGTGAACATGAAAAAAAATAAATCAAGGTTTTAACCTTATCAACCCCCTTACCAACTTCCTTATTAGGAAAATTAGAATAATAGACCACCATATCAACCCAATTATCAAGGTCAAAGACAAAATTTTAACATTGGGCCATATCAACCTTATAACCCCAATGCTACCAGCTCTTCAAAAGAGCTTGTTCCCACCGATAATAATTTGGCTCAGGATTATGAATGGTGTTTTCCATGTAATCAGCCACTGTATCATCTTAAAATGGAAGCACTTCCATGTTAAGAGAATTTAGCCCTCTGAGGAAGTGGTTTGGGGTCATATTAGATTCCTTGAATTGATCTTTTCTTTGATCTAGCTTTCTCCCCGCTTTCCACTTCTTTTCTGCTTCATTCTAGGTGAAATTAGGGTTAGGATCTTAAGGATTCTCCTAAATTTCCCTCTTCCATGGCTCTATTTTCTAGGTAGGATTTAGAAATGGATCCTCTTGGCCTTCATTTTAGTAATCATATGATTTTATGTCTATTCCTGACATTCTCTCCTGTTCTGGCATCATTTCTAGGTTTCTGGGCATCCATGGGACCTCCTAATCCAGTTTTGAGTCAACCTAAGGAAAAGGTCAATGTCTTAGGTTGACCCTGACTAGGTCAGGGTTGAGCTTGACCCTGACCCCTTTCTCCAAAATTTAAAATTCTAGAATCACCGGGCTTCGAGCTTTCAGGAGATTTATTTTCCCGCTTCCGGGTCAGCCATTTCGGGTTTCGGGATGGTAAATCCTTTAATTTCATTTAATCTAGGTATATTTTCTAAATGTGAGGACCTAATTGGGATTTAATTCTCCAAGGTGGCCCATCTAGAGGAGTGTGCCCTAGATCACTATAAAAGGAGGCCTTCCTCTCTCATTTTCACATTCATCATTCACATCTCAAGCACTCAAGCTCTCAAGGTGATCAAGCAAGCATTCATTCAAGAATTCAAGTCTTCTTCTCCATCCAAGTTCTCTATTGAAGATCAAGGATTCAAGAATTCAAGCCATTGAAGGGATTTGGTTCAAGCATTCAAGATTTATCATTCAAACCCTAGATCTAGCCATCATGATGGTGTGATCTTCCTTCAAGATCCTTTGTTCATCTTCAAGATCCATTTCATTCTCTTACCAAGGTGGATTCCAAGCATACAATCATGGAGGTTTGATTTACATTTATTGTTGTGTTCAAGCTTTCATATCAATATACTTGTTTACATTTCAAATACAATTGTATATCTATTGAATTGCATAGCTTCATTGTTAGATCCTTTTCTACTACTTGCTAGCATTCTCTATTTTCAATTTTAATATTAAGGTTGATTCCAAACAGAGGTTTGACCAAGACAAACCCCCCCCCCCCCCCCCGATACAACAAAAACCCCCATTTTCTTGTAGGTACAAGTGCGAAGTTTCAGATCTGGGAGCAAATTTGGATACCCTTTTCGGCAAACTTCCAGGATCTGCGAATAGAATTCGAATTGGACTTCAAATAAAGAATGTGGTATTTGACCTTTTATGAGGGTCAAACCTGAGCTGAGCCATCTTGAGGAAATATTTTTGGGTTTTCTCTGTCTCGACATTTCCAGTCCAGGATAGGTTTCAGATTTTCCTGAAAGTGTACACAAACACCAAAATTCAACATTTTCCAGATCTGCCCTAATTTTGAGGTTAGTAGTTGTATTTCAATTATTTCATATTCTAAGAATAAATTCCATTCAAAGGGAAATATTGGATTTACTCTCTCTCTTCCTATTCTCTTCCATAAAATTGATTCGATTGTGCATTAACCTTTTGGTTGATCAAATCGGATCTCTTCCTTGGGGAATTTGGGTTTGAGAATAGATCTTAATATTTTCCCTTTCCCTTTCTATCTAAATAGTGGTGAATCCATTTTACATCTATTCAGCCACATAATCAGAATGCTTGTACAAATGGTATCATTAACCAGGCCTTAATGGTGTAAAATAGCCCAATTTTATAGGCAAGTACCTCTAATGGATCCTCTAGATGATAGCAAGAAGGTCAACAACCAGAAGCAACACTTATTAATTGGCAGTTCAAAGATTTTTTTTGTATGAATTAGGTCGGTACATCCATTGTAGGCAATGCAAGAAGTAAAAAGAGGGTACTAGGTGATGTGAAACAAGTTGTTGTTCCATCTAATACTGAGGCTTTTTAGACTTTTCCAAAGGGACAACCTTTATTAACAAAGGAACAACCTACAGTTTCAACACAACCATCACAACCAGCTTTTGTTAATGTTGAGAACGTTGCTACAAAGGTTAAGCCTAAGGCTAGTTCCCCTTCTTTTAACATTCTTGAGAGTATGAATAAAATAAATGTATCCATGCCTGTGTGGGATTATTTGAGTATTCTAGGTCAAAAGGACCTTTTATAGTCAGCCTTATCAGACTTAGGTGTTTCTAATCAACCTAATAGAGAATAACCTAAAGTTGTCTTGACTAATGTTGATATAAATAAAAAGGTGCAGAAGGTTTCAGGTGGTAAACCTCCACCTTTTTACACGTCTCTAATCATAGGAGACCATTTAGTCCATAATCGCATGATTGACTCAGTGTGAGCAGATCGGTAATACCCCCAAAAAATCATTGATAAGATAGGAATCAATTTTGAGCCACTTGAAAGGGGGGTTGCGCAATTAGATGGTACTTTTGGTCAATACTATAGGGGTCATTAGGAATCTTGCTTTAAATCTTCAAGATTATCCAAATTTCTCTATCCCACAAGATATCCATGTCATTGAATTACCTCCCTACTTTTCCCTGTGATTATTAATAGATTTTATCACCAAAATTGAAGGTTACTTATTTTCAGATTGGCCCCATATCCTATTCAGAACTTGGTATGGCACCAAAGTTACCATAAAATCATAACCCATTGCCAAGGATCATATCGAACCTTATTCCCCAAGTCCTATCAATGCTAACTTGATTGCAAGTGAATAGGAAGATAAAGCAATTATTCAAGAGGGTAATACTCAAACAAAGGATAATCTAGATATTTTCCATGATGAGTGGGATTTCTGGAATCAAACAGAGGGTCCATATGAACATCTAGGACATCCTAGATTAGGCATCTATTTGATGCATAAGACTAATTCATTCATGTCCAACCTAGAAAAAAGTGCAAAAAATTAGTTTAGGCAGCAAGGAAGGGAGGTGTGGGAGTTAATTTTTTATGGTGCAAGGAAAAATCTTGGAGTTGGTGGAGGTTTCATGCTGGTTTACCCAAGTAATGAAAGGTATTATTCATCTTTTTGGTTATTTTTTGGTTGTTCCAATAATACTTCTGAGTATGAGGCTCTGATCCATGGATTGCAATGGGCAAGAAGAATGGGTATTATTTGTTTAAAGGTATATGGGGACAACAAGTTGATAGTTAATAAAGTAAGAAACCTTAACATTACCAAGAATGAGTTTCTTAAGTCTTACAAGTACATGGTATGGGATTTTCTTGATGGTTTTGATGCATTTAATCTAATTTCCATACCCAAAAATTAGAATAAACATGTTGAAAGATTGGCTATTATTGGTGTCAAATTTGACATTCCAAAAGAAGTCAGTAGTGATAAAACCAATCAACATGTCAAGGTCATCATTAGACCTACTGTACCTAATAATAACACACATTGGTAGGTATTAGAGAATGACCAGCAAATAGTCAATTTCTTAAGAGAGCAAGCTAAATTCTCGCACATCAATCAAGAAAAGTTTCAACATCTGTATGATGGCCAAATCATTCAACTAAAAAATAACAAGATGCCAAAGGGTTTGGTGACCCTAGAAACAATTTTCAACACTGATGATGAGACTAGAAGATACAAGGCTAGCATGTAGGTTCAATAAGATTACTATCAGGAGGTTGAGGTATCTAAAGGAAAGATGCTCAAACTTGGTACACTACGTACACCAGAAGAGAAACATTCATTTAATTAGTTTTTTTAGGAGTTTAGTGATGTTTTTGCATGGGAATATAGATTTGAAGGGGTTTTATCCCCAAATTTATCATCACACTATTGAGCTTGAACCTAATGCCAAACCAGTTAGGAAAAAATAGAGGCCTTTAAATACAAAACTAGAGCCACTCATGAAAAAAGAGTTGAACAAACTAATTGAGAGAAGTATTGTCTTCCCTATTAAACACACTTCTTGGGTCTCAAACCTTGTACCAACTAGGAAAAATAATGGGGAGGTAAGGTTGTGTGTTGACTTATGAGAATTAAATAGAATGTCATTAAAAGACTTTCACTCATTGCCTTCAATGGAGAAAATCCTTCAAGTGGTTTCAGACTCTGAGAGTTTTCCTTGCTAGATGGATATTCTGGTTACAATCAAATTTTAGTAAGGGAGGAAGACCAATTTAAGACAAATTTTACCACCAAGTGGGGTACCATGACATACAAAAAGATGCCCTTCAGTCTATCCAATGTTGTGAAAACCTTTTAGAAGGCCATGAATATGGCTTCTGATGGTCTAATGTATAAAATTATTTTAGTGTACCTAGATGACATTACTATCCTTTCCAAGATCTCAAAAGATCACTTAAGACATCAAAAAGATATTTTTGAAAGATACAAAGAGTTTGGGATATCCCTTAATCCTAAAAAGTATGTTTTTGTTATTCATGAGGGTGGACTTCTTGGATATGTGGTGTCAAAATAGGGAATCACCATTGACCCTAAAAGGATAACAACAATGCTGACTCTTCCTTTTCTGGCACACAAAAAAGGTTTGAAAAGTTTCATTAGTAGGATAAAATTTTTTAGGAGGTTTATTTCAGATATTGCAGATTTGTTGAGTCCATTAACAACCATGTTAAGGAACAATGTCCCTTTCAGCTAGACTAAGGACATAAATATGAGTTTTGGGTTGATTAAGGAGGCACTTGCAACAACACCTACACTTATAAATCTTGATTTTTCTAAGGATTTTTTTTATATGCCTATGTAGATATTGATTCCATTTCAACTATGTTAGTACAATGCAATAATGAAGACTTGGAATATCCTATGACTTTCTTCAGCCAAGGGTTGAAAGACTATGACCTAAGGTATTATTTTTTAGAGAAACATGTGCTTTCAATTATAAGGAGTTTGAAAAAATTAAGCACATGTTGTCTAATAACAAAATCATTCTAACAATTTATCATCTGAGTGTAAAAGAATTCCTTTTGAGTAAGGATTTAAGTCATAAGAGATCTAGTTGGCTTACTAAGGTTGTGAAATTTACAATGTGAAGATCAAGGTCACCAAGATGATCAGAGGAAAAGGATTGTGTGAACATCTTGCTAATGCTATACGTAGCAAAGAAAAACATGAACAAGAAGCTATTCTAGTTTTACAAGATGAAGAGAAATCGGTTCCAGCTTCAGCCACTGATTGGGTGCAACAAATGATTCATTTTTTGCAAATTGGTGAATGCCCACAGGGCTTAGAAAATTCCAAAAGAAGGTACTTTAGACTGTAGTCCATTCCTTAGGTTTTGGTGAATAATTTTCTCTTTAGAAAGGACTTTAATTAATAACGTTCTCTTAAGATGCATTGAAGTTGATCAAGTTCACAAGTTACTGCATGAATTCCACAATGGGTTAGCTAGAGGTCACTTTTCACCAAGAGAAACAACTCTCAAGGTCATGAAAGGTGGTTATTATTGACCTAGTATATTCAAGGATGCACACTGGTGGGTTAAAATTTTTTGGGAGTGCACATTGTTTGCTGGGAAATAGAAGTTGGCAGCCTTACCCTTATAGCCCATTCAGGTTGAACAACCCTTCATGAGGTGGAGTCTAGATTTCATTGGAGTTATAAACCCCCCATCCAGTGTTGGCCACAAGTGGGACCTAACAACCACATACTATTTCACTAAGTGGACTAAGGTGGTAGCACATAAAAAAGCTAATGAAGCCATTCCTCTGAATTTCTAATCTTTGATAATGCTTTGGCTTTTGTTGGTTTCAAAATTTTTGACTGGGCTTTAATAAATGGTATTTATCTGAATACATCCTTAAACTATTATTCCCAAGGAAATGGCCAAGTATAATCCACTACAAAGAATCTGATTAGAATCATTAAGAGGACTATGGAGGGTAACTAGAGAGCATGGCACATCTAGCTGAAATCACCCTTGTGGAAAGACCAGATTACTCAAAAAAGTTCAACATGATAGTCACCTTTCAAACTTGTTTATGGAAAAGAGGCTAGATTTCCTATTTCATTAGATCTCCCAGCTCTAGACTTGGCTAATCATCTTGACATGCTGAATGAAGATCCAATGACTATAAGGTTGGCTTATCTTTTTGAGATGGAAGAGACTAGAACATAGACCTAGAGAAACATAGAGCATCATCAAGCATAGATGAAGAGGTCTTTTGACAAAAGGGTATCTCCAAGAACTTTCTTGGAGGATGACATAGTGTTGGAATAGGATAAATGTAAAAGAAAAATTGGAAATCACTCCAAGTTTGATGCATTCTGGTGTGGGCCCCAATTATCTCAGAGTGCAAACAATATAATGCCTTTCAAATGTCAAGTTTGGATGGCAATATGGAGTGAATCCCAATGAATGAGATTCACCTCAAGTATTTTTTTTGACATAGGATCTATCCTTTTATATACTGGAGCAGTTTGAAATTAGTAAATAAGTGTCATGACACAATAGTCTAGTTGCAGTTTTCCTTTTCCCTACATACTAGTTGCACATTTTAGTTATTCATTTATGAAGGGATATGGGTTTTACATCATTTTTGTCAAATGTAAGTGACTCTTTTCCCAATAAATATCCTAGGCAACTAGTCTTGATGTTTAGTAGGCATACATAACACAGATGTCTCCAAAATGTTACTAGATTTTTCCCATGACTCATTCAGGTAGAGCCATATGCAGTCTTGAAGAAAAAAGGCATCTGAATCATCACACACCAAAAAGTATGAATTTGTTTCTAACTTGTTTGCTTCGTGTGCAATTACAGATATATATCTTGTAGCATGTGGAGTAAAATGTGGCTCCCACAAGGGTAGAGCCCAATATGCTACATGAAGAAAAAAAGAAGCTATAGGGTGATGCCAATACAATCAAAGATGCAAAAGAAATATAGTTGGAAGGAAAAGGGTTATACCGATGGAGTTTTTGGTCATCGATAGGAGTCCCCCTAGTGATGATACTTAGGCAAAAAGATATGCAATCAGGATAACATACCCCAATTAAGGAATGGAAAAATAAGCTAAGGGTCCATGTCGGTGTAGGTTATGTCAATAGCATCGGATGACAAAAAGAAAAGCAATGAGTTGACATCACTTGCACCGATGCGCTTCATTGGTTAAACATACACTATCACCAAAGGGATTTTTCTGTCTTTTTGATAGCCAATGAGATTATTGATGATACTTACGCCGATGGGTATCTAAAAAACATGCAATCTATCGATGGAGATTTTGCTAATGAGGGCTATCAAAATAGCCAGGGAAGTCATCATACCATTTTTCACGTTTCCCCAATGCCTGATGATCCTTTTGGCATAGCTTACAATGATAAGTGGATTGAGGCCATTGTAGGAGGGCATCGGTAAGAATTACTATAATGAACTCATCTAAATATCATGTTCCATTGTTGAAGCATTTTTTGAGCTACCCTAACACTTGATAAGTTTATCGGTATGATCTATACCAATGAGCTCCATCGGCAAGATATACACTGGCAGTGAAGGAATTTATTTGTCTTGCCAATGGTCGATGAGGCTATTAGTAAGATTTACATTGATAGATACCAAGGAGTTATTTTTTTAATAGAGGGGGCTTCATTGATGGATGTCATCAGCATAACTAATACTATTGGCGTAAGTGCTTTCAGGTTCCACCAACTCCCAATGGGAACATCGACACAACCTATGGTGACATAAGATACATGAGACTATCATGAGATGGATCAGGAAGACATATGCTGATCATATAAAATGAAGGCACCAGAGTGAGTTATGTCGATGGGCATATCAATATAAAAATGCACAACAGTGGAACAATTGTTGAGACTTTTTGACCCCCAATGAACGTATTGATATTACCTATGCCAATGGAAACATAAAATTGAGATTTCAATGAGGGAGAGAGATTATTTTCCGATGGCGCCAAAGAGGGATTTTTTTTCAAAGGAAACCTATGCTGATGAGAGGTTGTTATTGTGCCAATTTAAATTTTGATTAAGGTCAAGGATTTCTATTATGCTCCAATCAGAACTTCTCTAGTGATAAAGAGAAATTGTGATGCTACTTGTGAATGCCATTTTGGGTATACAAGAGACACAAAGACTTCTTCATATTTACTTCATTAGACACACATCCATGGTGATGACATTATTTTAGTGGTGAAGAGACGTGGAAAATGGAATATGTTTAACTTTAGGTAAAATGCTATTGTTGAGGTCAGAGGAGGTTATTGCATTTCAAGGGCCTTTTTGAGTTTCTCAGGGATGAGATCACATTGATGGAGGGTCTTTATGGTAACACTGTTTGGGCATGACCAAGTGGGGCACCAATTTTGTCTCTTTATAGATGATTGAAGAGCTCAAAATGGCTTGATTGACTGCATCTGACACAAAATTTATTGCTCATTTGTGATGTTTCTGGATTAGAAAAGCATAAGTATGAGCTTAGGGATCATTTGTAAAAATTTCTTCTTCCCTTTGGCTAGCTATTTTTATAACTTTTCCTAAGTTCTTGACAAAGGCAAAGTGGTTTTTATAACCCATTTCAAAGAGATTATATAGATTTATAATACCTTTGGGTTGTAATTCTTAACTTGTTCCTTCTTTTTTTCATGTGCTTGTGTATCTTTTATTGATGCCTTTTGCAGAAGTATATAGTATTTTTAGGTTGTGGTTTGTGCTTAATCAGTTTGAACTATGAGGAATTTATCCTCCTTTTAGAAACTGTTGTTTAGCCTTCTTATACATTATTGTTGCAAGGATTATGTTTTATTGAGTTGTGTATTAGATCTTTTCATTACTAGTTCTATTGTGTGTTGGATATCTATTGAGTCTCAAAGATTATTTTTGGCGCATCACCTTTTAGGAGTTGAATTTCATTTTTTATTTTCCCTTCTAATCTTTTCCTCTACAAAAAAATATTAGTTAGCCTAGTTTTAGGTGAGTACCATAAGAACCAACTTTCTTTAAAGGTTAGCTTCTACTATCTGAGCCCACAATTAGGAAATATTTCCCATGTTCACCGGTAGGCTTGAGTTTACTCAACAGGGGTGCACTATTTAGGTGACAACAAAAACTTTTATCAATTTCACAGATTCAGATCCAACTGATTAATTCTTTAGCCACTTAACCAAATCAAATGTGAACATGAATAATAACACACATGAACCATACACACTAAGAACCATTTTTTTACATGAAAAACTTGAGATGAGAAAAACCATGAAGAAGATAATTCTCGTGAATAAAAATAATGGTTAAGGTGATTTTTACAAAGGGTGGCTCACTATCATAATTCTCACTACAGGTGGGATTGCTACCCTAAAGAAGAAGAATGAAAAAGGAAATCCTCCACTGAAGTATAACTATCAAAAGAAACCCTTGGCCCATTTCCTTCGTTGACTCATAACAAAAACACATATTCTCTTCTCATAACCCAACTTCATGCTTTCACATATCCTCATACAATATCTGATAGATCTTTACAATAAACATTCCACACCTCAAATCCATCAAAATCATCCTCTTATTTATATTTTTCTTTATAATATTAAATCACCAAGTTGGCCATCAAAACATAATTTTAAATACATCTAAACTATACATTCTCATGGTGGGGAGGAATGAAAAGTTTGTTTACTCCCTATGGGGCGTCTAGTTTATGCACATAGTAAATAGAGATTTAATCAAAACCTGAATAAATAATAGTTCAACATAAACATAGTGTACATAATATTGGTAGAATGATATATAAATTTTTATTCCATGTAATATTTGAACCAAAATATAACTCATTCTTGATGCCAATCTACATATATAAAGAACCTGATAGTTGGTTGAGCATACCAACCATTGATTCCTAAAACTTCCTACAATTGTCTAAGAGCCATTTTGAATTACATCACCATAAAAAACCAAAACATAAAATATTATTTTTAATGACTAAACTATGGTTAACATAAACTCCCCAAAAAGAAGTCCTCTTTGAGACCAAAAAAAATAAAATGTCTTATTTACCACCCAACAAAACTATTTTGAAGAAAGGGGAGAAGAAATCCTTGGAGTTGTGGAGGACATCGATCATAGAAGTTGCACTCAGAGGATCCTAAGGTTCCTCTCATCTATCATCTTCTTTTACCTGGACACCTTCATCAATCTTAGTGCATCCATCAGATCATTCTTTGTACACTCTATTTCCCATGTGGTGGCTAACAACTGCCCCTTCTCATCTCTTGCTACCTTCTCCAAATTAGTGGTAGCATTTTGTTGCTCTACCATTTTCACCTACATGGTTGCCTCTCATCCTATTACTAGTGCACTCTCTTCTTCTTCTTTCCATGTGAACTGGGTTGCCTTCTCAAGCTGAATGAATGTCTCACATAATGCTTACTCCATGGTGTATAGGATGCTCATCATACCAGATTTCCCCTCTGGGACATATGGTCTACCCCACTCCTCCATCATCTTTGTGGTCTTTATATGAGGTCATCTTCGAGCTATCTGTTTCTCTACAAATTCCCACTCACAATCTACTTATATAAACTTGAGGAGCATCTCTACCTCTACTATGATAGGTCATATATCCAACTTCTTGGTGAGGTTTTCCACTTCACATGTTGTTGCAACTATCTCCTCAAGGTCAACCATATATTGTTGGATGGATGTGAGTGCATCTTATCTCTCAAGTTTGAAAACCTATATGGAAGCTTTCTCCTCAGCAGTCTTTGACTCAACATCTCCTATCACCTTTTCATGTTGTAGGGAGATATTCCCCTACTAAGTTCTCCCTTCCTCTATCTCAATGACCTCTCTTTGTACTGCTAGTGGTGCCTTGTTCATCTGTTTCTACCCTAACTTGGTGTCTTTCATGTTCTTAACTATCAACAATGTGGGTGATGGTGGTGGGATATCACCAACCACCATCTCAAACCTATGCATGTGACTTTCCATCTCAGTGTCCTCATCCATCCCCTCAAGAACTATACTACATCCCTTCCTGGCATGTCTCCTCCCTCCAGATATCCTTTATCCTAGTGTCCTACTGTGGTGTCTCCCTCTCCAAGATCCCTCTCTACCCCTTTTGTCTTGGTACCCAAACCTTCGGTCATAGGGGTTGTATTGTCTATTGTGGGGATCAATCCTTCAGTTTTAGAGACCAAACTCTCTATTATAGGGACTGCAATGATTGTGGGGGTAACATTCCCAAGGGAAGGTGCTACTACTAATACTACTGGAGTGGCCTTCTTAATTCCTTGCAATGTTGCAAGGTGATGAGTGGTGGGCCTCACCCTATGTGCCCTCAATTCGACCACCCTATGTGTGATGTATTTTAAATGCCTCTAAGTTGGGACCAAGTGTGCCTTGGGTGAAATTTATGCCAGAGTGAGCATAATTTTTGGCACTATAGACTATTTGGCCCCCAGTTGACTAGTACTAGTACAATCCTCTCTAGTATGGTATCCTCTGGTGCGATCCTCTTTGGTATGGTCCTCTCTAGTATGGTGCCCTTCGGTATGGTTCTCTTTGTTATGATTCTCTCTAGTATATTGTCCTTTAGTATGGTGCTCTTCGGTATAGTAGTTTTTGGTACAGTGCTCTCTAGAATAGTGCCCTCTAGTACAATGCTCTATAGTACACTACTCTCTACAAGGGCTTCTTCCTCACTCTCCCTTCCAACCTCCTCATTCATCCTTTCAATAGGTCATATGATCCCTCTTCCTTCTTGTCTATATGGTGAAGCTTTATTGTACGAAGTACCTTTAATTCACATGATATTGGTACCATACAATGTACCATTCTGTATAGTTGATTGATCCCCCTTGTAGGACTTTCTCTATCTTTTTTTTCATATGATGTACAACTTTTTATATTTCCATGCAGTTGTCCTTCCAAATGGTGATTGTTTAGTATCCATATGGGTGTTAGAGTAATAAATTTTTTTCCTATTAATTGAATCATATTGATTTAATTATTAAGTCACTTATTACCTCTTTCGGCTTAAGCTAAACTTTAGGAATATAATAATTAATTTGTTTATTAATTATTATTGTGCAACCTAGGGTTTTCCCTTTTTAGGTTTTCTGATCTCCTTTTATAGGGATTGATCTCATAACACTTTGTAACCTTTTCTGACAATTCATTATTTGATTTGCAACTTTTGATTTTGCACATCAAGGATTTCTCCTCTCTTGTGGATCCATACGTTCAGGTCTCCATAGCTATTTATTTCTCTCTCTTTCTGTGACAGGTGTTTACGTGTAGGTGTTCTTGGGAGCTGTGGGTTGTTTTTCATCAACTCTGATATATTATCAAATCTTTAGATCTGCTTGCCCCTGCCCTCTTCCTGAGAGATTCGCCTGTGTTCGTCAGATCTGCACTTTCAGAGGGTTTCCTGTGAGATATGGGGGACCTATTTTTCTGATAATCTTGGCTTCAAATGAACCTCATGGTTGTGTTCACAGCATCCAAGAACCCCAAGATCCATATTAAACTTCTCCAATTTGGACAAAGTTGGAATCTGTGGCAAAAAAAATTTGCAGCGAACCCCAGCATAGATCCCGAGGCAGTCACTATTTTTTGGATCACTTATGGCCCAAACGGACCACACAATTATGTCCAAAACATCCGAGATACCCAAAATCCATATAAAACTTGTTGATTTTAGACAAGTTGGCCTCGAACGCAAAAATATTTTGCGTACGAGGCCATACGACCTAACACGTAGATCGAGATAGGGTACAATGATTAAAATTTTTTTTTTAAAAAAATTATTTTTGGGCTAGGCAGCCACCCAGTAGCCACCTAGGTGCCACTCACCAGCCATCCGCTGGCATTACCGTCGTGCGGGCCGCGGTCATACCACGGTTACTACTAGCATTCACTGTCGTGTGGGCTGCGGTGATCCCACGGTCACCACCGGCTGGGATTGCTAGTGGTCTTCTAACCATCTACTGCATTCAGCCCCCAGTGAGCAACCAGGGTCATATTGGGGACTAGCCCCCTATCATGCCAGCCTAGAGCCTTCAGCCCCTAGTCATGTGGGGGCCAAAATTTTTTTGGCTATAGGGGCTTATTATTTTTTTTCACTAATTATCATTTGGCCATCAAATTTAAGCCCTCAAATTGTTGATGTTAGCACATGTCAGCAGGGTTTTCACACCATTTTTGGGCCCTCTAGAGCACATGTTGGTTTTTTGCTCATAACTTGAGCATACAGTATCATTTTTTGGTAAATGAGATGTCATTGGAAAGCTTATTCAAAGACAGATCTTTCTAGAATTTCTTATTTTGGGATTTTTTCTTCCATTTTTCGCACCAGGGGTTCAAAGACACAGCTTCCTTTCTGACTTCCATCTGGCGCTGCTTGTGGTTTTTTACTCATAACGTGAGCATATAGTGTCAAAATTTGGCAAACAAGATATCATCAGAAAGATGATTTCAAGATCTTTCCAGATATGAATGTTTGATTTTCTATTTTTTCTTTTTTGATGGTGTTTTTCACTGTCAAAGCCAAATGTTCAGTTCTGTACTCCGAGAGCTCTATCTTGCGCATCCAAACTCCATTTTGGGAAAATGATATATCGTTGGAAAGCTTGTTCAGAGAGATTACCATTTCTATGAGTCATTTTTTGAGATTCTACTCCTAGTTGATTTTATTCAGATTCTTTCATTTTTGTAGTCTAGTGGATATCTTGGATGCTACAGGTCCTAGGATCTCTTCCGTTTGAGGGATGTGTCGTCTTAGGCTATTCTTTTATTTCAAAATCCTTCGCTCTTCTTTAAGTAGTGTATACTTCACTTTTATGGCATTCTTTTATGTACACACATTGAGACAAAGTACCATTCTATTGCATGTATGGGATCTTGCACATGTTTGTGCTCTTTGTACTCGCACTCCATTATAAAGTGTCAGAGGGGTTTGATGTTTGCCTTTTTTTTCCATCTAATTTTTTCATGTGAGCATTCCTCCAATGAAATTAGCCTCATATATTTCTATATGTCTTTGTACTCTCTGAACTTTTGATGTTTTAGATTCTTCTTCATCATGCAATTCATATTGGATGATCTTTTTAGTGTACCTATCATTACTACCTTGTCAGCAGTATGGGGGGGTTTCTACTATTGGTTCTACTGCTTCCTTGGTTTGATAGTGTGAGCTATGTATTCAGTATTTGATTCTATGTACTAGGCAGTTACAGTGGCTGGGTACCTATGCATTTCGGTGAGATGGATCATTTACCATATGGACACTCTTTCTTTCCAATTTTTTGGATGCACTCTTCTTTGATTGATTAGCTCTTTAGAATTTTGGTGTTTATTCCATCTATATCTTTGAGTTCAAGTGTTTTCCTTTGTTTGCCTCCATATTTGAGTAGTTTTATTTGAGGACACTCATGCAGATTAGAGTCTTCTCTACTTCGTCACATTTCTGTGTAGGATCATCAAATCATCAGTTTCTTCTTGACAGAGTTCGCAGTTTCAAGCTTCAGTGATGTTGTACATGTTCATCTTTGTTACTATTTTCTGGAACATTCCTAGTTTTGGAGGCTTCTTCAGTCCTCCAGACTAGTCTTTGTCTCTTTTTGGAGTAGAGTTTTTCCCATGTGGTTTTCTCTATTTCTCTGCTTTTTAGAGACTCTCTTTTGTACTTGGGTACTTGATCAGGCTTTTTGTTGCCAAGACCCATTTTCTTTCAGTTGTTCTTTCTAGGTTTTTAGCTTCTCCCAAAGTTTATCTTAAGGGGGGGTGTTAGAGTAATAAAGTGTTTGCTTATTAATTGAATCATATTGATTTAATTATTAAGTCTTATTACTTGTTTCAACTTAAGCTAAACTTTAGGCATATAATAATTAATTAATTTATTAATTATTATTGTGCAACCTGGGGTTCTCCCTTTTTAGGGTTTCTGATCTCTTTTTATAAGGATTGATCTCATAACACTTTGTAACCTTTTCTAACAATTCATTGTTTGATTTGCAACTCTTTTTTTTTCACATCAAGGATTTCTCCTCTCTCATGGATCCATACATTCAGGTCTCCATAGTTGTTTGCTTCTCTCTCTTTCTGTGATAGGTGTTTGCATGCAGGTGTTCTTGGGAGCTATGGGTTGTTTTTCATCAACTCCAATAATGGGTGTATCCTCCTACTCGTCAAATGGTGGCCAAATAGTTGTGTTCTCTTGCTTACCATGTGGTAGTTTGGTTATGTTGTACGGTTCAAGAACCGTATCGGTGATGTCTGTACAATTCTCTCCTAGAATTTTTTTCTCTCATCTTCTTGGTTCATCTTCCACTCATCCTTTCTTTTGCTTTTGCAAAATGATTTGGTCTCCAGGAAATTAATGA
Source organism: Chamaecyparis obtusa (assembly GCA_027943335.1). Classification (NCBI taxonomy): domain Eukaryota; kingdom Viridiplantae; phylum Streptophyta; class Pinopsida; order Cupressales; family Cupressaceae; genus Chamaecyparis; species Chamaecyparis obtusa. The sequence goes on along the minus strand of BSBK01004969.1, from coordinate 998,281 downwards.
ATAATTTTAAGGTTTAGGATTTTTATGCAACTCTTTTTCTTTATAAGGAAGATTAATTATTTTAATTTTTCATAACATCCCTTTTTATTTTCTCTAACTTCCTTTAATTTTATTTTTCTTGTGTCTTTTATAATTTTTTCCCATATTAGTTTTTTAACCATTAATTTTTTCCTTTTTAATTTTTCATTTCTTTTCTTCTTCATTTCAATATGCCTGACTTTTAATTTTTTAAATTTCTTGATTTTTTATTTTTTACAAAATGGCATACCTTTTAATTTTCCTTCTTCTTGTGATCTCTTGCACCCTTGTTCCACCTTTGTCTATCTCCCTTTAAAATTTTCATTTCATTGTGGATGTTCTTCTTGAATTTTTGTAGCCTTCTTGCTTCTTTCCTCCTTTGCTTCAACTTTTTTCTTCCTCCCCAGTTATTTGCACTTATCCACCTTGTCCCTCTCAAACCGATGAGTTGGTGTGTCATCCACCCTTGCCACACCTTCCTAATAGTTAGGAGGAAAAATTTCACTCTTCGGCCCTACTTCTTCAATTCCCAACATACTGTAGCCCAAGTGGAAGACCTCATAGTCCTACCACTAGTACATTTGAGCCCTTTTTCTGATGGCATACCATCGGGATTATGACTGTATACTATCGATAAAGTGACACCACCCGATGTCGCAGTTTTGCAGTTAGAAAAAATGACAACTTTGATTGGCATCATAATTACAATGACAATGGATGTCACAAGAAGGGGTGCCAAAAAGGAGAACCTGTCATCGAACCTATTTGTGGCTGTCACAATTGGATCGCCTATCCATCGCAAAAAAATACAAATGAGGGTGACCCATCAGAATCTTCCGACAGGTCACCATCATTTGTAGTTTTTTTTCCAATGGAGATGTTGTTAATGCGACATATATTCATCAAAAATTTATGATAGATCTCTGTCATTTGTAGTTTTTAATGATAGCAAAGCTATACATGTAACGGAGACCCGTCAAAAATTTACGATGTATATCCATCATTTATAGTTTTTTATCGACAATGATGTTGTACATGTGACGACTGGATGTCAAATTGTTTTGATAGATAACCGTCGCTATTTTATGGTCATCATAGTTGTGATGAAAATTAGTTTTAAAATATATATATATATATATATATATATATATATATATATATATATATATATCAAGTTGGTATCGATTCAGAATGGTGTTCTTGCAGATTTGGTTCCTGCTCGTGATTTGGTTATGGATAATTCAGAGATGACTTTGCAGTAGATTCGGTAGTGGCTCATGGATTATTGAGTTGATTCTAGAGATTTGGATTTGGAATGGATCTTACCGAATCGAGATTTCTGAAAGTGACTGCTCCAACACAAAAAGCTAGTGTGATGATCAAAGATGCGTTCTTCCTGATGTGTTTGTGGGATATATGCAGACCTAATTTCATTTGGATCTGATTTGAGTGAATTCTTGACTTCTTTGGTCCAAATTGGATGTGCTTTGTTCCTATGGAGTGTCGCAATGACTTGACTTGGAGTTTGAGTAGATTGTGCATTGATCGGCTTGAAGAGAGAATTGAGCTACTCTTTGTGTTGTTGAGATCGGGTTGTGATAGATCATTGGGATTGTCTACCATTTTTGCCATAGTTTCGAATGAGTTAGATGTGATGTCGAGAGAGTGACATGTAGAACTTGCACATTGGAGATTTGTAGATCACTATGGTGTTTGTGATGACTTGGGAGAAGTCTTCTTCTTGGTGAACCAAGCTAAGAGACTTAGATTACAGAAAGTGGGTCATTTGATGTGAATTATGAGACATTGGATGCCTCTTCATAGTGGGTTCACGGTGTGGTCTGTGGTGTTTCTTTGTGACTGGGTTCTTGGTAGAGATCTGTTGATTTGGTAGCCATTGAGATGGATCGATATATATTTGTCTAATGTGGATTGAGATCTTTTATTATTTTGATTATCTTTGTTTGGATAATAGTTTAACATTATCTACTTAATAGGGCCAACCACGTGAAGGTGGAAACTCATCTGACCCCTCCTAGGAGCCTCTTATGACCCTTTACAACATTTTAAGACCTCTAAGATGTATTCTTAGGGATCGTAAAGGGTCGTAAAGGGTCATAAGGGGTCTTGGGACCCAACAGTCAAGAAACATAAATGTAGGCATCATGGTCACAATTTTTTGGAAACACAACTTAATTGAGTGGTATACCCAGACGATGCAATGCAACCACTACTCCTCTAGTTCCAAGTTGACACTACTGTAAACAAAACCCATATGATAAAAAATAAATTTAGAGAGCGTAGGAGGAGAGTGATAATGATTGAAATAATATAGGGACCCTATATTATTTTGGTCATTACGACCCTCCTCCGCTCTCTAAATTTATTTTTAATCTATGGGTTTGTTTATTGCAGTGTAAACTTGGAACCAGAGGAGTGATATATAGTTGTGTTGCATCGTCTGGGTATACCATTCAATTATGTTGTGTCTCCAAAAAATTGTGACCATGATGCCTACATTTATGTTTCTCAGCTATTGTGATATCTACATTTATGTTTCTCATTTGTCTTGTTTATGTGCATGTTCTTTAAGTGTATCTACTAGAAATTCTAAAAAAAATTAGTATCTACAATAGCCCTTTGTTAACCACATTTACGCGTATGGTCCCAACAAAGCAGTGCAAAAACTACACAAAGAAGGCATCGTAGAAATATGATTTCTGCTTTCGCCATTGAAGCAATCTTGGCGCCACTAGCTGCCTCTCAAGCCTTGCACAAGTTGCACTCATTTCCTACATTAGGTATAGATGTAAATGTGGTTTGATTGACCCACCGAAAGTATTGACATCCACTATTTTCTTGCAATACCAAATGTACATCAGTTCTTCATAAAATGATTAGTTGTCACATTATTTTTAAACATAAAATATAATTACGTATCCAGACCTTTTTCCTATTTGGGCAAACCCAAAATTGATGCACATGATTACTTGTTGTGCATGATGTCTTCAACATGCATGGGCCAACACCACATTGACCCATAGGCACATTGACCGAAGTCATCGACGCTATTTTGACAAATATTGCATTATCAGAAATATTGCATTGTCATTATTTTGTTCATTCATACTAATTATGATTACAATAAAAAGAAACATACTAATGTAGCCTTGCACATTTTTTGGCTAAGTCAAAGTCTTTGGTTTAAATCACTAGACACTCAAAAAAAAAAGAGAAACCAAAGAATCCATGCAACAAAAAGCAATTACTAAGGAACCAATGAACAAAACAAATAAAGAGAGATCAAACACTTCACACAATGCCTTGAAGGTAATAGCAACGATGCCCTAGCTCTCAAAGCTCACGGGTCATCGAGCATTCCAAATGCAAAGATGTAAATAATGCTAGTATTAACATTCATATTTTGCCATTAAATCAACAAATGCCATCAAAATGAAATTGAGTTAATGAGAAGATAAAGCTCGAATGCCTACCTAAAGTAATGGCTGCCATATAAAGATCAAATGCTAAGGAACTATGTTATAAAATTTCATGCCAAATTTCAACACATGAAATTTTATAACTGTACATATATTTTCTTCAACTCCCCCACATTGTAAACACAATGCTAAGGAGAAAAAAGTATGATGTCAAAAAGTATAAAATTTCATGCCTTGAAATTTTATAACATAGTTCCTTAGCAGTTGTCATATGAAGAGCAGTGCAAGGTGGCAAATTTCCCATTTTACCACAGTTAGGGCCCTCTTTTACCATGCTTTACGAGCTTTATGTTTTTACCATGCTTTATGAGATTTATGTTTTTTTAAAGTGAAGACAAATATTCTCTTAATTTGTTATCTTTAAATTTTATTCATTTTATGATTTTAAAAATTGAAATAAAAAATATAAACTTTTAAGAAACTTTTACATATTTTCATCAAATGACCCAAAAACATCAAGAATCGTCATATATGGTCGCTAATAGCCAACTTTCAGAAGAATATGAGTGAATGCAAACATACATAAGTGGATGAACATAAATAATGAAGGTACCAGACATTTCCTCATGTAATGAAGTGTTGACCTAGGGTTCAATCCAGTATGCTCTTGTATGATCCAAAACCTACAAGGAAGGAAAAGATGGGGTTAGATCCAAAGGATCTAAGCAATGCCTGGCACCCTATTACTGATCCTCATCTATAATTATGCATGTGCATAGTCAAGCCATACACTTCTAAAATGAACTATGCTACAGAACATGGGTGTGTGTTAATGTGATTCAAAAGATATTATGCAAGATTATTTTATTATTGAGATAAGGATATCTTAATTCTACAAGAATAAATGTTTTGAGAAATATTTGAATTTAATTTTGACAATAACATGAGGAGTGATATATTTCAAGCTTCAACGAGACTTCATACCACACAATGTTCATAGATTATGTTCAATGTGTTATTTATGCTTGTATTGGTGGGAAAACTCTTGAAAACACACAAAAGAGATTTCATTCAACCATGTTGTTTACATGCCACATATATTTTACCTCCAATCTAAATCAGCATTGCGTACAAATATGTAGACAATGCATGGTATGAAGCCTTGCTGAAGCTTGAAAATGATAAGCATTATGATGCTGAGGTATCATGTGGTAAGCACAAGTATAGTTTCTCGTAAGCTACTAGTGGTATAGTTTTTTCTTTTTTTTCAATAGTTGTAGAATCCAGCTTCTCCTATACTTACACGTGTGTATACATTTGGGGCTTGGATTTAATGTCATGTAAATTTGAGTGAAATGGTAATAATATTTAAGAGCAACAAGTATGGCATTTTAAAAAAGTATGCATATACATTATATAACAGGAGGATTTGATATATTTTAATGGAAACACTTAATGAGAAGGATGCCTATATAACAGGAGGATTGATAAATTTTAATGGTAGTGGACATAGAAATTGCAGTGTAAGTAGTAGGATGATTGTAAGTGGACATAGAAATTGTAGTGAAACTCTATAATTTATTATGGCTCAGTGTTGTATATCCATAGTCAATCACTATTTAAACTTTAGGATGATACTTATATGATGGCTTAAGTAAATTTTTCTTACCTTGAGACTAGTACACCATGGGATTAGAGGATGGTTGTTATATTAGAAACTGTGTCTGTGGGATACTTTTATATTTTGTATTAAATGATGATACATATGTGTTTCTTCCTTTTACAACAGTTTATATTCTGATACTTATATCTTGAATTGTCAAATGACCAATGAGTGATAATTTCAAAAGTGTATCATAATTAAAGGCATGTGAATTCCTATTGTACTTAATCTGAATGCCACTGTGTAATGTTTTTGCTTACAATATTAATATTAATATATCCCTATTAAGATATCCCAATTTTATTATTGATGTCCCTATTTACATCTTTTCATCAAATGACCCAAAAACATCAAGAATGGTCCTATATGGTCACTAATAGCCAAATTTCAAAAGAACGTGAATGAATGCAAACATACATAAGTGGATGAACATAAATAATGAAGGTACCAGACATTGCCTGCAGTAATGAAGTGTTGACCTGGGGTTCAATCTAGTATGCTCTTGTATGATCCAAAAATTGCAAGGAAAATATGGGGTTAGATCCAAAGGATCTAAGCAATGCCTGGCACCCTATTACTGATCCTCATCTACAATTATGCATGTGCATAGTCAATCCATACATAGACTCAACAACATGGTAGCATTGATCCAATAACAGAAAATACATTACAAATGCCAAGTTCACGGTCTCAATGAAATAAACAGTGTATAAAACAATATGTGGTGCACAATAGTAGCAAGCATGCAATGACAGCAATAACATTGCATGATTCACGAGCTCAAATTCAAAATAGTATTAATGTATGTTTGCATGATGCCAGATATTAAACAGTGAGCTCATGAACAATGCCAATATTATACAATGAGCTCATTAACAATGTATGATGCCCTAGCTTGTAGCCCACAAGCCATCAATACATTTCCTCATGAAATGATCATAAATGGGGAGTACCACATAGTGAATATCAATGGAAAAACAAATAAAGAGAGATCAAACACTTCACACAATGCCTTGAAGGTAATAGAAACGATGCCCTAGCTCTCAAAGCTTGCAGGTCATCAAGCATTCCAAATGAAAATATGTAAACAATGCTAGTATTAAATAGTGAGCTCATGAACAATGTATGATGCCCTAGCTTGTAGCCCCACAAGCCATCAAGACATTTCCTCATGAAATGATCATAAACGGGGAGTACCACATAGTGAATATCAACAACAAAAAAAATAAAGAGAGATCAAACACTTCACACAATGCCTTGAAGGTAATAGCAACGATGCCCTATCTCTCAAAGCTTGTAGGTCATCAAGCATTCCAAATGAAAAAATGTAAACAATGCTAGTATTAAATAGTGAGCTCATAAGCAATGTATGATGCCCTAGCCTATAGCCCAGGAGCCACCAAGACATTTCCTCATGAAATGATCATAAACATGGTCTACCACATAGTGAATATCAACAAAAAAATAAATAAAGAGAGATCAAACACTTCACACAATGCCTTGAAGGTAATAGGAACGATGCCCTAGCTCTCAAAGCTCGCAGGTCATCGAGCATTCCAAATGCTAAGATTTAAACAATGCCACTATTAACATTCATATTGTACCATTAAATCAAAAAATGCCATCAAAATAAAATTGAGTTAATGAGAAGACAAAGCTCGAATGCCTACCTCAAGTGTCAGTGCCCTCTTCCCACAAGATGTTGGCCTCTTCACACACGCCAAACTCGAATGCCCTCTTCATGCCACACAAAAGTGCAATGTCATCTTCATAGCAGCTCTTTGAATTCACAAAAAATATAAATGACACTTTCTTTTTCTTTTTTTTTTGTTTATAACCAAATGGGTGTCGCAATTATGACATCATCATCACTATTACGAAAATGTCAAGGGCACTTGCAAAAAATAAAATAAAATAAAAACACAAATTGTAGTGGCATCGCAAATTGGCATTGAAATTCAACCCCAAATGTTGTAGTGTACATTTGCCAATGAAAAAACCCATTAAAGGAACTAGTTTCATATTTTGAAAAATTTCTCAGTTCAGTATCCCTTTGTCATTGGATTCCTTCCCCCTCCTTCCATGTCAAATTCTCCACCTTCAGACTTTGAGTTTGAGGCCAGTTCCTGGCTGACTACATGGTTTTGTAAGTCAATTATGTACTTCATTTTGTCACTCTTGATAGAGAGTGTGTTCTTGTAGTTGTGTTTTTCCTTCACTGTGATCAACCAGCCCCTTCTAAGGAGGGAATCATATTCCATCTCCAACGGGAGGACCACAAATTCCAAGAAGAATTTTTGGGTACCAATGATTACCTTTTGGGCCATTAGTGTTCCAATTGGTTTGATGCAATGTTGGTCAACACCCACCAATTGGAAAGTTGGTAGCCAAAGTGTCAGCTTTTTGAGATCTTTCCATGTTTCCTCTAGAACTACATTTATGTGAAAGCCTTTGTCCACAATCTTGTTTTTTATCCTTCATCCCATTATTTTCATTTCTACCATGGTTAGTTTCCTCCTAACCCCTACTGCTAGTAGAATTAAATCTATGGTGGGGGTAGGACTATCTTTTTGTTCCTTTGTTGGCTTGACATTGTCTTAGTTTCTTGCGTTCTTACCAACTATGTTGGTAATGACCACCTTTAGTTGTGGCATGGTCTCCAGAAGGTCTAACACCCTTATGGGTATAGGGACCTACAAAATATGCCTCATGATATTCCTTTTGGGCACTAATCATAAGGGAGTGCTGGAAATGTCATGGGACATTCATCTTTTCTCCTCCATTTCCCATTTGATATTAGCTTTGGCTTCCTTTAGCCTTTCCTTCTCCATACAAGGATCAGGGTATGTCACCTTTTTGGTTTGTAACCTAGTGATTTATAACACTTATTCCTCTATTTTTTTTTATGCCTAGCATGTTTACCTCTTTTCTCTTTGAGCATTAAGTGCCTTCATGGTTGCTTGGACCACACCATTTTCACAAAAAACTTCTACCCCCTTGCCCGTTGTGACAATTCCGTGAAAAGTGGCCCCATTCTTTACATCTCCACCATTGGATCATAGGTCACCCATTTGCATCATATTGAATCTAATTTATAGCTGTATTATTATTACTGTTATTATTGGTGTTTCCTTGTTGGTTGTTGCGATATCCACTCGGTGAGGCATTAGAGTTTGTAGTTGGTGAACAGTCTCACAATAGATAATGATAATCATGCCATTGTCTCTCTTAGGAATAATGTATTCATACTAAGGATTAATTTTCCCATCATGAAATGCATTTAAATTGTCAACCCAGGGACATAGACTTGAAATGGGACAACACAGTTTGTGCACTAAGCTCCTCAAGGAGTCATACTACCTATGCTGCAGGAAGATAAAATGCATAAAGGAAACCTATGCTAATGCTATAGGAAAGTAAGCACACTTAACTACTTAATGAAATTACTGTAGAAATATTTTAAACTAATCCTAAGCCTGTTTAACAACTCAAGGCTTTCACTATGTCTATCCCTGCAAGTGATGCAGGAACACTCACAGTAGTAATGATGTAGGAGTAAAATGACAACTTCTACTTGAAAGCACAAAAAGTACATAAAGCAACTATACTCTATCCTAATATAATCCACCTTCCAAGTGGGCCCCCTTGGTTGGTTTTTGCTAACTACTAACACAAAAGATACTCCAAAATCACTCTTTCATTGTATTCTCAAAAATTGATTACATAGTAATTGATCAATACATGAAGAATAGAAAAGAGTAACTCTATTATACTTAAACACAATACTTGAATATATTTTCTCATTACTAACTAAACCAATCAAATCCCTTTATATAAAGGGTTGATGCTTATTGAAAGCTTAATAGTAAAGTCTGACTAAAACCTCACCATAGAAGGAGGAAATATAACAACCACGACATATTACAATAAAGTGCGGATAACAGAATAACAAGCATTGAGGAAATATAGCAAAGTTGTTTCCTATATTCTCTGGAATGATGGCTCCTTTTCAGCAATGACATGATCCTCAGAATCATGTTGACTTTCTCCGTCATGGCTGGAACTCCAATGCTCCTTCTTCAATGTGTTCGATCTACTTTCGAGGAGCTCCTTGTTTTCCTGGAAGGTTAGTAGCATTTGGTATGTATACAAGTCAACATTTCAATTCCTACACAATTATTAGAACACAGATTAAAGTAGCTGTATGAAGTACTACATTTTATATGTAATATTCAGCAAAACATGTCATTCTAACTACCCATAATCTTTGTGGCTCCAGGTTCATAAAATGTAATGGAAATGTTTTATCAAAGCATAAAGAGTTTCAATAAAGTATAAAGATTATAAAAAAATAGAGATAATAAATTGTCTCATCATCTGCCCCCTACTAACAGAATGCTTGTCCTCAAGCATTGCATTTTATAGCTGTCATCCTGAAATCACTAACAATTGTCACCTTTCTTCCCACACTTAAAACTGTAGTAAAATCCTCTCGTTCATGCCAAATACTCTGCCCAATGATCCTCCTATAGATGATCCAATCTGGTGGCTTTGACATCATATAGAGGCCATAGGAGTGTAGGCGGTTGGAAAGACAAAGGAATCCACAATTCTCTTCTAGTGTGACGTTCCAACTGCATATACTTACTTTCTCTATTTGTAGCTACTTCAAAGTTGATTGGGCTATGTGGCTCTACTTCCTTGAAGGCCTTTGGTAACCTATTCAACTAAATCCTTACCCCTGCAAGAGCTCTTTGAAATGAAAAGTAGGGAAACCCCTTATATTATCTATAAACTCTGTCTCTCAGTGCAAAGACCTTCTCCCTTATCTCAGGTTTTTGCTTTCCATAGGTTAGGTTGAGCCAATCTCGTAAGAGGACATCAGGTTTGTGTGATTCAACCCTTAATGGTAAGGGTTCAAATTTCTCTAAGTCCCTGTAATTATTTAGTTTCCTATCATAGTCTCCCTCATTGTAAATCCATGACATTAGAGCCCTCAAATGGATATCACCTATGTAGAGCAAAGGGTTCCATTATGTTTCATGTGGAATGACAAAGTTATGTAGATACAGCTCACATATTAAATTTTGTTGCCATGGAGGGAGAGTCTAGTATAATCCATAGAATTCCTGGGCTGACTTAAATTCATAATCTATACCCTTCATAGTCATCATGATCTAGAACAAGAGGAATTGTTCTTTCAATCAAATGGCATACACTCTAGGAGGTGGCCTACAGGCAATAACCCAATTTGCTAATTTAAGAGCTTTGTCCATTTGTTGTTCTTGTTTCTTTATCTAATCCTTAAGATATTCAATTTCATATTCCCTATCATCTTTCTCTTTTTGCATTCTATTTCTTTCTTGTTTCAACCAAGTTTTCTAGAAAACAAATTGATTGTATAAGTTAAAGAGTATAGACTGTATTGTTGGCAGACCAAATTCTTGCAATTGGGTTTTCTGTCTTTTCTTTTCCTTTGAAGCTTGCTAAAAATACACAGTAAAAAAAGTTGATTTGTAGGGTACAATAGATGTATTAGAATAAACATGGTACTATGGAGGAGTCACCTGTACATCCTCAGTAATGCTTTCTTGTGCCACAGTAGGGCTTTTCTTAGCTACTCCTAGATCATCATGTGGTATGTTACCACAAGGCTCTTGCAAATTTTGGGATTCTTGTAGATTTTGGGGTTCTTTTAGATTTTTGGGAGGTGAAGACACTTCTACCTGCTTGGGAGAATCATCATTAATGTACTCAATAGAAGCTTCTATGGTAGGTTTTGGTATTGGAACATCTGGGTTTCCAGGGGAAGTTGGAGAAACTTATCCTCTCATCCAAGGACTTCTCCACACTATTGTTTCCACAACCTCTACAGTTTTCTTTTGGTGGGTTCTTTTTGGCCTCTCTACAATAGGAGAAGATGCCCCTGGAACAAATGCTACATGATTTGACCTTTTCCTTTTATTTCTTTGTACTACAGGGTTTTGAATTTCTTTCTCGAGGTTAGGGATTTCTACCCTGACATTTTCATTTTCCTTCCCTTGTGGAAGAAGTAGGAGCATTTCTTTGGAGAACAAGTGCATGTATATTTCCTTGTAATTCTGGCTCTTTTTCTTTTGTAGTTGTTTCTACAGTGGGCTCAGAAGATTCTTCTTCATTTCCTAAGGGTTTCTCAATAGGGTTAACCTTGGGTTACAATATTTTATATTGAACAAATTTTGACCATGTCAAAGGAGAGACATCCCTAAGAGACTTCTCGACTAATATTTTTATTAGGGCGTGGTGGGTAATAGAATTTTCATTCCCCTTTTGAGTCTCCTTAGCACTAATGCTCAGCATATTGTATAGGAAATTAGGGACATTAAATTGGAGATTATGTCATATGCAACTAAGTAGTTTAAAATGATGGACATGAAAATTTGAAAATCTCCCTTCGCAAGTTAAGTACCTGATAATATGCGTTGCCAATTCAATGAACGGTTGAGGAAGAGACAATCTTTTACATCCTTGCTTGGTGATTTCCAGAGGAGGATTAGTTGAACAGGAGAATTGAGTTTGAGATGACCTAGCATCATGCTCATTGGGGTAATGCTCCCCAATGAGTGGCAACCCAGTGACCTCTACAATTATTTCTTCAGTGGCGACAACCGTTAAACCCCAAATGGTTGCCTACCCCTCCTCAAAAGTATCCATAAATTCAGCTATTACTTCCTCATTAAAATTTGATAATTGAAGAAAATACCCCAACTAGCCACATACATAAATCCTTGGACTGCTTCGACGTTTGTAAGTAAAATGCCATGGTGCATTGGCTCATGCCTTTGCAGTTGTCCACCCATTTGTGTTCAATATCTAGCCTTCAATTTTCTACTCACCAATTTCTCTGTTAATCTTTCAGTCTTCGTGCTCTGCAAATACCTTCTTTCCTTCTTGAAATTCAAATGCACTTCTTTAAAACACCAAATTTCCTTTTTGATTCCTCTATTATTTTAGCATGAACAATAATAATGACATTTTACAGAGGACATTATAACTTTAAATGCGAGTTACCACACAATTTAATTATAATCTTTTTCAGTCATATCAACTTCAGAAAATCAAAATTTTCAGTACGAAAAATGTGTGGGAATAAAGGAAATTTATATAAAACAAGGACTAAGTGGGTATGTGCAAGATCATGAGGGGCCAAACTATGCCCTTAAGTGGCAATGAAAAATCAGCAAATCAGGGTTAGTCAACTTGATGTGAAAATTTCAACTAGCTATCAACCTAATATCAAAAAGTTGTAAGAATAGAATCTATAGAAAATTGAATGTAGCTTCTAAACTACTAGGCCTTTTTTGAAAAAAAATTAGTATGATTGGTGAAAAGTATAGATTTCAATGCAGAAGTACAAAATTTTTTGGAAAAAAATAAGAAGTAGGTGTATGTCTGACCACCTTAATCATAATCAAATGATAATATTTTATTAAAAGATTTTATATATAAGTAGTAGACTCATGCCTCGATGTGATGCATATTTTTTTGTAATTTTATTCCAAAAAAATAATTAATTATGAATTTTCTGCTACAACATTTTCAGAATTAAAAAACTCCCGTGTCTGACCACCTTAACTCATTCAAAACTTTACAAAATTCAAAAAAAAAAATTCCTTTTAGTAGGCGAAGCATAGAATGTGACACATTTTTTGGATTTCAAAAATGTTATACCGTCTAAAAGTTATAGTCATTTTTCAATCAGTATATAAATCAACACTTTAGAGGTAACTCAATTAGAAAATAACTAATAATTACTTACCGAATTCAAAATTTGACAGCAATTATATCAATAGAAAGCTTATAATCTCCTTAAGATACCCTTTTCATTTCATCAAATTCGGGTGAAAAAAAAGTCATCAGTTACATGGCCGAAGTCTGGAACTCGGAGAAATAGTGGAAAAACATGTTTTTGAGACATTTCAATAGTTGATCATGTAGGTTTGGTGCACAAAGCAATACCGAGCCTAATCGGGTACCCAAAAATGCCAGCAGAATTTTGATTTTTAACTTTTCTCTCCCCTTTCTCCCTCCCATTTCTCCATCCTTCATATATTAGATTATATATTATATTATATTAGATTATATATTATATATATTAAATTAGATTATATATTATATTGGATTATATATTATATATATTAAATATTATATAATATACATTTTACAGGTATATGCACAAAGATGGGGGACCAAAAAGATGCCACTAGTGTGTTGCCTATTGCAGACCTGGGCCAGTTGAATCTAGATGTTGGGGAAAGGATTTGGATCCTATGAGATCTTGTAGACTGTTACTTGCTTTGTATCTGGCCATAACCGGGAAGGCCTTACAGCCTGACACATTGCATATAATTGGTGATTTGATGAGTAAAGAATTATGTTTTGTTTCAGATCTGTTATTGTTATTATGTATTTTCACTGCATATTGGTTTGGCTGCAAGGTCAGTCAGTCCTTAATTGGATCCACCAACCTTGACTGGGTTAGGGGTATTAGAGTGAAGTTTTTTCCTATTTGAGCAAAGTCTGTTCCTATTGGAGCCAAGTGGATCTTGTGTGTTCATGTCTGGATCTTGATTTGAAGATGCCTTTGACGAGAAATCGTGAGATCTCTGAGGAAGAAGAAAATACTGGAGAATTTAGTCTTGATGACTTTAGGGCTTTGCAGAAACAAGTGCAACACCTACAAGAGGAATTGAGAAAGAAGAACTCTACCTTGAAAGAGGATAGTGATGATGAATCTAAGGAAGATCATTTTGAAGAAGTTGTAGAAGAAGCTAGATATTGTGAGGAGAATCAAATTTTGAAAGCTATGTCTAAGATTGGGAAAAGACCTAAGATTGAAGTTTCTACATTTTTTGGAAGCCTTAGGCCAAAAGAATTGATTGATTGGATCAATGATATTGATGAGTACTTTGAGTATGAAGAAATAGAAGATTCTGATAGGGTTAGATTTGTAAAGACTAAGTTGAAGGGTGATGCAAATATTTGGTGGAGATAAGTTCAATTGGAAAGAGGTAGAAGAGGAAAATAAAAGATCACTAAGTGGAACTGAATGGTTGACAAGTTGAAGAAGTAATTAATTTTGGTGGATTATGAATTGGACATGTTTAAGAAGATGCAAACTTTGAAGCAGACTAAAAAATTGGTATTGGAGTATATCGAGGAGTTTTACATAATCTTGATTAGGACTGGTCAATCTGAAGCTGATAAAGAGAAGATTGCTAGGTATGTCTATGGTTTAAGACCTAGTATTCAGGAAGAGTTACTTAATGTGTGGATGACAACAATCAGTGATGCTTATCAGATGGCCTTAAAAATTGAAGAGAAGTTGATTAAGAAGTTTGAAGGTAGACAAGGTAATAGGAACAAAGGTGGTAAAAATGGTGAGACAGTTGTTGAAAGTAATGTGATAGAGAATCCTAAGTCTGATGTGGGATCTAGCAGTGGTCAAGTTACGAAGAATGCTCGACAAAGAGGAAAGTGGAAGAATGATTTCACCGGCACTTGTTATAATTGTGGCGAAGCTAGACATAGAGGTTGGTAGTGTCTTAAGAAAAGAGTTGCACTGGCTGCTGAAGAAGATATTATGAATGTTGCAGAAAAAGGTGAGACACTTATCACTAGAAGATTAGCTGCATGTGTTCATGAACTGGTGCAAAGAAGGAATTTGTTCAGAACCAGATGTAAGTGCAAGGATAAGGTATGTAATGTCATAGTTGATGGTGGCAGTTCTGAGAACTTTGTTTCAAATGAAATGGTTAGTAAATTGAATTTGGAAAGAATGAAACATTCAAATCCTTATCAAATTAGTTGGATAAAAAATGTGTCTAAGGTTAGGATTGAAGAATAATGTTTGGTTAAATTTCAGATTAGATCTTACCATGATGAGATATTGTGTGATATATTGCCTATGGATGCTTGTCATCTGTTTCTTGGTAGACCTTGGAAATTTGATAGAAATGTTTTATTTGATGGTCGTACTAACACTTATGTGGTTAGGCATGAAGGAGCTCAACATAAGCTAATACCTTATAGGAAACAGGTTTTAAGGGATGTGGAGTTATCAGGTGTTGTCCTTATGACAAACCTCAAGAGTAGAGGGTTGATGAACCTATTCTTATTAAGTGTAGTATGAAGGAGAAGGAGAATGATATCTCTAAAGAGTTTGTTGAGATTAAGAAATAGATGGTCTTGTTTGTAGAGATGGTATAGTAGATGGTGACATTTGTGACACAGAGAGATGTAGATGATATTGAGCTGATGGAGAAGTCTAGATAGGATGAACCTTATCAAGGCACTGATGTGATCGGTAGTGGTCTGAGTCAGTTGTTATTGGTTTCCAGTTGGAAGGATAAGCAAAGTGGAAAGTAGAAGGACTTTCTATAGGAGATAGTGGATGAAGTGAAGACTACTTGGGATGAAGGACAAGAAGATATGTGGGTGAAGAACAGATTCGACATACCTGTTCTGATTCCCTTGAGGTGTTCTTGATTTCCTTATGAGAAAATATTTCTTACCTAGGGTGTCTAATGTGGGAGCATCCTAGGATTCTTGGCAATCCTATATCAACCAAAAATATGTTGTCTTTGAAGGTAGCTTGTTAGTTTTGATCTTCATTTGGTGGATTTCTTTCTTGGTTTGGAAGATTGGTTGCTTGGTTTCAGTGTTTACTGGGGTGCTCGGTCTTTGAAGAATCCTCGGTAACTAAAAGCATCAGTTCACTGGTGCTCGGTGATAATGGCATTCCTTGGTCATGCTTGGAATGGTTGGTCGAATGGTGCTTGGTTATTTCCTCTATTGCTCGGTGTTCTTGCTTACCGACTAGATTATTTTGTTGGATCGGTTTGACCGACTAGTTCCATTGATTTGGGTCGCGCTCCTTGAGTTATGGGTTGACTATTGGATGTGTGGGGACCTAGATCTAGCATGTTGCATTCTTTTATGTGGATCTGATGACCGTTGGGGGCCATCTTTGAGAGTTTTTTTAATTTTGTAAGGCTATGTGAGAGTTGACTAATGTTTTAGCATTTAATATTTGTTTGTAAGGGTTTATTGTTTCATTATCCAACTTGTGGTTGGGAATCAATATTTATTGGATTCTTGGGTAGTTGTTTAGGAGGAGATAGTTGGGAAGAAGGTTAGTAGCCTGCAAGCTTAGGAGTAGGAAGATTGCTTGGAAGTTTGAGTACAAGTTTAGATCTTTCCTGGGTGCCTACTAATGTGTTGCCTGTTGTAGACCTGGGCTAGCTAAATCTAGATGTTGGGGAAAGGATTTGGATCCTATGAGATCTTGTAGACTGTTACTTGCTTTGTATCTGGTTGTAATTGGGAAGGCCTTATAGCCTGGCACATTGCATGTAATTGGTGATTTGATGAATAAAGAATTATGTTTTGTTTAAGATCTGTTATTGTTATTGTGTATTTCTGCTACATATTGGTTTGGCTACAAGGTCAGTCAGTCCTTAATTGGATCCACCAACCTTTACTGCATCACATAGGTAGGGTACTGTTGAGCATCAGTAGCATACATTTGTTGTTGTTGTTGTTGTTGACTATTGGGATTTGGTTGTGGCTAAGCAGGTAACTGTGTCTGCTTTTGAGGACCTAAATTTGCAGTTGGTGGCATAATTACAGGTGTATTCATTGGAGGTGGCAAAGATGGATATCCAGGATTTGGATTAGGCCATTATTGAAGTCCTCTCCACTAGTTAGTGGGCTGCCAATTTCCTTATGGTGATTGCCATTGGTTTGGAGGTTGTGGCCACTAGTTTTTTTGTGGATTAAACCATTGGTTCTATTGATTATTGGGCCAAGCATTATTCTAGGTAGGTTGAGTATACTAAGGAGGGCTTTGGACATTCCAATTTTGCCACTGACTATTATAAGGATTTGAAATTTGTAGTGGGTCTTGAGGCATACCTTGTCTTGTGGCCCATGGTCGATGTTGAGAAACAAAGAAAACTTGCTCATCCTCTCCTTCTATCTTTAAGTACTCAGTTGGAAGGTCCTGATTCTCTAGATTCACAACTAGCTTGCAATGGAAATCCTTCTTTTGCTTGCGGCAATGGGGACAATATTTAGTGAGTTTTTCCTCTATGTCTCCATACTTCTTCTTGGTAGTCATCATGTCCAGGTATGTAGCGACATCATTAATTATGTCTTTCTTGAAGTCTGATAGCAGGTTTTAGATTTCTATCTTGGAAATGTTAGAGCCACTTCCTTTTGCAAGTGTTGGACAAAATCATTTGCCTTTCTTTACTAATGCTCTGGAATAATTCAAATAAATCTTCTTTAGATCATCCCAGGAAGACTAAGATATATCTCCTCCGACCATGAGGTCTAATGCTTCAAGGAAGTTATCATTCACCCCTCTTAGAAATATTAGCTTTTGTGAATCCTCCTGCAGTGCATGTTGAGGATTCTTCCATAGATTATATAGGAAGCATGATATGTAGTCCTCCAAGGCTTCATCTTCCTTCTATGACATTAGAAAGATGTCATCTCCTTTTGAATCACCTCCTTTGTAGATCCCTTATACTTCTTTAGAAATAAATCTCTCATTCCATCCCAATTAGTTACTGCACTTTCTCCTAAGCCCATGAACCATCTGAGAGTTGACTCCTTCAATGTTTCTAGAAATAACTTAAGTTTATGACTATCAAAGTTATAGTCAAAACTTCAACACAAAATGTCAAACTCAAACAAAAAGGTGCCAGGGTCCTCTGTAATAAGGCCATAAAACTTTGGAAGAGCTGAAGCAGGTATGTTCTTGAGATTAGGATTATTGATAAGACTTGGAATAGGAAATGGAAATGTAGAAGCTGCCATTACTGCAGGTGCTCAATAATGAAACTGTGGCTGGGAAGTATTATTAACCAAAAGGTTTTGGTCAACGGGTGGTCCTAGATTAGAATTGTGAAGGAAACTGGCTAATATCTCTGCAAAAGGGCGAAGGTCAAATGGATCAAGAGGATCTCCTTCTGTTGAAGATGATGCAGCAAACTCAAGACTTGCGTCAAGAAATGGTAACTCAAGTTCTTCAAATTCTTCTTTTAGTTTAACAGGCTCTTTTGGGAGAAATCTTCCATGAACATCTTGCCTTCTTCGATTCATGTAAGTGAGTTGATGAAATTTTGAAGCAAGCTCACAACTACTCTCTATTAACTAAGAATAATAAACTAATGTTCAAAAATAAATGACTCATTAAGGTTCTCAGTTTGACACCATCCTCGGCAATGATGCCAAAAATGAATAGTCTCACAATAGGTAATGATAATTATGGCATTGTCTCTCTTAGGAATAATGTATTCATACTAAGGATTACTTTTGCCATCATGAAATGCATTTAGATTGTCAACCCAGGGACGTAGACTTGAAATGGTACAACATAGTTTGTGCACTAAGTTCCTCAAGGAGTCATACTACCTATGCTGCAGGAAGATAAAATGCATAAAGGAAACCTATGCTAATGCTTCAGGAAAGTAAGCACACTTAACTACTTAATGAAATTACTATAGAAATCTTTTAAACTTATCCTAAGCCTATTTAACAACTCAAGGCGTTCACTATGTCTATCCTTGCAAGTGTTGTAGGAACACTCACAGTAGTAATGCTGCAGGACTAAAATAGTAACTTCTACTTGAAAGCACAAAAAGTACAAAAAGCAACTATACTCTATCCTAATCTAATCCACCTTCCAAGTGGTCCCCCTTTGTTGGTTTCTTCTAACTACTAACACAAAAGATACTCCAAAATCACTCTTTCATTGTATTCTCAGAAATTGATTACATAGTAATTGAACAATAGATGAAGAATAGAAAAGAGTAACTCTGTTATACTTAAACATAATACTTGAATATATTTTCTCATTACTAACTAAACCAATCAAATCCCTTTATATAGAGGGTTGATGCTTATTGAAAGCTTAACAGTAAAGTCTGACTAAAACCTCACCATAGAAGGAGGAAATATAACAACCATGACATACTACAATAAAGTGTGGATAACAGAATAAGAAGCAATAAGGAAATATAGCAAATTTGTTTCCTATATTCTCTGGAATTATGGCTCCTTTTCAACAGTATCATGATCCTCAGAATCATGCTGGCTTTCTTCATCATAGCTAGAACTCCAATGCTCCTTCTTCAATGTGGTCGATCCACTTTCGAGGAGCTCCTTGTTTTCCTGGTAGGTTAGTAGCATTTGGTATGTATACAAGTCAACATTTAAATTCCTACCCAAATATTAGAACATAGATTAAAGTAGCTATATGAAGTACTACAATTTATATATAATATTCAGCAAAACATGTCATTCTAACAACCCATAATCTTTGTGGCTCTAGCTGTACTTATCACAAGTTTACTTAGGTATAGGTTCATAAAATGTATTGGAAATGTTTTATCAGAGCATAAAGAGTTTCAACAAAGTATAAAGATTATAAAAAAATAGAGACAATAAATTATTTCATCAGTTGGCATAGGTGGTGTGGTTGGTAGGGTTTCCTACTCTTCTTGGGTGAAGAGCACTTGTGTACTCTTGACTTTTAAATTTTATGCTAACGCCTTGATGGAGTGTCCCAGTACTAGGTAGATATCATAAAAGGACTTCTTTGGGCAATTCACCTTTGTATGGCCTTCAACCTTGCAGTCTATACACCATAATTCCTTGGCATACTTAGTACCTTCCTTATTTTTCTCGGTTCTCAACTTCATCATTCACATCATATCTCTCTTGAGGGCTTGTATGGTCTTAGAATCTTCATCATTGTTCATACTATCATCATCATTGAGGGCCTTTTCCTTCCCTTGGGATATCTTGTTCTCAGTTTTGATGCCCATTTCCTGATTATAGGTGCCAGCATACAAAGAGGAGGGTACCACTTTAATTTTCTTCTACAAAGAAGGAATCAACTCTTTAATGAACCACCACTTTTTAAGCCCATCTGCTGGTTGGTTCTCTAGTTTACCAAGTAGTTCTCTTGGCTTACAGTTGTTGGAATATATGGTCTCATTCTTTTCTTGTCTTGTGTTATATATTTCTTCTACTATCTCATTGTCATCGTGTAGTAGTTTAAATTCTTCTTTGAATTCCTTCTTTAAATCATTCTATGTTGTTCTATATGCCCTTGATAAGTCTATGTACCAATTGATGGAAATTCCCTATAGTGTGGTAGGGAATGCCTTGAACCAATAGTCCTCATCATCCTCACCACTAGCCTCTTGTATGCTCACACATGTTTTACAATTTTGGTTAGGGTCCTTTGATCCATCCCCTATGAATTTAGGGAGCTTCTGTGTGTGTCAGACCTGCGTGGAGTGACTCTCTGCATTACTATGCCTCACTTACACCTATGGCCATGCACAAGCTCTACACCCATCAAACGGTGTTGTTCACACCTTGGTCACCTCCTTCGTACCACTATTCCTTTCCCCCCATAGTTTTTGGTTCTAGCCCCTACCCTCGGGTCCCCTAATATGACTAGATTCTCAATACCCAATAGGGGTTTTAAAAATATTTTTGCTACCTCCCTCTAGAGGTTTTTTTCCCCATTGTCTTTTTCACATGTGAAGTACATAGATAGTTCACTCTATATGGAATTAGTCTCTGAACTTTCTTCGCTGC